>CM040913.1:2289566-2342066 GCA_023029165.1 Gobiocypris rarus
TTCAGAAACAGCATTTTTGACATCACCCCACAAGTTCTCAATTGGATTAAGGTCTGGAGATTGGGCTGGCCACTCCATAACATTAATTTTGTTGGTTTGGAACCAAGACTTTGCCCGTTTACTAGTGTGTTTTGGGTCATTGTCTTGTTGAAACAACCATTTCAAGGGCATGTCCTCTTCAGCATAGGGCAACATGACCTCTTCAAGTATTTTAACATATGCAAACTGATCCATGATCCCTGGTATGCGATAAATAGGCCCAACACCATAGTAGGAGAAACATGCCCATATCATGATGCTTGCACCTCCATGCTTCACTGTCTTCACTGTGTACTGTGGCTTGAATTCAGAGTTTGGGGTCGTCTCACAAACTGCCTGTGGCCCTTGGACCCAAAAAGAACAATTTTACTCTCATCAGTCCACAAAATGTCCCTCCATTTCTCTTTAGGCCAGTTGATGTGTTCTTTGGCAAACTGTAACCTCTTCTGCACATGCCTTTTTTAACAGAGAGGACTTTGCGGGGATTCTTGAAAATAGATTAGCTTCACACAGACGTCTTCTAACTGTCACAGTACTTACAGGTAACTCCAGACTGTCTTTGATCATCCTGGAGGTGATCATTGGCTGAGCCTTTGCCATTCTGGTTATTCTTCTATCCATTTTGATGGTTGTCTTCCGTTTTCTTCCACGTCGCTCTGGTTTTGCTCTCCATTTTAAGGCATTGGAGATCATTTTAGCTGAACAGCCTATCATTTTTGCACCTCTTTATAGGTTTTCCCCTCTCCAATCAACTTTTTAATCAAAGTACGCTGTTCTTCTGAACAATGTCTTGAACGACCCATTTTCCTCAGCTTTCAAATGCATGTTCAACAAGTGTTGGCTTCATCCTTAAATAGGGGCCACCTGATTCACACCTGTTTCTTCACAAAATTGATGACCTCAGTGATTGAATGCCACACTGCTATTTTTTTGAACACACCCCTTTCAACTAATACCCCAATTGCACAGCCTTAAGAGCGTGCATATCATGAATGCTGGGTCTTGTTTGTTTTCTGAGAATCTACTGAACCTACTGGTAACTTGTTTGCCACGTAGCAATAAAAAAATATACTAAAAACCTTGATTATTCTGGTTAGTCACATTGTGCTGCTATTATTTTGAACAATACTGTATATTTTAATTCCAGTTGAAAGACTACATTACCCATAAAGTCTTGTTTTCTGCATAAACATTCTTAAATCAGGATATATTTACTGAATATATTAAGTCTTGTTTCTTGAAATATTGATCAAAATGAAGTAAGAAATGGGGTGAGGAAAAATAATCTTATTCAAGAAACAAGATTTCAATCAGAAACGATTATTTTTCTCACCCCATTGGCAGATAATTTTGCTTGTTATAAGAAAAATCTCACTTCATTTTGATATTTTTCCCCAGGAAACAAAAAAGGAAAGAGCATTTCAAGGTCTTGTATCTCTGTCTTGTCCAATTTTAAAATGCTTTTTTTGCTTCAAATCAAAGTTTGTAATGGTTTAATTTATCTCGTAGATGGTTGATTTCAAATAAACTCTTTTGGGAAAAAAAATAATGGAAAAAGTGGGCGGGCACTAACAGAGGAGCACAGGATTGGCTGGAGTCTTGAAGCATATCCAGGGCAGAATTCCAAATGACTTCTCTAATCTGACCAATGTTTGCTTTCATTCTCAGATCGAGCCGAACAGCATCGCCGGCCGAGACGGACGAATCCGGGAAGGAGACCGTATTTTACAGGTAACTTCACCTTTGACCCATGAAACATCTGTGTTTGTGTACATGGGCTATTGTCTCGCACCGAGCGGCTCATTAATTTTTAATAGAGGCACATTAGACCTCAGAGGACGCAGAGGGGGCCCGCGGCGGAGAAAGAGCATCCGATGAGACCCGACCCACAGCGCTGGTGCGGTGCTACAGGACCTGAAGGAAAGCAGGGGTCCCGTCGGGGTCATTACTCTGTCGATTCACGCCGGCGTATTTTCAGCTGCAGTCTGTCGCTCAGGAAAACATGCTGGAGGTGTTTCCTAATAAAATCACCCAAGCTTCAGGATGAATCATGTTTCTGCGTCGCTGGCGGCACCAAAAGAAATTGCAAAACTAAATAGATTCTAGTAAGAGATGTTCACTGCAAAAAATGATGCTCTTCCTCTGTGTTTCTGTCTGCTTTTCCAGCACAAACATCTAATCATTCATAAATCAAGACACATTTAAATGACTGAAGGTATTACGTTTTGCTTTATGAAAAATGCATGAGTTTAACAAATATCTACCAATGGAGTCAGAAAAATACACTTAATTCAAATAGAAAACAAGATTGTGTGTTCTGACACTTGACCATTATTCAAATATTATTCAAATGTGCTGAAGATTTTGTAATCATATTGTGTAGTTGTGCTCTGAATCGATTGTTTTATTTGTGATAATAAAGAAAAATGCCAAATTGTGTGACTTTTTGGCCAGACTGTATTATGAACACATGCAAAAATATGAGAGAACCAACACAATATTAATAACTGATTATGTTGTAGTCAATGTTTGCTTTTTCACTTTTGGCCACTACTGTATTTGTTCTTGTTTTAAGCATAAACTCGCTTAATTTTGATACATTTCCCAGAAAACCAGACCTGATATCTTCAGTCATTCCGCTTCTCCAGTAAATGTGTCTTGATTTAAGAATGTTTGGATATTTTGGGCTGGAAAACAAGAAAACGTTTTTTTTTTTCTGATAAACTATGCGCTGCTTCTCATTGGCTGATGTGTGTGATTGACAGATCAATGGGCAGGACGTTCAGGACAGACAGGAAGCTGTGGCCGTTCTCAGTAATGAAGAAAGCAGGAATATTGTTCTGCTGGTCGCCAGGCCGGAAATGCAGGTACACATACACACACACACACACACACACACACACACACACACACACACACACACACACACACACACACACACACATTTGTTTTTGTGAAATGTGGGGACATTCCATAGGCGTAATGCATTTTATACTGTATAAACCGTATTTTCTATCCCCACACACACACACACACACACACACACACACTCACACACACACACACACACACACACACACACACACACACACACACACACACACACACACACACACACACACACACACACACACACACACACACACACACACACACACACACACACACACACACACACACACACACACACACACACACACACTCACACACACACACACTACCCATCACAGGAGACTGCACAGTTTACTTTCTGTGATAAAACCTCATCCTGTGTGATTTATAAGCATTTTGAAAAGTGAGGACATGGGGAACGCCCTCATATTTCACCCTCTTTTGTAATACCTGTGTCATACCCATGTCATTATACACATTTGTGTCCTGATATTTCACAAAAACATGCACACACACACACACACACACACACACACACACACACACACACAAACAGAGTTATAAGTCTTGTCCGCTTGGCTTGTACTAAAGTTACCTAATGGGATCTTATTGTGTAGTTTGGGATGCATCGATGTGAACATTTTGGCGATACGATAACCGATAATTCTTAATATTTGAAAGCCGATAACCGATATATTAATCTGAGATGCAATTTTTCTCCTTTCCAATCTTATTTCAAGCATTTTAAACCATCATCAACAGTGCACATCTGAAGTGTCTCAGCTAAAATAAACGATACATTATTTATCTGCTTTAATATATCGGTCAGATGTACTTATCAGACCGATAATGATAACATTAAAAATGGGCATATATCGGCCGATACCGATATGGTGTCCCTATGTGAAGCGTTACCAAATGTCCCGAAAACACAATTTACGCTATATTTACTCCAGTAATTCACACACTCATATTTGTGTTTAATAATATGAATGTGACTTTGGGTCACATTAGAAACATCCGTCTCAATCAAACCGCTCATGTGAACATTAACGTCTCTAATTAAACACACGAGGAATGGATGACGTTTGAGGCTCATCCGCTGTGTGTTTGTTGTGAAGCGCCCCGTCCGTCCGTCCGCTGACCGCTCCAGTTCATTACGCAGCGCAGACGCCAGCGCAGCTCTCCAGAGAACATTACTTCCAATAATGTGTGTGATGTGACGTCATAAAATGTGACACAAACGTAATGCATTTCTCACATCCGAGCCATAAAAGCACAATGAACAGCTGAGTGAGTTTAATGAAGAAACGGGCAGCTCATATTTCATTTCAAAAGAAAGAAATGTTGCCTTTTTTTAGGAACATTACCATTTCCTGGTCAATTTTAATAGATCTAAAAATTACAGTGAAGCAAAATAAAATGCATTACATGAGAATTTTGGGTGAAAGTTGAACCCTGCAAAAAAATGCTTTTCTTACTTAGTATTTTTGTCTTGTTTCCAGTCCAAATATCTAAACATTCTTAAATCAAAATGGCCTGTTTCTTCTTAAAACAAGCCAAATCTGCCATTAGCCAGAAAAATAATCTTTCAAACAAGATTTCAAACAGAAATGAGATTATTTTTCTCAGCCTGTTGGCAGATACTTTAGCTTGTTTTAATTTTTTTTCTGAAAATAAGAAAAAATGTCTTATCTGTTAATCTTTTAAGTATTTTTAGATATTTAGACTGGAAACAGGACAAAAATACTAAGTAAGAATAGTGAAATAATTATACAATACTGATAATCATTCTGACAAACATGATGTGCTTTCATTTACTGGCGAAGCAAAATATCTGAAGATATTAAGATTACAAGATTAAGTTTTTGCTTAAAACTAGAAAAAATATCCACCAATGCGGTCAGAAAATTATAACATTATTTTTCTGACCCTATTGGCAGATATTTGTTCTTGATTTAAGGATAAATTTAAGCATATTTTTTCAGGTATTTTAAGTAATTTTATGCTCCAGTAAATGTGTCTTGTTTTAAGAATGTTTAGATATTTGTGCTGGAAAACAAGACAGAAACACAGAGGGAGAACATCATTTTTTTAAAAATTTTATACCGATATATTATTTCCGGGTTGCGTCTGTTGCGGCTGAGAAGGGTGCACTGTCCTTACACAGTACGAGAAACAAAAGCTAATATTAATATCTACACTAATAGACAAAAACACATGCAGGTCCGACCCAAATGTTGCATATATAAACCTTGTGACGTGAGAAAGCAAACTGTACCGTCATGCAGCCGACAGAAATATAAACATATCAGATACACATTCGATTTCAATACATATTTTTAAGAAACAAACATCTCCACATAATGTCGCAATGCATCGTAATGGTGATTTTCTTCATGCACAATGTAACTTCCCTGTAAGCATACACATCCAGGCCTCATCTGGGCCATTCGTGAGTCGTGATCTGCACACGTTTGTTGAAATTCACCCACATCTGCTGTTTCAGGAGGAGCCGTGGCTGGACGATGAACACAGCGAGTTCTTAGAGGAGCTGAAGATGGAAATGCTGGAGGAACAGAGGAGAGAAGAGGAGGAGGAGATGAACAGAGCGGCCAGAGAGGAGGAAGAGAAGGTGAGAGAAAACAGAAAATATCTCATTGTTAAACATCTCATACTTTTTGATGGTTTGCGACTGATTTCCCAAAAGAATCCACAATGAAATGTAGCGAATACATATAAATAATGCTCAAGTGAGACATCCACATTGTTGAAAATAAATAAGCATTCCCAGCATTAGGATCCTTTCGAAGGTAGTGTTATTTTTAGTCCTGTGCTCGTTCTCATCATCATCTCCTCATAATCAACAACACTGGGCATGGGGCCAAAGTTGTGATGATTGATTGATTGGCACATTATAGACACAATGTGTCATTCTCAAGCTGTTTTTGGAATAACAAGGAATTTTTCAGTTCTGAAACTTGTAGAATATTCTTATAGTGGGATGACCTTATATATCATAAGCTTGATTTCTCAGTTCATGACCCCTTTACTGGAAAACAATAGTGAGCAAGATTATTTTTGCAGTGCATAGCTTGTGTTAGTAATTAAAGAATGATTGATGATTCCATGAATCACCAAGCATTGATCAAAGTGAAAGAAAACTGATTAATAAAGTCTTGGTCTAGCTAACTCACAGATCCAGTCCTGCAGGCTAGAGGAGCTGAAGAAGAAAACATCACAGCGTCCTGCTCCTACAATCACCAGAGGGTCAGTCCGCCGGACGGTTCGGAGAAGAATGTCCTGGCTCAGATCCAGAAGAGACTGACGCGGTGTCTGCGAAGGAGGAGGCGAGAGTCGCCACGTCGCGAGGGCTAGGTGTCTGACGCAGCGCACCTGGAGAGGAAGGAGCGCAGCAGCAGATATCAGCAGCTGCTGGAGCCTGGAGCTCAACAGCGCGCCGCAGCACGCAAGCTGGAGTGCCAGAACATCAGCGCGCCATACCAGTGCAGCGGCCCAGCGACTCGGATTGCCACCTTATCGAGCCTCCGATGTCCACACGCCGACAGTACCAGAGCTACATGCACCTGGTCCAGCAGCAGTCGGCCGTGGAGTTCGCCCATGGTCTGCTGGGAATGAGCGGCCCGCAGGTGTGAACTTTGAACTTTACATTTGTCTGTTTGCTCAATAAAGTTTAGCTTTTGTCCAAAAAAAATCAAATAAAATTTCATCCAATAACAACATTTTAAAAAAATTTGAATTTGAACTTTCAAAATTTGACTGTTTGCTCAGAAAAGTTTAGCTGTTGTCCAATAAATGTCAAATAAAATTTAATCCAATAACATTTAAAAAAAATTTGAATTTGAACTTTCAAAATTTGACTGTTTGCTCAATAAAGTTTAGCTTTTGTCCAAAAAATGTCAAATAAAATTTCATCCAATAACAACATTTTAAAAAAATTGAATTTGAACTTTCAAAATTTGACTGTTGGCTCAATAAGTTTAGTTGTCCAAAAATGTCAAATTAAATTTCATCCAATAACAACATTTAAAAATTTTGAATTTGAACTTTCAAAATTTGACTGTTTGCTCAGAAAAGTTTAGCTTTTGTCCAAAAAATGTCAAATAAAATTTCATCCAATAACAACATTTAAAAAAAATTTGAACTTTCAAAATTTGACTGTTTGCTCAAAAAAGTTTAGCTTTTGTCCAAAAAATGTCAAATAAAATTTCATCCAATAACAACATTTTTAAAATGTTGAATTTGAACTTTCAAAATTTGACTGTTCGCTCAATAAAGTTTAGCTTTTGTCCAAAAAATGTCAAATAAAATTTCATCCAATAACAACATTTAAAAAAATTGAATTTGAACTTTCAAAATTTGACTGTTTGCTCAAAAAAGTTTAGCTTTTGTCCAAAAAATGTCAAATAAAATTTCATCCAATAACAACATTTTAAAAAAATTTGAATTTGAACTTTCAAAATGTGACTGTTTGCTCAATAAATTTTAGCTTTTGTCCAAAAAATGTCAAATAAAATTTCATCCAATAACAACATTTAAAAAAAATTTGAATTTGAACTTTCAAAATTTTACTGTTGGCTCAAAAAAGTTTAGCTTTTGTCCAAAAAATGTCAAATAAAATTTCATCCAATAACAACATTTTAAAAAAATTGAATTTGAACTTTCAAAATTTGACTGTTCGCTCAATAAAGTTTAGCTTTTGTCCAAAAAATGTCAAATAAAATTTCATCCAATAACAACATTTAAAAAAAATTTGAATTTGAACTTTCAAAATTTGACTGTTTGCTCAGAAAAGTTTAGCTTTTGTCCAATAAATGTCAAATAAAATTTAATCCAATAACATTTAAAAAAAATTTGAATTTGAACTTGCATTTGACTGTTTGCTCAATAAAGTTTAGCTTTTGTCCAAAAAATGTCAAATAAAATTTCATCCAATAACAACATTTCTAAAATTTGAATTTGAACTTTCAAAATTTGACTGTTCGCTCAAAAGTTTAGCTTTTGTCCAAAAAATGTCAAATAAAATTTCATCCAATAACAACATTTTAAAAAATTGAATTTGAACTTTCAAAATTTGACTGTTTGCTCAAAAGTTTAGCTTTTGTCCAAAAAAATGTCAAATAAAATTTCATCCAATAACAACATTTTAAAAATTTGAATTTGAACTTTCAAAATTTGACTGTTTGCTCAAAATTTTTAGCTTTTGTCCAAAAAATGTCAAATAAAATTTCATCCAATAACAACATTTTTAAAAAAATTAGAATTTGAACTTTCAAAATTTGACTGTTGGCTCAAAAGTTTAGCTTTTGTCCAAAAAATGTCAAATAAAATTTCATCCAATAACAACATTTTTAAAATCTTGAATTTGAACTTTCAAAATTTGACTGTTCGCTCAATAAAGTTTAGCTTTTGTCCAAAAAATGTCAAATAAAATTTCATCCAATAACAACATTTAAAAAAAATTTGAATTTGAACTTTCAAAATTTGACTGTTTGCTCAGAAAAGTTTAGCTTTTGTCCAAAAATGTCAAATAAAATTTCATCCAATAACAACATTTTAAAAAATTTGAATTTGAACTTTCAAAATTTGACTGTTTGCTCAGAAAAGTTTAGCTTTTGTCCAAAAAATGTCAAATAAAATTTCATCCAATAACAACATTTAAAAAAATTGAATTTGAACTTTCAAAATTTGACTGTTTGCTCAATAAAGTTTAGCTTTTGTCCAAAAAATGTCAAATAAAATTTCATCCAATAACATTTAAAAAAATGTTGAATTTGAACTTTGCATTTGACTGTTTGCTCAATAAAGTTTAGCTTTTGTCCAAAAAATGTCAAATAAAATTTCATCCAATAACATTTAAAAAAAATGTTGAATTTGAACTTTGCATTTGACTGTTTGCTCAATAAAGTTGTCCCAAAAATGTTACCAAAATTTCGAAATTTGCTCACTTAAGTTTAAAATCGGTCCGTGTACTTTTGCGTCCATTCCTTTTTCCTTTTTTTAACCACGGCGAGAAAAACAAAAAAACGAACGGTTGTTGTATTTTTAAATGCTATGATGAATACTAAAATTTAATCTAAAGCAGTATACACAAATTTCATGCACATTAAATAAAATATTGACTTCTTTTCAGATTTTTGTTCATTACGTTTTCCATCTCTAAACCAAAATTAAAAATGTACAGATTAAGGTTGAAAAAATGTCAATTTAAAAGTTTCCTTTTGAAAATTAGGCCTACTGTTTCTCCCGCACTTTCGATAGCCTGAAATCATGCTAATACATGACTTTTAAAACGGAAACAGACACTGCAGATGCAGAACACCTGTCCCAACATGCTGACAGGCGAGACTGCTCCGCTTTCATTCCCGTTTGTGGTCCGATATGTCCAAGAGAATGCTGGCGGCAAACTCGCTCAGCGAAACGCTTAACGTGAAAAACTTAAACTTATTTTAAACTTATTAAAATTATTTTCAATTCAATTATTGTCTTGCATAAGAAAAATGATCTTGTATCTGCTAATTCTATTCATCAGTGTTAAAATAAAAAAACATTTTCCATATTTCATTTCTGGTTTAAAAAAGGAAAAACGAATGGACGCAAAAGTATACGGACCAAAATGTTTTTAAAAAAAATATTTGAAGTTTTGCTTTTGTCCAAAAAAAAATCATATAATTCATAAATAAAATTTTTCATAATTTTGAATTTAAACTGCATTCGCCCGTTTGCTAAATAAAATATTGCTTTCCTTTTCAAAAAATTTGAATAAATTGAATCCAGTAAAAAAAAATATATTTATTTGAACTTTGCCTGTTTGCTCACTAAAGTTTTGCTTTCATCCAAACAAAAAATTCTAATAAAATGTCTGATAAAACTAAAAAAATTGAAATTTGAACTGTTTGCTCAAAAGCTTTGCTTTCATCTCCCAATTTCTTTTTTTTTTTTGTTTTGAACTTTGCCTTGACCCATTTGCTCAGGTCGCCCGGCCTTCAGAACCCAAGATGGAGTGGAAGGTGAAAGTCCGGAGCGACGGAACCAGGTACATCACCAAACGGCCAGTCCGAGATCGTCTACTCCGGGAGCGAGCCCTTAAAATCAAGGAGGAACGCAGCGGTGGCATGACGACTGATGATGATGCCATGAGTGAGATGAAGATGGGACGCTACTGGAGCAAGGAGGAGCGCAAACAGCATCTCCTGCGGGCCAAGGAGCAGCGGAGACGGCGGGAGTTCATGCAGCGGAGCCGCTTAGAAAGTCTGCGGGAGAATCCGCTCAGCAGCGGAGAGGGACGGAGGTGAGCATCATCGAACTCAGCCAGCGCAAGATGATGAAGAAGCGCAACAAGAAAATTCTGGACAACTGGATGACGATTCAGGAGTTGATGACACACGGGGAGAAAGCGCCAGAAGCATCCAAAGTGCAAAACGCCTTCCTGTCGGTTACAACTGTATAGATTCACATGCAAGCTCTCAAACTTTACCATTTACCCATGTGGTACGATCTACTTTTGCTCTCTCAATGTGGCAATTTTTATGAGAAAATTCCAGAAGAATATTTTTCACACTTTGTTAATGTTTTCTAACCAACTAAACAAATTTCATTGCATTTTTTACGATTTTTGTTACTGTAATATTTCAAGCAAGGAACCTAAAGGAATATTTCACTCAAAAATGTCCCTTATTCAACCCAGACCTGTATGACTTTCTAAGCCTCTAAGTGGTTATGATGGAAAAAATAGGACATTTGTTTTTTTTTGCTCACAATAGTTTATGAAACTTTTCAAAATTTTTAGTTTACATTCACTCTTCATATTTACCCAAATTTATTTTGATTTAGATTGAGGTTATTTTTTATGTTCTTCCCCAAATAATTTTTTTTTGTCCAATAATATGTAAACAAAAATTGAATTTGATCTTGGCATTAGTCCGTTTGCTTACTTGACCTTTGCTTTCGTCCATTTTTTTTTTTTACATTTTGAATATGAACTTTGCAATCACCCATTAACTTACTAAAGTTTTGATTGTGCTACAAAAATGTCAACATTTTTAACTTCATTTGCCCATTCGCTCAGTAAAGTTATGCTTTCGTCCGAAAAAATTTGACAAAATTTTGAACTTTGCATAAAATTTGACAAAAATTTTAACTTTGCATTCGCCCATTCGCTCAGTAAAGTTTTGCTTTCGTCTAACAAAATCTGACAAAATTTTGAACTTTGTGTTCACCCTTTCGCTCACTAAAGTTTGCTTTCTTCCAATAAAAATATTAAAATAAGATTTTTCAAAATGTTGAATTTGAACTTTGCATTAGCCTGCTAACTTACTAAAGCTTTGATTTTGCAACAACAAAAAATTAAAAATAAATGCTTCATTTGTTTGCTTGTGAATGTTTTCCATTCCCCCGAGACACTGTATGTCTGCTTGTAAAAGCTTTTTTCCGAGGAGACAAAGTGTCTCAGGGGGAACGGAAAACTTTAACAAGAGAACACAAAGCATTTATAATATAATTTCCTTTTCCTTCATGTCATATTTTTTAAAGGGTGAATTATTAAATTGCTCTTTCCTCATTTCCATCAAAAAGCATCATATTAACTTCACACCAATGACATTTGACCATTGATGGGCCACTCTCAGGTTTGGGACAACATGAGGTCGAAATAATGCTTTTATTTTTAAGTGAATTATTCCCATAATGTTTTATTTATTTGTCATTCCTCACAGGATCTGAAG
Organism: Gobiocypris rarus; assembly: GCA_023029165.1. Classification (NCBI taxonomy): domain Eukaryota; kingdom Metazoa; phylum Chordata; class Actinopteri; order Cypriniformes; family Gobionidae; genus Gobiocypris; species Gobiocypris rarus. The sequence goes on from CM040913.1 coordinate 2,301,242, forward strand.
TATTTTTCAAATAATGTTTACATTTCAGCAAAATATGAATTATCGTGCAATCTCCTGCCTTTAATCAACCTTGCTGAGTCTGTTTTCCAACTATCTGCACCAAACCAGCTCTCGAACACTCATAACCAGGCCAGCTCTACTTCTACCTCAGACATACATACACGCTTCCCAAAGTCCATATAAAACCAGCCACCGTTACTGCTTTCACTTCTAAAATAGTGCCCAGTCTTGATTACATGACCAGCAACTGGACATGATTATTGGTATTCAAAGTACAGAAAGGAAACCTGTTGGAGAGGTAGTTCTTCCTGATGGGAAATTAAAAGCGGGAAGTATCGGGTTGAATCCATGCTTGGGTTATGATTTCTTCTTTGAGAGGTACCAGCGTAAATCTAAAAACACGCTTCCTCTGGTTTTAATGCTTCCTGAACAATACTGTAAGGTTTGTTGATCATTTATGATCTAGTCCTGCTCCGTTTAATTAAAGGTTTAGTTAATGACTTTTTCAGACACCAGTTTCAGTGGATTTAGTTTTTTCTCAGTCTGGTTTTGTTTCTGTTCATTTGGAGCAACAGTTGTACATTTGGATTGTAAATTTCTGTATTGTTCTGGCTCAGTGTTCTTAGTCTGATTTGAATAACCTGTAGTCGTCTCTCTTGGCCAGGTGAATGTGTGGTCATTGTGATATTTTGACACTGAATAAATCTTTTCTTCAAAACTTCTCATTAATCTAGCACTCACTCCTTCTTCCAGAGAGAGAACGTTTAGTGTATTGTAGTTCATGTTTGTAGCTTTGCACTAACTTAGCTTGAGTACTCATAAAAGATGATAAAAACAAATTCAATGCCGTATTTATACATTTTATTAAGTGTATGTGCATTACAGTAACATGATTTTGTGATGGAAATGGGTTTACTAATTAAAATAACCACAATGCAAAAACTTAGTCCAGAAATAGGATTCATCTGCTTTTTTCTCATTTGACTTCAGGCTGAAATATGAACCGGATATGCTCTTGGCAGATTTCGTTAGATTGACCTCACAGCTGGTAAAGCACTGCCACAAAAAGAAATCTACAGTCATCCGGACTAGTTTTTCTTGTTTAGAAGCTCAAGCACACGAGAGGTTAATAAGTCCCTGTCCAATCTCTCCAGTGACCTCCAGTTCTTCCGCTATGACTCCATTCACATCCATCAGGATCATTTCTACATCCTTCAGCTGGATTGTGTGGATTGTGTCCGAGTCAGTGAGGTGTAATTAAGGCGATTCAGTGACAGCGCTGGCATTTGTCACCAGCATCCACTGCATCAAACAGCAGAAATGTCAGGCAGATAACGCCACTCAACGCTCACCTCGTCCTCCCTTCAGTTAATCAACGGCGCTTCATCCACAACCTTCAGCGGCTCCTGAGAGGACAAAACTCCCTCTCATTATGAGACTCAAATCTCAGCCAGAGCGTCTTTAATAGGCCGCACCGTATAATGAGTCTGGGGATGTCACTTCATGTATTTATGGAGCAGATGATCTTTGATATGCTAATTGAAGTGCAAGTTAATGGGTCTCCATGATGCCGGACGCCACATTATCTAGGCAGATTATCTGAGCTGATGTCTTCATCAAGCCAAGCGGAGGAACATCGAGTTTTATTACCTGAGCTCTGAGCACAGAATAAACTCATTCAGCAGATGTTTTAAATCAAGACTTCATTCAAACAAGAAGAATCTGTCATCATTTTCTCCCGCTCATGTTGTTTTTGCTTCTGTGCATCACAAACGTGTGGAAGGCCAATTCTGACAGAAGAAAAAGATTCATGCTTTTAAACAGTCGAAATTATGACAAAGTGAAAATTATTACATAAAGGTCAAAATACTTGCATAGAAAGTTGAAATTATCAGAAAAAGTCATCATTTTGATGTTTTGACGTTTCCATTGTCGTAATTTTTGTCCATTTTGTAATTTTTTTAAATTACTTTTATGACGTAAAATTGGAAATTATTCAATTATCACAAAGTGAAAAATGACAAAAATCACAAATTACAACAGTATATATTATGACGTAAAAGTGAATTTATACAATTATCACATTTATTCAAAGTTAGGACAATGTATACTATGACGTAAAAGTGAATTTATTCAATTATCACATCAAGTCAAAATGGACAAATGTCACAAATATTGACAGTGTATTGACGTGCAAGTGAAAATTATTCAATTATCACAAAGTCAAAATGGACAAAAACCCAAAATTACGACAGTATATATTATGATGTAAAAGTGAATTTATTGAATTATCACATATTCAAAATGGCAAAAATCCAAAATTATGACAGTGTATACTATAACGTAAAAGTGGAAATTATTAAATTATGACATTAAGTCAAAAATCACAAATTACGACAGTGTGTACTATGATGTAAAAGTGGAAATTATTCAATTATCAAATAAATTCAAAATGGACAAAAATCCAAAATTACGACAGTGTATACTATGACGTACAAGTGGAAACTATTCAATTATCACAAAGTCAAAATGGAAAAAAATCACAAATTGCGACAGTGATAAAAGTGGAAATTATTCAATTATCAAATAAATTCAAAAATCACAAATTACGACAGTGTATACTATGATGTAAAAGTGGAAATTATTCAATTATCAAAAATGACAAAAATCCCAAAATTACGACAGTGTATACTATGATGTAAAAGTGAATTTATTCAATTATCACATGAAGTCAAATTAAAAAAAAAACACAAATTACGACAGTATATATTATGACGTAAAAGTGAATTTATTCAATTATCACATTTATTCAAAATTAAGACAATGTATACTATGATGTAAAAGTGTACTTATTCAATTATCACATTTATTCAAAATTAGGACAATGTATACTATGAAGTAAAAGTGAATTTATTCAATTATCACATAAATGCAAAATTACGACAGTGTATACTATGACGTACAAGTGGAAATTATTCAATTATCATCAAGTCAAAAATCACAAAAATCACAAATTACGACAGTGTATACTATGATGTAAAAGTGTAAATTATTCAATTATCACATTAAATCAAAAATCTAAAAATTCACAAATTACGACAGTGTATACTATGACGTGAAAGTGGAAATTATTCAATTATCACATTAAATCAAAAAATCTAAAAAATCACAAATTACGATAGTGTATACTATGACGTAAAAGTGGAAATTATTCAATTATCACATCAAGTAAAAATCACAAAAATTGCAAATTACGACAGTGTATACTATGACATAAAAGTGGAAATTATTCAATTATCAAATAAATTCAAAATGGACAAAAATCACAAATTCTACAGTGTATACTATGACGTAAAAAAATGAAATATTCAATTATCAAGTAAATTCAAAAATCACAAAAATCACAAATTACTACAGTGTATACTATGATGTAAAAGTGGAAAATATCATAAATTCAAAATGGACAAAAATCACAATTTACAACAGTGAATTTAGGATTTTATTCAATTATCACATTTATTCAAAATTAAGACAATGTATTCTATGACGTAAAAGTGTACTTATTCAATTATCACATTTATTCAAAATTAGGACAATGTATACTATGAAGTAAAAGTGAATTTATTCAATTATCAAATAAATGCAAAATTACGACAGTGTATACTATGACGTATGACAAAAAAAAGTGAAATGATTCAATTGTCTCCAAGTCAAAAAACACAAAAGTCCACAATTACGACAGTGTATACTATGATGTAAAGTGGAAATTATTCAATTATCACAAATTTACAAATGACAAAAATCACAAATTACAACAGTGTATACTATGACGTAAAAGTGGAAATTATTCAGTTATCACATAAATTCAAAATGGCAAAAATCCCAAATTACGACAGTGTATACTATGATATAAAAGTGGAAATTATTCAGTTATCACATAAATTCAAAATGGCAAAAATCCCAAATTACGACAGTGTATACTATGACATAAAAGTGAATTTATTCAATTATCACATGAAGTCAAAATGAAAAAAAAAAAACACGACAGTATATATTATAACGTAAAGTATAATTTATTCAATTATCACATTTATTCAAAATTAAGACAATGTATTCTATGACGTAAAAGTGTACTTATTCAATTATCACATTTATTCAAAATTAGGACAATGTATACTATGAAGTAAAAGTGAATTTATTCAATTATCAAATAAATGCAAAATTACGACAGTGTATACTATGACGTACAAGTGGAAATTATTTAATTATCACATCAAGTCAAAAATCACAAAAATCCTAAATTACTTACAGTGTATACTATGACGTAAAAGTGGAAATTATTCAATTATCACATCAAGTAAAAATCACAAAAATCGCAAATTACGACAGTGTATACTATGACGTAAAAGTGGAAATTATTAAATTATCACAAATTCAAAATGGACAAAAATCACAAATTCTACAGTGTATACTATGACGTAAAAAATGAAATATTCAATTATCAAATAAATTCAAAAATCACAAAAATCACAAATTACAACAGTGTATACTATGATATAAAAGTGGAAATTATTCAGTTATCACATGAATTCAAAAATCACAAAAATCACAAATTACAACAGTGTATACTTTGATATAAAAGTGGAAATTATTCAGTTATCACATGAATTCAAAACTGACAAAAATCACAAATTACAGTGTATACTATGACATAAAAGTGAATTTATTCAATTATCTCATAAATTCAAAATGGACAAAAATCCCAAATTATGACAGTGTATACTATGACATAAAATGAAATTATAAAAATATTAAAAAGTAAAAATTCGACAAAATCCTAAATTACGACAGTGTATACTATGACGTAAAAGTGGAATTTATTCAGTTATCACATGAATTCAAAACTGACAAAAATCACAAATTACAACAGTGTATACTATGACGTAAAAGTGGAATTTATTCAGTTATCACATGAATTCAAAACTGACAAAAATCACAAATTACGACAGTATATACTATGATATAAAAGTGGAAATTATTCAGTTATCACATGAATTCAAAACTAACAAAAATCACAAATTACGACAGTGTATACTATGACGTTAAAGTGGAATTTATTCAGTTATCACATGAATTCAAAACTGACAAAAATCACAAATTACTACAGTGTATACTATGACGTAAAAGTGGAATTTATTCAATTATCACATAAATTAAAAATGGACAAAAATCCCAAATTACGACAGTGTATACTATGACGTAAAAGGGAATTTATTCAATTATCACATAAATTCAAAATGGCAAAAATCACAAATTACGACAGTGTATACTATGACGTAAAAGTGGAAATTATTCAATTATCACATCAAGTCAAAAATGACAAAAATCACATATTACGACAGTGTATACTATGACAAAAAAGTGAAATGATTCAATTGTCTCCAAGTCAAAAAAGACAAAAGTCCACAATTACTACAGTGTATACTATGATGTAAAGTGGAAATTATTCAGTTATCACATGAATTCAAAACTGACAAAAATCACAAATTACGACAGTGTACACTATGATATAAAAGTGGAAATTATTCAGTTATCACATGAATTCAAAACTGACAAAAATCACAAATTACGACAGTGTATACTATGACGTACAAGTGGAAATTATTCAATTATCACATCAAGTCAAAAATGACAAAAATCACAAATTACGACAGTGTATACTATGACATAAAAGTGAATTTATTCAGTTATCACAAAAAGTGACAAATGACAAAAATCACAAATTACAACAGTGTATACTATGACATAAAAATGAATTTATTCAATTATCTCATAAATTCAAAATGGACAAAAATCCCAAATTACGACAGTGTATACTATGACGTAAAAGTGAATTTATTCAATTATCACATAAATTCAAAATGGCAAAAATCACAAATTACGACAGTGTATACTATGACAAAGTGGAAATTATTCAATTATCACATCAAGTCAAAATGACAAAAATCACAAATTACAGTGTATACTATGACATAAAAGTGAATTTATTCAATTATCTCATAAATTCAAAATGGACAAAAATCACAAATTATGACAGTGTATACTATGACATAAAATGAAATTATAAAAATATTACAAAGTAAAAATTCGACAAAATTCCTAAATTACGACAGTGTATACTATGACGTAAAAGTGGAAATTATTCAATTATCACATCAAGTAAAAATCACAAAAATCGCAAATTACGACAGTGTATACTATGACATAAAAGTGGAAATTATTCAATTATCAAATAAATTCAAAATGGACAAAAATCACAAATTACGACAGTGTATACTATGACATAAAAGTGGAAATTATTCAATTATCAAATAAATTCCAAATGGACAAAAATCCAAAATTACGACAGTGTATACTATGATGTAAAAGTGGAAAATATTCAATTATCACATAAATTCAAAATGGACAAAAATCACAAATTACAACAGTGTATACTATGACGTAAAAGTGGAAATTATTCAGTTATCACATGAATTCAAAACTGACAAAAATCACAAATTACGACAGTGTATACTATGACATAAAAGTGAATTTATTCAATTATCTCATAAATTCAAAATGGACAAAAATCCCAAATTACGACAGTGTATACTATGACGTAAAAGTGGAATTTATTCAGTTATCACATGAATTCAAAACTGACAAAAATCACAAATTACGACAGTTTATACTATGATATAAAAGTGGAAATTATTCAGTTATCACATGAATTCAAAACTGACAAAAATCACAAATTACGACAGTTTATACTATGATATAAAAGTGGAAATTATTCAGTTATCACATGAATTCAAAACTAACAAAAATCACAAATTACGACAGTGTATACTATGACATAAAAGCGAATTTATTCAATTATCTCATAAATTCAAAATGGAAAAAAATCCCAAATTACGACAGTGTATACTATGACGTAAAAGTGGAATTTATTCAGTTATCACATGAATTCAAAACTGACAAAAATCACAAATTACTACAGTGTATACTATGACGTAAAAGTGGAATTTATTCAATTATCACATAAATTCAAAATGGACAAAAATCCCAAATTACAACAGTGTATACTATGACGTAAAAGTGGAATTTATTCAGTTATCACATGAATTCAAAACTGACAATAATCACAAATTACGACAGTGTATACTATGACGTAAAAGTGGAATTTATTCAATTATCTCATAAATTCAAAATGGACAAAAATCCCAAATTACAACAGTGTATACTATGATATAAAAGTGGAAATTATTCAGTTATCACATGAATTCAAAACTAACAAAAATCACAAATTACGACAGTGTATACTATGACGTTAAAGTGGAATTTATTCAATTATCACATAAATTCAAAATGGACAAAAATCACAAATTATGACAGTGTATACTATGACATAAAATGAAATTATAAAAATATTACAAAGTAAAAATTCGACAAAAATCCTAAATTACGACAGTGTATACTATGACGTAAAAGTGGAAATTATTCAATTATCACATTAAATCAAAAATCTAAAAAATCACAAATTACGACAGTGTATACTATGACGTAAAAGTGGAAATTATTCAATTATCACATTAAATCAAAAATCTAAAAATCACAAATTACTTACAGTGTATACTATGACGTAAAAGTGGAAATTATTCAATTATCACATCAAGTAAAAATCACAAAAATCGCAAATTACGACAGTGTATACTATGACATAAAAGTGGAAATTATTCATTTATCAAATAAATTCAAAATGGACAAAAATCCAAAATTACGACAGTGTATAGTATGATGTAAAAGTGGAAAATATTCAATTATCACAAATTCAAAATGGACAAAAATCACAAATTCTACAGTGTATACTATGACGTAAAAAATGAAATGTTCAATTATCAAATAAATTCAAAAATCACAAAAATCCAAAATTACGACAGTGTATACTATGATGTAAAAGTGGAAAATATTCAATTATCACATAAATTCAAAATGGACAAAAATCACAAATTACAACAGTGTATACTATGACATAAAAGTGGAAATTATTCAGTTATCACATGAATTCAAAACTGACAAAAATCACAAATTATGACAGTGTATACTATGACATAAAAGTGAATTTATTCAATTATCTCATAAATTCAAAATGGACAAAAATCCCAAATTACGACAGTGTATACTATGACGTAAAAGTGGAATTTATTCAGTTATCACATGAATTCAAAACTGACAAAAATCACAAATTACGACAGTGTATACTATGATATAAAAGTGGAAATTATTCAGTTATCACATGAATTCAAAACTGACAAAAATCACAAATTACGACAGTGTATACTATGACGTAAAAGTGGAATTTATTCAATTATCACATAAATTAAAAATGGACAAAAATCCCAAATTACGACAGTGTATACTATGACGTAAAAGTGAATTTATTCAATTATCACATAAATTCAAAATGGCAAAAATCACAAATTACGACAGTGTATACTATGACGTAAAAGTGGAATTTATTCAGTTATCACATGAATTCAAAACTGACAAAAATCACAAATTACGACAGTGTATACTATGACGTAAAAGTGGAATTTATTCAGTTATCACATGAATTCAAAACTGACAAAAATCACAAATTACGACAGTGTATACTATGACGTACAAGTGGAAATTATTCAATTATCACATCAAGTCAAAAATGACAAAAATCACAAATTACGACAGTGTATACTATGACATAAAAGTTAATTTATTCAATTATCTCATGAATTCAAGATGGACAAAAATCACAAATTACAACAGTGTATACTATGACGTAAAAGTGGAATTTATTCAGTTATCCTATGAATTCAAAACTGACAAAAATCACAAATTACGACAGTGTATACTATGACGTAAAAGTGGAATTTATTCAGTTATCACATGAATTCAAAACTGACAAAAATCACAAATTACAACAGTGTATACTATGACGTAAAAGTGAATTTATTCAATTATCTCATAAATTAAAAATGGACAAAAATCCCAAATTACGACAGTGTATACTATGACGTAAAAGGGAATTTATTCAATTATCACATAAATTCAAAATTGCAAAAATCACAAATTACGACAGTGTATACTATGACGTACAAGTGGAAATTATTCAATTATCACATCAAGTCAAAAATGACAAAAATCACATATTACGACAGTGTATACTATGACAAAAAAGTGAAATGATTCAATTGTCTCCAAGTCAAAAAAGAAAAAAGTCCACAATTACTACAGTGTATACTATGATGTAAAGTGGAAATTATTCAGTTATCACATGAATTCAAAACTGACAAAAATCACAAATTACGACAGTGTACACTATGATATAAAAGTGGAAATTATTCAGTTATCACATGAATTCAAAACTGACAAAAATCACAAATTACGACAGTGTATACTATGACGTACAAGTGGAAATTATTCAATTATCACATCAAGTCAAAAATGACAAAAATCACAAATTACGACAGTGTATACTATGACATAAAAGTGAATTTATTCAGTTATCACAAAAAGTGACAAATGACAAAAATCACAAATTACAACAGTGTATACTATGACATAAAAATGAATTTATTCAATTATCTCATAAATTCAAAATGGACAAAAATCCCAAATTACGACAGTGTATACTATGACGTAAAAGTGAATTTATTCAATTATCACATAAATTCAAAATGGCAAAAATCCCAAATTACGACAGTGTATACTATGACGTACAAGTGGAAATTATTCAATTATCACATCAAGTCAAAAATGACAAAAATCACAAATTACGACAGTGTATACTATGACATAAAATGAAATTATAAAAATATTACAAAGTAAAAATTCGACAAAATTCCTAAATTACGACAGTGTATACTATGACGTAAAAGTGGAATTTATTCAATTATCACATAAATTCAAAATGGCAAAAATCCCAAATTACGACAGTGTATACTATGACGTACAAGTGGAATTTATTCAATTATCTCATAAATTCAAAATGGACAAAAATCACAAATTATGACAGTGTATACTATGACATAAAATGAAATTATAAAAATATTACAAAGTAAAAATTCGACAAAATTCCTAAATTACGACAGTGTATACTATGACGTAAAAGTGGAAATTATTCAATTATCACATTAAATCAAAAATCTAAAAAATCACAAATTACGACAGTGTATACTATGACGTAAAAGTGGAAATTATTCAATTATCACATTAAGTAAAAATCACAAAAATCGCAAATTACGACAGTGTGTACTATGACATAAAAGTGGAAATTATTCATTTATCAAATAAATTCAAAATGGACAAAAATCCAAAATTACGACAGTGTATAGTATGATGTAAAAGTGGAAAATATTCAATTATCACAAATTCAAAATGGACAAAAATCACAAATTCTACAGTGTATACTATGACGTAAAAAATTAAATGTTCAATTATCAAATAAATTCAAAAATCACAAAAATCCAAAATTACGACAGTGTATACTATGATGTAAAAGTGGAAAATATTAAATTATCACATAAATTCAAAATGGACAAAAATCACAAATTACGACAGTGTATACTATGATGTAAAAGTGGAAATTATTCAGTTATCACATGAATTCAAAACTAACAAAAATCACAAATTACGACAGTGTATACTATGATGTAAAAGTGGAATTTATTCAGTTATCACATGAATTCAAAACTGACAAAAATCACAAATTACTACAGTGTATACTATGACGTAAAAGTGGAATTTATTCAATTATCACATAAATTCAAAATGGACAAAAATCCCAAATTACAACAGTGTATACTATGACGTAAAAGTGGAATTTATTCAGTTATCACATGAATTCAAAACTGACAAAAATCACAAATTACTACAGTGTATACTATGACAAAAGTGGAATTTATTCAATTATCACATAAATTCAAAATGGACAAAAATCCCAAATTACAACAGTGTATACTATGACGAAAAGTGGAATTTATTCAGTTATCACATGAATTCAAAACTGACAAAAATCACAAATTACGACAGTGTATACTATGACGTAAAAGTGGAATTTATTCAATTATCTCATAAATTCAAAATGGACAAAAATCCCAAATTACAACAGTGTATACTATGATATAAAAGTGGAATTTATTCAATTATCTCATAAATTCAAAATGGACAAAAATCACAAATTACGACAGTGTATACTATGACGTTAAAGTGGAATTTATTCAATTATCACATAAATTCAAAATGGACAAAAATCACAAATTATGACAGTGTATACTATGACATAAAATGAAATTATAAAAATATTACAAAGTAAAAATTCGACAAAAATCCTAAATTACGACAGTGTATACTATGACGTAAAAGTGGAAATTATTCAATTATCACATTAAATCAAAAATCTAAAAAATCACAAATTACGACAGTGTATACTATGACGTAAAAGTGGAAATTATTCAATTATCACATTAAATCAAAATCTAAAAATCACAAATTACGACAGTGTATACTATGACGTAAAAGTGAATTATTTAATTATCACATCAAGTAAAAATCACAAAATCCAAATTACGACAGTGTGTACTATCTATGACATAAAAGTGGAAATTATTCATTTATCAAATAAATTCAAAATGGACAAAAATCCAAAATTACGACAGTGTATACTATGATGTAAAAGTGGAAATATTCAATTATCACAAATTCAAAATGGACAAAAATCACAAATTCTACAGTGTATACTATGACGTAAAAAATTAAATGTTCAATTATCAAATAAATTCAAAAATCACAAAAATCCAAAATTACGACAGTGTATACTATGATGTAAAAGTGGAAAATATTAAATTATCACATAAATTCAAAATGGACAAAAATCACAAATTACGACAGTGTATACTATGATGTAAAAGTGGAAATTATTCAGTTATCACATGAATTCAAAACTAACAAAAATCACAAATTACGACAGTGTATACTATGACGTAAAAGTGGAATTTATTCAGTTATCACATGAATTCAAAACTGACAAAAATCACAAATTACTACAGTGTATACTATGACGTAAAAGTGGAATTTATTCAATTATCACATAAATTCAAAATGGACAAAATCCCAAATTACAACAGTGTATACTATGACGTAAAAGTGGAATTTATTCAGTTATCACATGAATTCAAAACTGACAAAAATCACAAATTACGACAGTGTATACTATGATATAAAAGTGGAATTTATTCAGTTATCACATGAATTCAAAACTGACAAAAATCACAAATCACGACAGTGTATACTATGACGTAAAAGTGGAATTTATTCAATTATCTCATAAATTCAAAATGGACAAAAATCACAAATTACGACAGTGTATACTATGACGTTAAAGTGGAATTTATTCAATTATCACATAAATTCAAAATGGACAAAAATCACAAATTATGACAGTGTATACTATGACATAAAATGAAATTATAAAAAAATTACAAAGTAAAAATTCGACAAAAATCCTAAATTACGACAGTGTATACTATGACGTAAAAGTGGAAATTATTCAATTATCACATTAAATCAAAAATCTAAAAATCACAAATTACGACAGTGTATACTATGACGTAAAAGTGGAAATTATTCAATTATCACATTAAATCAAAAATCTAAAAAATCACAAATTACGACAGTGTATACTATGACGTAAAAGTGGAATTTATTCAATTATCTCATAAATTCAAAATGGACAAAAATCCCAAATTACAACAGTGTATACTATGATATAAAAGTGGAATTTATTCAATTATCTCATAAATTCAAAATGGACAAAAATCACAAATTACGACAGTGTATACTATGACGTTAAAGTGGAATTTATTCAATTATCACATAAATTCAAAATGGACAAAAATCACAAATTATGACAGTGTATACTATGACATAAAATGAAATTATAAAATATTACAAAGTAAAAATTGACAAAATCCTAAATTACGACAGTGTATACTATGACGTAAAAGTGGAAATTATTCAATTATCACATTAAATCAAAAATCTAAAAAATCACAAATTACGACAGTGTATACTATGACGTAAAAGTGGAAATTATTCAATTATCACATTAAATCAAAAATCTAAAAAATCACAAATTACGACAGTGTATACTATGACGTAAAAGTGGAAATTATTCAATTATCACATCAAGTAAAAATCACAAAAATCAAATTACGACAGTGTACTATGACATAAAAGTGGAAATTATTCATTTATCAAATAAATTCAAAATGGACAAAAATCCAAAATTACGACAGTGTATAGTATGATGTAAAAGTGGAAAATATTCAATTATCACAAATTCAAAATGGACAAAAATCACAAAATCTACAGTGTATACTATGACGTAAAAAATGAAATGTTCAATTATCAAATAAATTCAAAAATCACAAAAATCCAAAATTACGACAGTGTATACTATGATGTAAAAGTGGAAAATATTCAATTATCACATAAATTCAAAATGGACAAAAATCACAAATTACGACTGTGTATACTATGATGTAAAAGTGGAAAATATTCAATTATCACATAAATTCAAAATGGACAAAAATCACAAATTACAACAGTGTATACTATGACGTAAAAGTGGAAATTATTCAGTTATCACATGAATTCAAAACTGACAAAAATCACAAATTATGACAGTTTATACTATGACATAAAAGTGAATTTATTCAATTATCTCATAAATTCAAAATGGACAAAAATCACAAATTACAACAGTGTATACTATGATATAAAAGTGGAAATTATTCAGTTATCACATGAATTCAAAACTGACAAAAATCACAAATTACGACAGTGTATACTATGACGTAAAAGTGGAATTTATTCAATTATCACATAAATTCAAAATGGACAAAAATCCCAAATTACGACAGTGTATACTATGACGTAAAAGTGAATTTATTCAATTATCACATAAATTCAAAATGGCAAAAATCACAAATTACGACAGTGTATACTATGACGTACAAGTGGAAATTATTCAATTATCACATCAAGTCAAAAATGACAAAAATCACAAATTACGACAGTGTATACTATGACATAAAAGTTAATTTATTCAATTATTTCATGAATTCAAGATGGACAAAAATCACAAATTACAACAGTGTATACTATGACGTAAAAGTGGAATTTATTCAGTTATCACATAAATTCAAAACTGACAAAAATCACAAATTACGACAGTGTATACTATGACGTAAAAGTGGAATTTATTCAGTTATCACATGAATTCAAAACTGACAAAAATCACAAATTACAACAGTGTATACTATGACGTAAAAGTGAATTTATTCAATTATCTCATAAATTCAAAATGGACAAAAATCCCAAATTACAACAGTGTATACTATGATATAAAAGTGGAAATTATTCAGTTATCACATGAATTCAAAACTAACAAAAATCACAAATTACGACAGTGTATACTATGACGTTAAAGTGGAATTTATTCAATTATCACATAAATTCAAAATGGACAAAAATCACAAATTACAACAGTGTATACTATGACATAAAATGAAATTATAAAAATATTACAAAGTAAAAATTCGACAAAAATCCTAAATTACGACAGTGTATACTATGACGTAAAAGTGGAAATTATTCAATTATCACATTAAATCAAAAATCTAAAAAATCACAAATTACGACAGTGTATACTATGACGTAAAAGTGGAAATTATTCAATTATCACATTAAATCAAAAATCTAAAAAATCACAAATTACGACAGTGTATACTATGACGTAAAAGTGGAAATTATTCAATTATCACATCAAGTAAAAATCACAAAAATCGCAAATTACGACAGTGTATACTATGACATAAAAGTGGAAATTATTCAATTATCAAATAAATTCAAAATGGACAAAAATCCAAAATTACGACAGTGTATAGTATGATGTAAAAGTGGAAAATATTCAATTATCACAAATTCAAAATGGACAAAAATCACAAATTCTACAGTGTATACTATGACGTAAAAAATTAAATGTTCAATTATCAAATAAATTCAAAAATCACAAAAATCCAAAATTACGACAGTGTATACTATGATGTAAAAGTGGAAAATATTCAATTATCACATAAATTCAAAATGGACAAAAATCACAAATTACGACTGTGTATACTATGATGTAAAAGTGGAAAATATTCATTTATCACATAAATTCAAAATGGACAAAAATCACAAATTACAACAGTGTATACTATGACGTAAAAGTGGAAATTATTCAGTTATCACATGAATTCAAAACTGACAAAAATCACAAATTACGACAGTTTATACTATGACGTACAAGTGGAAATTATTCAATTATCACATCAAGTCAAAAATGACAAAAATCACAAATTACGACAGTGTATACTATGACATAAAAGTGAATTTATTCAATTATCTCATAAATTCAAAATGGACAAAAATCCCAAATTACGACAGTGTATACTATGACGTAAAAGTGGAATTTATTCAGTTATCACATGAATTCAAAACTGACAAAAATCACAAATTACGACAGTGTATACTATGACGTAAAAGTGGAATTTATTCAATTATCACATAAATTAAAAATTGACAAAAATCCCAAATTACGACAGTGTATACTATGACGTAAAAGTGAATTTATTCAATTATCACATAAATTCAAAATGGCAAAAATCACAAATTACGACAGTGTATACTATGACGTACAAGTGGAAA
Source organism: Gobiocypris rarus (assembly GCA_023029165.1). Taxonomy (NCBI): domain Eukaryota; kingdom Metazoa; phylum Chordata; class Actinopteri; order Cypriniformes; family Gobionidae; genus Gobiocypris; species Gobiocypris rarus. The sequence goes on from CM040913.1 coordinate 2,317,070, forward strand.
TTATTCAATTATCACATCAAGTCAAAAATGACAAAAATCACAAATTACGACAGTGTATACTATGACATAAAAGTTAATTTATTCAATTATCTCATGAATTCAAAATGGACAAAAATCACAAATTATGACAGTGGATACTATGACATAAAATGAAATTATAAAAATATTACAAAGTAAAAATTCGACAAAATTCCTAAATCACGACAGTGTATACTATGACGTAAAAGTGGAAATTATTCAATTATCACATCAAGTAAAAATCACAAAAATCGCAAATTACGACAGTGTATACTATGACATAAAAGTGGAAATTATTCAATTATCAAATAAATTCAAAATGGACAAAAATCCAAAATTACGACAGTGTATACTATGACATAAAAGTGGAAATTATTCAGTTATCACATAAATTCAAAACTAACAAAAATCACAAATTACGACAGTGTATACTATGACGTAAAAGTAGAATTTATTCAGTTATCAAATGAATTCAAAACTGACAAAAATCACAAATTACGACAGTGTACACTATGATATAAAAGTGGAAATTATTCAGTTATCACATGAATTCAAAACTGACAAAAATCACAAATTACGACAGTTTATACTATGATATAAAAGTGAATTTATTCAATTATCACATAAATTCAAAATGGACAAAAATCACAAATTACGACAGTGTATACTATGACGTTAAAGTGGAATTTATTCAGTTATCACATGAATTCAAAACTGACAAAAATCACAAATTACGACAGTGTATACTATGACGTAAAAGTGAATTTATTCAATTATCACATAAATTCAAAATGGCAAAAATCACAAATTACGACAGTGTATACTATGACGTACAAGTGGAAATTATTCAATTATTACATCAAGTCAAAAATGACAAAAATCACAAATTACGACAGTGTATACTATGACATAAAAGTGAATTTATTCAATTATCTCATAAATTCAAAATGGACAAAAATCACAAATTATGACAGTGTATACTATGACATAAAAGTGAATTTATTCAATTATCTCATAAATTCAAAATGGACAAAAATCACAAATTATGACAGTGTATACTATGACATAAAATGAAATTATAAAAATATTACAAAGTAAGAATTCGACAAAATTCCTAAATTACGACAGTGTATACTATGACGTAAAAGTGGACATTATTCAATTATCACATCAAGTAAAAATCACAAAAATCGCAAATTACGACAGTGTATACTATGACATAAAAGTGAATTTATTCAATTATCTCATAAATTCAAAATGGACAAAAATCCCAAATTACGACAGTGTATACTATGACGAAAAAGTGGAATTTATTCAGTTATCACATGAATTCAAAACTGACAAAAATCACAAATTACGACAGTGTATACTATGATATAAAAGTGGAAATTATTCAGTTATCACATGAATTCAAAACTGACAAAAATCACAAATTACGACAGTGTATACTATGATATAAAAGTGGAAATTATTCAGTTATCACATGAATTCAAAAATGACAAAAATCACAAATTACGACAGTGTATACTATGATATAAAAGTGGAAATTATTCAGTTATCACATGAATTCAAAACTGACAAAAATCACAAATTACTACAGTGTATACTATGACGTACAAGTGGAAATTATTCAATTATCACATAAATTCAAAATGGCAAAAATCCCAAATTACGACAGTGTATACTATGACGTACAAGTGGAAATTATTCAATTATCACATCAAGTCAAAAATGACAAAAATCACAAATTACGACAGTGTATACTATGATATAAAAGTGGAAATTATTCAGTTATCACATTTATTCAAAATTAAGACAATGTATTCTATGACGTAAAAGTGAATTTATTCAATTATCACATAAATGCAAAATTACGACAGTGTATACTATGATGTAAAAGTGGAAAATATTCAATTATCACAAATTCAAAATGGACAAAAATCACAAATTCTACAGTGTATACTATGACGTAAAAAATGAAATGTTCAATTATCAAATAAATTCAAAAATCACAAATTACAACAGTGTATACTATGATGTAAAAGTGGAAAATATTCAATTATCACATAAATTCAAAATGGACAAAAATCACAAATTACAACAGTGTATACTATGACGTAAAAGTTGAAATTATTCAGTTATCACATGAATTCAAAACTGACAAAAATCACAAATTACGACAGTGTATACTATGACATAAAAGTTAATTTATTTAGTTATCACAAAAAGTGACAAATGACAAAAATCACAAATTACAACAGTGTATACTATGATATAAAAGTGAATTTATTCAATTATCTCATAAATTCAAAATGGACAAAAATCCCAAATTACGACAGTGTATTCTATGACGTAAAAGTGGAATTTATTCTGTTATCACATGAATTCAAAACTGACAAAAATCACAAATTACTACAGTGTATACTATGACATAAAAGTTAATTTATTTAGTTATCACAAAAAGTGACAAATGACAAAAATCACAAATTACAACAGTGTATACTATGATATAAAAGTGAATTTATTCAATTATCTCATAAATTCAAATGGACAAAAATCCCAAATTACGACAGTGTATACTATGACGTAAAAGTGGAAATTATGCAATTATCACATCAAGTCAAAACTGACATAAATCACAAATTACGACAGTGTATACTATGACATAAAAGTGAATTTATTCAATTATCTCATAAATTCAAAATGGACAAAAATCACAAATTACGACAGTGTATACTATGATGAAATAGTATAAATTATTCAGTTATCACATAAATTAAAAACTGACAAAAATCACAAATTACAACAGTGTATACTATGACGTAAAACTGAATTTATTCAATTATCACATAAATTCAAAATGGACAAAAATCACAAATTATGACAGTGTATACTATGACATAAAATGAAATTATAAAAATATTACAAAGTAAAAATTCGACAAAAATCCTAAATTACGACAGTGTATACTTTGACAAAAAAGTGAAATGATTCAATTGTCTCCAAATCAAAAAAGACAAAAGTTTACAATTACTACAGTGTATACTATGATGTAAAGTGGAAATTATTCAATTATCACACATTTAAAAATGACAAAAATCACAAATTACAACAGTGTATACTATGACGTAAAAGTGAATTTATTACATAAATTTAAAATGGCAAAAATCCCAAATTACGACAGTGTATACTATGACGTAAAAATAACTATCAATTATCACATCAAGTCAAAATGGAAAATTTCCACTTTGTTGTCATAGATGATTTTTGTCAATTTTATGTAAATGGTGAATTGACTGTATTTATATAGCACTTTTAAAAGACCCATGGCGATCCAAAGCTCTTTACATGTTGCTCACATTCACCCATTCACCCTCTCATTCATAAACCAATGGAGGTGTCAGCCATGCAAGGTGCCATCCAGCTCGTCGGAAGCATTTGGGGTAAGCTGTCTTGCTCATTAACACCTCGAAACTTGGTAAGCTGGAACCGGGGATTGAACCACCAACCTTCCGGTTTGTAGACAATCTACATGAACCACTGAGCCACTCAAGTCATAGTATACACTGTCCATTTTGACTTTGTATTAATTTAATAATTTCACTTTTATGTCATAGTAAACAGTCCTAATTTGTGATTTTTGTCATTTTTGAATTTATTTGATAATTAAATATTTCCTTTTTTACGTCATAGTATACACTGTCATACTTTTGGATTTTTGTCCTTTTTTACTTGATGTGATAATTTAACAATTTTCACTTTTACATCATAGTATACACTTTCATAATTTGTTATTTTTGTGATTTTTGACTTGATGTGATAACTGAATAATTTCACTTGTACGTCATAGTATACACTGTCATAATTTGTTATTTTTGTGATTATTGACTTAATGTGATAATTGAATAATTTCTACTTTTACGTCATAGTATACACTATCGTAATTTGTGATTTTTGAATTTATTTGATAATTGAATATTTCCTTTTTTACGTCATAGTATACACTGTCGTAATTTTAGGTTTTTGTGATTTTTGACTTGATGTGATAACTGAATAATTTCCACTTTTACGTCATAGTATACACTGTCATAATTTGTGATTTTTGAATTTATTTGATCATTGAATATTTCCTTTTTTACGTCATAGTATACACTGTCGTAATTTGTGATTTTTGTCCATTTTGATTTTGTGAGATAATTGAATAAATTCCACTTTTACATCATAGTATACACTGTCGTAATTTTGGATTTTTGTCCATTTTGAATTTATTTGATAATTGAATAATTTCCACTTTTACATCATAGTATACACTGTCGTAATTTGTGATTTTTGACTTAATGTCATAATTGAATAATTTCACTTTTATTTAATAGTATACACTGTCATAATTTGTGATTTTTGTCCATTTTGAATTTGTGATAATTTAATAATTTCCACTTTTACGTCATAGTATACACTGTCATAATTTGTGATTTTTGACTTAATGTCATAATTGAATAATTTCACTTTTATTTAATAGTATACACTGTCATAATTTGTGATTTTTGTCCATTTTGAATTTGTGATAATTTAATAATTTCCACTTTTACGTCATAGTATACACTGTCATAATTTGTGATTTTTGTCCATTTTGACTTGATGTGATAATTTAATAATTTCCACTTTTACGTCATAGTATATATTGTCCTAATTTTGAATTCTTGTGATAATTGAATAAGTACACTTTTACGTCATATACACTGTTGTAATTTTGGATTTTTGCCATTTTGAATATGTGATAATTTAATAAATTCAATTTTACTTCATACTGTCGTAATTTTGGGTCTTTGTGATTTTTGACTTAATGTCATAATTGAATAATTTCCACTTTTCCGTCATAGTATACACTGTCATAATTTGTGATTTTTGTCCATTTTGACTTGATGTGATAATTTAATAATTTCCACTTTTACGTCATAGTATATATTGTCCTAATTTTGAATTCTTGTGATAATTGAATAAGTACACTTTTACGTCATATACACTGTTGTAATTTTGGATTTTTGCCATTTTGAATATGTGATAATTTAATAAATTCAATTTTACTTCATACTGTCGTAATTTTGGGTCTTTGTGATTTTTGACTTAATGTCATAATTGAATAATTTCCACTTTTCCGTCATAGTATACACTGTCGTAATTTGTGAATTTTGTCATTTTTTACTTTATGTGATAATTGAATAATTTCCACCTCTATGTCATAGTATTTACTGTCGTAATTTTGGTTCTTTTTTCCTTTTTGACTTTGTGAAATTTGAATAATTTTCACTTTTATGTCTTAGTATACACTGTCGTAATTTGTGATTTTTGTCATTTCTACATTTGTGATAATTGAATAATTTCCACTTTTATGTCTTAGTATACACTGTCGTAATTTGTGATTTTTTTCCATTTTGACTTTATGAGATAATTGAATAAATCCACTTTTATGTCATAGTATACACTGTTGTAATTTGTGATTTTTGTCATTTGTCACTTTTTATGATAATTGAATAAATCCCACTTTTATGTCAGTATACACTGTCGTAATTTGTGATTTTTGTCCATTTTGACTTTATGTGATAATTGTATAAAATCACTTTTTTTTGTCATAGTATGCACGGTCATAATTTGTGATTTTTTACTTTATGTGATAATTGAATAATTTCCACCTCTATGTCATAGTATTTACTGTCGTAATTTTGGTTCTTTTTTCCTTTTTGACTTTGTGAAATTTGAATAATTTCCACTTCTATGTCATAGTGTACACTGTCGTAATTTGTGATTTTTGTCCATTTTGACTTTGTGATAATTGAATAAAATCACTTTTATATCATAGTATGCACAGTCATAATTTGTGATGTTTGGCAGTTTTGAATTCATGTGATAACTGAATAAATTCCACTTTTACGTCATAGTATACACTGTCGTAATTTGGGATTTTTGCCATTTTGAATTCATGTGATAATTGAATAAATTCACTTTTACGTCTTAGTATACACTGTCGTAATTTGTTATTTTTTAATTTATTTGATAATTGAATAATTTCCACTTTTATGTCATAGTTGTCATAATTTGTCAGTTTTGAATTTATGTGATAATTGAATAATTTCAACTTTTACGTCATAGTATACACTGTCATAATTTGTGTTTTTTTGTCCATTCTGACTTAATGCGATAATTTAATAATTTCCACTTTTATGAAATAGTATATAAAGTCAAAATGGACAAAAATCCTGAATTACCACAGAGGATACTATTACATAAAATTGGAAATTATTACATAAAATTGGAAATTATTACAAATGAATAGTGGAAATTGTTACATGAAGTCATAATTATGAGAAGTTGAAATTATTACATAAATGTGTAAGTTACATAGTCATGACATAAGGCATAAATATGACAAGTGGAAATTGATATAAAAATGGAAATTAGATAAAAATTCATAATTATGACGTCAAATTTATGTCAAAAAATTTAATTATAACATAAATGAAATCAATTATAACAAATATTTGAAATTAAAAAGTGGAATGGACTAATCGAAATGATGACATATACCAAGTCATAATTATGATGTTAAAAAGGTAAATGTGGGATAATTACTATAAAAGTGAAATAATTACTTTCTGTGTTAAATAACGATTTTTTTGAATTTTATGAGCTTTAATGTCATAATTTCCACTTTGAATAATTGAATTTCCACTTCAACTTTATTGTTATACTGATAATTCAAGTTATAATTTCAATTTAGTATATCATAATTATGAGTTTGAGTCATAATTTTGACTTTTCATTTCATAATTTTGATTACTGATTATTTTGAAATTCTGAATACCAAAAGCATTGTTGTTGTGGTATATGGCATAAACAAGCTTCCATGCTAACTGATGTTCAGCAAAATGCTCTTTTTCATACAAAGACAGTTCACGGTCCATGTCCCAAAAACATCTCAAATCAAAGCAGCAGCAGACACACCTTGATCCCAGACTCAGTCCACACATCAACTATTTCCCAGCTTCCCTGGAGAAAATGCAGGTGTGCTGGGATCATGGGAATGTATGAAGAATGTGTGTCTGTGAACGGTGTGTGGAAATCAGACCAGCTTCTGCCTTTGATTTCAGATGCACTAACACAACAGTGAATTAGACATTCAGCCCGCAGCACACTGGCATAATGAAGACATGAAAATGTGCACACTAAGAGAAATCTTAGGGATTTCTGACTAAATCATGTAAATGAGGCAGCAGAAGGGTGGAGAATGTTTGGCTGCTCTCTACAGGATTAAAGTCATTTGACTAAGTGATGGAATGAGCTCATCCACATCTACTAACCCTGTAAACACAGCACAATTACTCTCTCGATGTGACCTCAGGAAACAAGAGAGCTTTCACTGGAGATCAAACTCACTCAGAATCACTAACTAGCCCGTTTCTGCCACTCAAGAGAAACATTATAAGAATAAAGTAAAATTATAGCAATAAGTCATAATTATTTTCTACTTTGAATTTCTATTGTCATATTTATGATTCTGGTTGCTATAATTTCAACACATCTCAGTTCCGACTTTTTATGTTCTAACAGAATTTTTAATAATAATTTTGACTATGTCATGTACTGTGTCATCATTTTGACTTATGTTTTGACTGTCATAATTTAGAATTTTAACTCTAAGAGAGTTATTTCAATTTATCTCAATTTTGACTTTTTATGTCATAATTTAGATTTTTTTCATAATTTCAACGCCAAAATTTTGACTCCCTAATTTTGACATAAAATATTGACACAAGTCAAAATTATGATTAAAAATTCTGTCATCATTTTTTTTCATAATTTCAACATCATTTAAAAAATGTTGACGTCATTTTTGACTCTCATAATTTTGACATCTCAGTTTTGACATTTTATGTCTTAACTTATCTTAATTTCAACTGATGTCAGTTTCAACTTTTTATCATTACAATTTTTAATCATAATTTTGGGTCGTCAATTTCAATTTTTTAATCTCATAATGATTTAGTAAGTCACAATTATGACTTTTAATGTCAATTTAAACTCTCAAAATGTATTTTTGTCTCAAATGTATAACTATGTCATAATTTCGACTGTAAACTCACGTTTTTAGACACTAACAGTCTGAAATGAAACTCAGCCTCTATGAAACATTTAAGATTAATATTAAGAATCCCTTATCTGCCTGTAGATGGACCAGCCAGATGGGTCATATTCTGTATTAATCTCATTAAAGGAATAATTTCCCTGAAGATGAAATTGACTCGCCCTTGAGTTGCTCCGAACCGGCTGACTTTCTTTCTTCTGTTGAACACAAAGGCAGATGTTTAGCAGAATATTAAGCAATAAACATAGACTTTTCTATGAAAGTGTAGAGTGTAGAGTGATTAAGGCAGGATGAAACATTCTGTGATAATATCAATATGATCTGGACATTCATATGCAGTTATTATCACTGTCTGTCAGAGGAGTGAGTGCAAAGAAGGCTCCCTTTAATTCTTATACAACATTATTATTATTATTATGGAAGTATTGTTCACATTTTCTCCTTTTTATCTCTCTGCAATACAATTTATCGTTTTTATTATTTCATTTAATTTCCTTGTCTTTCATAAGAATATTGAGCCGAGGAGAGTTAATGAAGCTCAGAGGTTCTTCATATATATCTGCTGCTGTGGGATCAGGCTCACGGTTATGACTGATCTGGGATCAGCTGCTCGAGCTGTAATGCTGTTTCCTGCGTCTCATTTCCGCCTCTATTGTCATTCATGACAGAGATGCATTTCCCTTCATGCCTCTCTTACACATAAACCATCTCAAAAATGATATTTTACTCACGGTATTGAAATGCAAATGCATCTCTCCTGTGGACAGGTCATGTGATATCCTTGAAAATCCTGAAGATAAAAACAGAATATCACGTCAAATGTATTTGTATAGTGCTTTTCAGCGCTTCGCAGTAAATCATAAGATATATAACGATTTAGATCTAGATGTATTTTTTTATCGGTCGGTTTTGTTTCGTTACGAGATTTAAATGTTGGGTGGTTTTGTTTCGTTACTAGATTTAAATGTTGGGTGGTTTTGTTTCATTGTTAGTCGATGTACCGGTCTGTCGTGGTAAAGAAGGAGCTGAGCTGTAAGGCAAAGCTCTCGATTTACCGGTCGATCTACGTTCCTACTCTCACCTATGATCATGAGCTGTGGGTCATGACCGAAAGGACAAGATCCCGGATACAGGCGGCCGAAATGAGCTTTCTCCGTAGGGTGGCTGGGCGCTCCCTTAGAGATAGGGTGAGAAGCTCGGTCACTCGGGAGGAGCTCAGAGTAGAGCCGTTGCTCCTCCACATCGAGAGGAGCCAGCTGAGGTGGCTAGGGCATCTATTTCGGATGCCTCCTGGACGCCTTCCCAGGGAGGTGTTCCAGGCACGTCCCACCGGGAGGAGGCCCCGGGGAAGACCTAGAACACGCTGGAGGGATTATGTCTCCCGGCTGGTCTGGGAACGCCTCGGGGTTCCCCCGGAAGAGCTGGAGGAAGTGGCTAGGGAGAGGGAAGTCTGGGCGTCTCTGCTTAGACTGTTGCCCCCGCGACCCGGCCCCGGATAAGCGGAAGATAATGGATGGATGGATGGGTTTTGTTTCATTACGAGATTTAAATGTTGGGTGGTTTTGTTTCATTACGAGATTTAAATGTTTGGCGGATTTGTTTCGTTACGAGATTTAAATGTTTGGCGGTTTTGTTTCGTTAAGATTTATATGTCGGTCGATTTTGTTTCGTCACGAGATTTAAATGTTAGGTGGTTTTGTTTCATTACGAGATTTAAATGTTTGGCGGTTTTGTTTCGTCACGAGATTTACATGTTTGGCGGTTTTGTTTCGTTATGAGATTTAAATGTTTGGCGGTTTTGTTTCGTTACAAGATTTAAATGTTTGGTGGTTTTGTTTCGTTACGAGATTTAAATGTTTGGTGGATTTGTTTGATTCTGAGATTTAAATGTTTGGTGATTTGTTTCATGAGATTTAAATGTTTGGCGGTTTTGTTTCATTATGAGATTTAAATGTTTGGCGGATGTGTTTCGTTACGAGATTTAAATGTTTGGCGGATTTGTTTCGTTACGAGATTTAAATGTTTGGCGGTTTTGTTTCGTTACGAGATTTAAATGTTTGGCAGTTTTGTTTCATTATGAGATTTAAATGTTTGGCGGATTTGTTTCGTTACGAGATTTAAATGTTTTGTGGTTTTGTTTCGTTATGAGATTTAAACGTTTGGCGGATTTGCTTCGTTACGAGATTTAAATGTTTGGTGGTTTTGTTTCGTTATGAGATTTAAATGTTTGGCGGATTTGTTTCGTTACGAGATTTAAATGTTTAGCAGTTTTGTTTCGTAACACAATTTAAATGTTGGGCTGTTTTGTTTCGTTACGAGATTTAAATGTTTGGCGGTTTTGTTTCGTTACGAGATTTAAATGTTTGGCGGATTTGTTTCGTTATGAGATTTAAATGTTTGGTGGTTTTGTTTCGTTATGTGATTTAAACATTTGGTGGATTTGTTTCGTTACGAGATTTAAATGATTGGTGGTTTTGTTTCGTTATGAGATTTAAATGTTGGCCGGTTTTGTTTCATTACGAGATTTAAATGTTGGGTGGTTTTGTTTCGTTACGAGATTTAAATGTTTGGCGGATTTGTTTCGTTACGAGATTTAAATGTTTGGCGGTTTTGTTTCGTTAAGATTTATATGTCGGTCGATTTTGTTTTGTCACGAGATTTAAATGTTAGGTGGTTTTGTTTCATTACGAGATTTAAATGTTGGGCGGTTTTGGTTCGTTACGAGATTTAAATGTCGGTTGGTTTTGTTTAGTTACGATATTTAAATGTCAGGTCGTTTTGTTTCGTTTCAAGATTTAAATGTTTGGCGGTTTTGTTTCGTTTCGAGATTTAAATGTTTGGCAGTTTTGTTTTCGTTACGAGATTTAAATGTTTGGCGGATTTGTTTCGTCACGAGATTTAAATGTTTGGCGGTTTTGTTTCGTTACGAGATTTAAATGTTTGGCGGATTTGTTTCGTCACAAGATTTAAATGTTTGGCGGATTTGTTTCGTCACGAGATTTAAATGTTTGGCGGTTTTGTTTCGTTACGAGATTTAAATGTTTGGCGGATTTGTTTCGTTACGAGATTTAAATGTTTGGCGGTTTTGTTTCGTTATGAGATTTAAATGTTTGGCGTTTTGTTTTTCACGAGATTTAAATGTTTGGCGGTTTTGTTTCGTTATGAGATTTAAATGTTTGGCGGTTTTCTTTCATCATGAGATTTAAAAGTTTGGCGGTTTTGTTTTGTCACGAGATTTAAATGTTTGGCGGTTTTGTTTAAATTCTGAGATTTAAATGTTTGGCGGTTTTGTTTAAATTCTGAGATTTAAATGTTTGGCGGTTTTGTTTCGTTACGAGATTTAAATGTTTGGAGGTTTTGTTTCGTTACGAGATTTAAATGTTTGGCGGATTTGTTTCACGAGATTTAAATGTTTGGCGGTTTTGTTTCGTTACGAGATTTAAATGTTTGGCGGATTTGTTTCGTCACGAGATTTAAATGTTTGGCGGTTTTGTTTCGTTACGAGATTTAAATGTTTGGCGGATTTGTTTCGTTATGAGATTTAAATGTTTGGCGGTTTTGTTTCGTTATGAGATTTAAATGTTTGGCGGTTTTCTTTCATCATGAGATTTAAAAGTTTGGCGGTTTTGTTTTGTCACGAGATTTAAATGTTTGGCGGTTTTGTTTCGTTACGAGATTTAAATGTTTGGCGGTTTTGTTTCGTTACGAGATTTAAATGTTTGGCGGTTTTGTTTCATTACGAGATTTAAATGTTTGGAGGTTTTGTTTCGTTACGAGATTTAAATGTTTGCCGGTTTTGTTTCGTTATGAGATTTAAATGTTTGGCAGATTTGTTTCGTTACAAGATTTAATTGTGGGGGCGGTTTTGTTTCGTTAAGATTTCATTGTTGGGCAGTTTTGTTTCATTACATGAATTAAATGTTGGACGGTTTTGGTTCGTTACGAGATTTAGATGTCGGTTGGTTTTGTTTAGTTACGATATTTAAATGTCGGGCGGTTTTGTTTCATTACGAGATTTAAATGTCGGTTGATTTTGATTTCCGTGACAAGATTTAAATGTCATTCGGTTTTGATTTCCGTTAAGAGATTTAAATGTAATTCGGTTTTGATTTCTGTTAAGAAATTTAAATTTCGTTTTTTTTTCGTTACAAGATTTAAATGTTGGTCGTGTTGTTTCATTATGAGATTTAAATGTTGGTCCATGTGTATCGTTACGAGATTTAAGTGTTGGTTGTTTTTTTCTATTACAAGATTTAAATTTCGGCCGGTTTTCGTAATTGATTTACATTGAAATGTTCTAATGAGAGATTATTGTTCTAAGAGATTTAAATGTTGGTCGGTTTTGTTCAAATGGACAGAAAACGACCCTCAAAAAAGTTTCAAATTCATTTCAGTGTTTGATTTTAACCACTTTTTATTTTTTACTTGTGCATGACGAACGGTGTAGATACGGTGTTTGGTAGCTTGAAGCAAAAACTAGTTAAGAGCCACTTATCTAAATCAGTCCTAATTCAGCTTTAAAGAAACGGTCAGTCAGATCGTACAGATGAATCACACTGAAAATATAACAGTCAAATCACGCCGAGGCTGCTGGGAGTTTATGAACACACTCACAGATCTCCTGACCTGTGCTCCGCTCCGCTGTTCTGCTGGACGTCAGCAGTCATTTGCATGCTGTGCTTTTCTAGAGGTTATATTTCAGAGTGTGTTGAAACCCCACGGGAACATGAAAACAAACACGTTATCATGCTAGTTAGTGACAGCTTCAGGAGGCTGCGCCGCTCGGATCTGAGATTAAAACGGGTCAAACGCCTCGGGCGCAGAAATGGAGCACGAGAGGAAGGCAGAAAGAGAGAAAGAGATGTCGTCTGGTTCTGAGGGGGGAGCCGTGCGGAGCTTTCATGTCAGAAAACACATTTCTGTGTTTCGTGGATTGAGAAGGGCTGTGAAATGAACACAAACACATACTCAAAACACACTGACACTTTTACTGGAACTGTTTCCTGATCGAAAAATGAAACAAAAACATATATATCTAAAACTAGTCGAAGATTTGCTGGCCCCAAAAAACCCATCAAAAACAGACCAGCCTATTTTGCCAGACCAGTTAACCACATTAGGCTGGTATTATCTGGTTTTCCACAAAGTTGTAGCATTTTATACAACACAACACAAATGAGAACATACTAACAGTATTTAATATACTAACTACTTTACCAGTATTTAAACCTTTCTTGATGATAAGCAGTCCAAGATGGTTTGCTGGTCCCAACACAGATAGCAACATAGTGTTGACCCAGATCTGGGCCGACACCATGTTGCTATCTGGGAAATATGCCCAAAACCCAAAAAAATTGACCAGCCACACCAGCTAACCACCTTAGACTGGGTTTTCAACAAAGTACTGTGGCATTCAATTTGATACAACACAACACATATAAGAACATACTAACAGCTTACCAGTAATTATACCATTCCTGATGACAAACACACAACTTAAACCAGTCCAAGATGGTTTGCTGGTCCCATATGTGACCAAAAACCATAAAAAAAGACCAGTAATCATGTTAGTAGACCAGCTAACCACCTTAGTCTGGTTTAAGCTGGTTTTGCAACAAAGTTGTGCAGCATATACAATATCAGCATACACTCTAAAGAATTCTGGGTAAAAAAACAACCCAATGTTGGGTCAAATATGGATTAACCCAGCCATTGGGTTGTTTTAACCCAGCCATTGGGTTGTTTTAACCCAGCCATTGGGTTGTTTTAACCCAGCCATTGGGTTGTTTTAACCCAGCCATTGGGTTGTTTTAACCCAGCCATTGGGTTGTTTTAACCCAGCCATTGGGTTGTTTTAACCCAGCGATTGGGTTGTTTTAACCCTGCCATTGGGTTGTTTTAACCCAGCCATTGGGTTGTTTTAACCCAGCCATTGGGTTGTTTTAACCCAGCGATTGGGTTGTTTTAACCCTGCGGTTGGGTTGTTTTAACCCTGCGGTTGGGTTGTTTTAATCCAGTGATTGGGTTGTTTTAACCCTGCGGTTGGGTTGTTTTAACCCAGTGATTGGGTTGTCTTAAGCAAATATTTAACCCAACCGCAGGGTTAAAACAACCCAACCGTTGGGTTAAAACAACCCAATTGCTGGGTTAGTCCATATTTGACCCAACATTGGGTTAAAACAACCCAATGGCTGGGTTAGTCCATATTTGACCCAACATTGGGTTGTTTTTTTTTAGTCTGGTTTAAGCTGGTTTTGCAACAAAGTTGTGAAGCATATACAATATCAGCATACACTCTAAAAAATTCTGGGTAAAAAAACAACCCAATGCTGGGTCAAATATGGACTAACCCAGCGATTGGGTTGTTTTAACCCAGTGATTGGGTTGTTTTAACCCTGCGGTTGGGTTGTTTTAACCCAGTGATTGGGTTGTCTTAAGCAAATATTTAACCCAACCGCAGGGTTAAAACAACCCAATTGCTGGGTTATTCCATATTTGACATTGGGTTAAAACAACCCAGCATTTTTTAGAGTGTATAATTTTTCGTAACAAAATATTTGCCAAATATTTGAGTTTGCATAGCTGGTATCTCATTAAACATGAAAACACAAGATTTACAGGTTCAAATGCAAGACTTTGTGACATAAACACAACCAGCCTAAGATGGTTTGCTGGTCTTAACCCAGACAGCAACATATTGTCGACACAGCCCACATCTGGTACACGGTCGGATCTAGACCAACACTGAAATATGCCCAAAACCCATAAAAATTGACCAGCCACACCAGCTAACCACCTCAGGCTGTACTTTCAACAAAGTACTATGGCATTTACAATTACTAATTTTATCCAACACAACACATATGAGAACATACGAACAGTTTACCAGTAATTAAACTCTTCCTGGTGACAGTCCATGTTGGTTTGCTGGACTCAAATGTGCCGATAAACAATAAACCCAGACTAGTCACACCAGTTGTTAGACCAGCCTTTTTCAGCAAAGTTGTGCAATTACTCATTTTAGAGAACACAGTATTTGCCAGGTGTTTGGTCACGCATTGCCAGTTAAGCGTGCAGTAAATGGGTCGGTTGTTTTTCCAGCATGTATGTAGAAGCGCTGACGGAGGAGATTCCACCTCATCCTGCTGTTATTGTCTCCGATCATCTCCTCTGTCTGTCAGATCAAATCCTCCATCAGTCTTTCCTGACAGTGAGAGAGATGTTACAGGCTCCTGAATCATAGATCAATAGTCACGCTCATATTCTCCATGGGAGGCCATCATAACACAGCTCATTAAAATGGGTTATGTTTGCCTCCATATGCCCAACACACACACACACACACACACGATGGTGTGGAGTGAGGCATTCACAGCGTTAAGCGTGCCAGGCTGTTCGCTGCACACTTTGATGGAGGCCCATCAAATATTGATATGTTCCCAGCTGTCTTTGTGCTGCCGTTATTTGACATGTCGCAGGCGTCGTCGCTCTTTTAATAACCTTCCCGTGTTTTGTCTTGTTTGTCCCTTCGAGGTGTCTGTAATCTTTTTCCATTATTAATCTGGCAGAACGGAAATGTCACTCCTGCAGGATCTCACTCGCCGTGTTTAATGCGTTCGCTCTCAGTGGGAACAGGTTGCGAGTCTCCCATTACGCTCCACACAATCAGGAATTACCATACGAGATCATGAAAAACATTTTAGAGAAGAATCAATCGTCTATTGTGGCTCTCACATCTGATCTGATTACCACAGAAAACTGGTCACACTCCAACCTTGCGCCATTTACAAGGAAAGCATCTCAATAAACATCAGAACACAGGTACAGACACAAGACTTAATGACAAAAACACAACTTCATCCAGCCTACATTGGTTTGCTGGTTCCAAATGTGCCCTAAAACCATAAAAACAGAACGATATACCCTGAATACTGCTATTATTGTGTTGGTCCTCCTTTTGCAGCCCTGCTCAGTCCATTACCCGTCAAGGCATGGACTTTGCTGTGGTATCTGGCACCAAGATGTTAGCAGCAGATCCTTTAAGTCATGTAAATTGTGAGGTGGGGCCTTCATGGATCGGACTTGTTTGTTCAGCACATCCCACAGATGCTCGATTGGATTGAGATCTGGGGAATTCGGAGGCCAAGTCAACGCCTCAAACTCGTTGTTGTGCTCCTCAGACCAGGCCACCTTCTTCCATTGCTCCGTGGTCCAGTTCTGATGCTCACGTGCCACTGTTGGTGCTTTCGGCGGGGTCAGGGGTCAGCATGGGCACCCTGACTGGTCAGCGGCTATGCCGCCCCATACGCAACAAACTGCGATGCTCTGTGTATTCTGAGCCCTTTCTATCAGAACCAGCATTAACTTCTTGAGCAGTTTGAGCTCCAGTAGCTCGTCTGTTTGATCGGACCACACGGGCCAGCCTTCGCTCCACACGTGCATCAATGAGCCTGGGCCGCCCATGACCCTGTGGCCGGTTCTCCACTGTTCCTTCCTTGGAGCACTTTTGATAGATCCTGACCACTGCAGACCGGGAACACCCCACAAGAGCTGCAGTTTTGGAGATGCTCTGACCCAGTCGTCTAGCCATCACAATCTGGCCCTTGTCAAACTCGCTCAAATCCTTACGCTTGCCCATTTTTCCTGCTTCTAACACATCAACTCTGAGGACAAAATGTTCACTTGCTCCCTAATATATCCCACCCACTAACAGGAGCCGTGAGGAAGAGATCATCAGTGTTATTCATGTCACCGGCCTGATCTGTGTAAATTGGCATACCATATCAGCATATTGTTTTGTAGAACATACTAGTTGCCAGGTGTTTGGTTACACAAAGCTGGTTAAGTATCTTAATAAACTTTAAAATAGACATGGTTTAAAAGTACAGACACAAGACTTGATGACAAAAACACAACTTAAGCCAGCCTACGTTGGTTTTCTGGTCCCAAATGTGCCACGAAACCATAATATAGACCAGCGTATTGGGCCAGTTTAAGCTGTTTTGGTTTAACAAAGTCGTGTGGCATTTACAATTTACTAATTTTACACAGCACAACTGAAAACATACTGATGGTTTAGCAGTCACTGAACCGTTTCTGATCACAAAAACTCAACTTAAACCAGCCTAAATGTCTCAAATGTGAGCAGTCTAACCAGGGACATATACAATATCAGCATATCGTTTTATGGAACATACTATGAGTAAAGATCTATAAAAAGGCAATGCATCGCAAGCATGCTTGAGCTTTCCATTTAGCTTGGTGTGAGAATTATGGACGGGTTGTGATTTGATTGTGATCTTGATTCGATATTGATTAATTTGGCTAAATATTAGGTACAGTAGGTTAATTTTGAATATCTTAATTTGCGTTCATATGTGTTTGGAACGACACAAGGGTGAGTAAATGATAACAATTTTCATTTTTGGGAGTGAACTAACCCTTTAATTTATAGTTTCTCAGAAGCTGGTGGATATTATTGACCTGACGAACAGCAGTTTCTGAATGAGTTTCTGATATTTATGACTTCTGTCTGTAATATCAGGCCGGTGTCATGAGAAATCGAGCCCCCCTCCAGGAAACGGGTCTCGTTTAGGACCCCGAGTGATCCCATTGGCTCAACGGACTGAAGAGAATCATCGAGCACTGCCGTTCACCTATAAACATAAGCAAACAGAAACCTAAAGACAGACGTCAGGATGATATCGTCTTCACAAGCCCTGACCTCTGAATGAGCTCGAACGCTGCGATATGAAGATTAATTTGACTCATATGAGAGAAGAGAGGCGAGTCAGCAAACGGCTGGATAAATGACTCTCTCTGAGCTTTAACCAGTGGCGTGATTCTTTCAATCGACTCGAGCGGCTGTGAAAATCCATCAGGGATGGGGTAACTCTGACATAATCGCGTTATATTTCACAGATGTCTGTGTAAGCGATGCGACACTCGATCCAAATCAATGAGGGAAATACATCACAGAGTTATTATCCCATTAACAGACCTCAGTGGGTCGCACAAACTGACCGAATCACAAGAGTCGATGGACTTGCAGGATGACTTTAATTCTGAAGGAAGCAGGGACATTAAAGCAGCTTAGACATGGGATAACGATACATTAAACGTGTGTGATATAAAGTAATTCGGTGAAATTAGAGAGAGAGAAGCTGATGCATGCGAAAGAAGTTGAAACGGTTGCTTTTGAGTGAACCGTAAGGAACTGAAAGGATCTTAATTAAGATTATTTGAAGGATAAAGCAATATTAGTCCTAATTATATACACATTAAACACAAATGATAAAATTTTAAGCATGTGAATGTTAAAAAGGAAAATTTACAAGCAAATCTTATCAAGATCAGTGAGTGAGTGAATCATTAGATTTGATTTGATTCAAACTGATGAGTCATTTTGATTCAGATATTTGGCTCATTTGTGAGCTTTACATGAACTATCTATGAACTGAAAAAGCTAAATTCCCACCAAAATCTCCAAGCATGTTCATCAGAAGCCAATCCTAAATCTTTGAGTCTCACGTGTTCGTTTTGCAACACTGATGATTCAATTAGAGCCGAGTGAAATGAGCCGAGAGTCTGAAGCTCCTCGTGAAGGAAGTCGACCGTACAGCCTTAACACATCTCTGTGAAGCCCTGAAGCGCCTAAAGGAAGATCAGAAAGATACACGTGTCCTGACTGATCCAGGCTTTTACCACAGTAAGAACAAAGTGAGACAACCCGAGGATAGGCCTTCATCACAGCACTGGCTCTCAGAGGAGCCGGAAACACTGGATTCCCATTCAGGAAGGCGAGCAGAGCTTCAGAGTCCACGATGTTCAGCTCAGATCCACCGCAGAATAATGATGAGACTGAGAGTTTATGACTCCAGAACGCAGGGTTATTATCCTTAACTAAAACCACAAACAAAACTAAACATTTGCATTACTTAAAATAAACATTAACTGAAGTCAAATCTAATATAGCAAACACTTTATATTATTTCAGCATCTGGCAAACTAAGAAAAGAAAATAATAATATAAGATATAATATGAATCTTGAATGCAATGTCACTTTGGATAAAAGCATCTGCCAAATTAATAATAATAAAAAAAAATATATATATATATAATAAAATAAACAGAATAAATTATAAAATAACATAAAGTGAATGTAAATCTTGAATGCAATGTAAGTTGCTTTGGATAAAAGCATCTGCAAAATGAATTATATAATTAAATAAAATTTAAGTTAATATTAAAATAAAATACAAAAGACTGAATGCAATGTAAGTTCTGCCAATTGCATAAAATAAAATAACATAATAAATAAAATCTAAATTAAATGAAATAAAATTAAACTAAATACAATAAAATTTAGAAAATATAAAAGAATTAATGCAAATCTTGAATGCAATGTAAGATGCTTTGAATAAAATCATCTGCCAAGTGATTAAATTAAATTAAATAATGACATTAAATAAATACATGAGCCTGGAGGAACCGGCATGTGGGAAAATCACAGGAATCTATGGAAGAGATTTCTAAAAGAGTGGTAAATAATGGCTAAATTATAATTGAACTGTTTTTTATATACTGACATTTTATTATTTGTATTGCAGAAATTGCCAACATGCTACTGGACAAGTCTGCAAATGCCACAGAGGAAAATGCATATTTTAGGTTATGATATTCGGTCTATAGGTTCTGCATTAACTTATGCTTTTGATAGCAGCCTGTTCAATTCATTTTCCATTTAGTTAATGGGGTCACGAGAACGCTTCTCTAATCCTGACGAGGACCGCAGGGAATATATTTCCAGGCATGTTTGTCCGCCACATTCTCTCCTCTGCTTCCAGAAAGGACCTGACAGGAAACATGGGATCATCCAATTATAAGCTTCCTCCATTCTGACAGAAGCATGCACAGGGACGCGAGGAGTTCTGCGCAGGTTTAGCATTCACGCATAATCTATATGCAAATGCAGATTATCCCGTCTCTTCCTCCAGCCTGTCCTTGGGCGGCTCACTTTGGCACAATAGGCGGCATGCTGTTATTAGGCTGCCAGAATTGGATAATGATGAACCGTGATCAAATCATTTTAAATTGCATTATAACAAAGCTGCACATTTCCCTAAAGCTGAGACCCGCGGCGCAGGAGAACACTGTCCCGCTGCATGCCGCTCCGCAGAATTAAATCAGAGATACTGGATCTGGAAGCGTGTGGAAGCTCAATGAAGGAAACATCCTCAAACTCATAAGCACCCCAATGCATGATGGGAGCGTCTGCATGCACACTTTAATTACAGCAGGGGAACGGGACTCGCCTGACTGCATTGTGCCAAGTGTAAAGTTTGGTGGAGGGGGGATTATGGGGTGGGGTTGTTTTTCAGGGGTTGGGCCCTTAGTTCCAGTGAAAGGAACTCTTAATGCTTCACCAAGACATTTTGGACAATTTCATGCTCCCAACTTTGTGGGATCAGTTTGGGGACGGCCCCTTCCTGTCCCAACATGACTGCGCTCCAGTGCACAAAGCCGCTCCATAAAGACATGGATGAGCGAGTTTGGTGTGGAGGAACTGGACTGGCCTGCACAGAGTCCTGAGCTCATCCCGATAGAACACCTTTGGGATGAATTAGAGCGGAGACTGCGAGCCAGGCCTTCTCGTCCAACATCAGTGCCTGACCTCACAAATGCGCTTCTAGAAGAATTCCCATAAACACACTCCTAAACCTTGAGGAAAGCCTTCCCAGAAGAGCTGAAGCTGTTAGAGCTGCAAAGGGTGGGCCGACTCCATATTAAACCCTACGGATTGGGAATGGGATGGCATTAAAGCTCATGTGCATGGAAAGGCAGGCGTCACAACACGTTATTTATATTCATAGTTATATATATTGCAGAACATAAGCCTGTCCTGGAAAACACTGGAATCTAAGGAAGAGAGAGTGAAGAGGATTCTAGTAATCGTGTGAGAACTTCTCAAGAGAAATCACACCAGAAAAGACTTTCATCGCGCTGAAGATTTCAAGCGTGAGATCCTGAAGAGTCTGGAGAACATCATCAAATCATCCGGGAGCTGAAGAATCCTAGTGTGGCTGTTAACACGGAAAACAGAGAACAAACATCTCACAAATCTTCATCTGATGGAAGAAAAAAAGAAGGGGAAAATGATAAAAACAGAAAGTCTGGTCCCAGCGGAGAGAGTTTCAGCTCTTTGAAGTTCTTTTGCTCAAATATCTGCGAGCGCTGAAGTGAGGCTGGGTTTCTCTGCCATTATACACACAAACTTCACATCATGCCAATGAGCTTTTTCTGTGTGTGTGTGTGTGTGTGTTGTGTTTAATGATCTGTTTGTAAGCTGCTGAATGCCACTCATTACAGCCGCTCTCAAGCTCGCAGTAGTTCATTAGTCTGATGGATCAATATTTGTGCAGCGGAGAGTTTCAGCTCTTGAAGTTCTTTTGCTCAAATATCTACGGCGCTGGGGGAGTAAGGGCTAGGTTCTCTTATTATACACACAAACTACATCATGCCAATGAGCTTTTCTCTCACGGGTGTGTGTGTGTGTGTGTGTGTGTTGTGTTTAATGATCTGTTTAGTAAGCTGCTGAATGCCACTCCTTCAGCCGCTCTCCAGAAGCTCACCCAGTAGTTCATTAGTCCTGATGGATCAATATTTGTGTTTGACCTCTTCTGGCCTCAACAACAGCAGAACGAGCTCTGAATCAAACCATCTGCAGTTAAGTGCTTCCATACTCACTAGTGAATGTCAATGCGCGAAGGATTGCTTTCCATATGGCCAATAAGCACACACTGCAAAGCACAAGGGTTCTTCCTCAGTGTTTCTGACTTGTTTCAATATAGATTTGCTTTGGATAAAATTATCTGCCAGTAAATAAACACACACACACACACACACACACACACACACACACACACACACACACACACACACACACACACACACACACACACACACACACACACACACACACACACACACACACACACACACACACACACACACACACACACACACACACACACACACACACACACACACACACACACACACACACACACACACACACACACACACACACACACACACACACACACACACACACACACACACACACACACACACACACACACACACACACACACACACACACACACACACACACACACACACACACACACACACACACACACACACACACACACACACACACACACACACACACACACACACACACACACACACACACTACCCATCACAGGAGACATGCTGCATTTTTACATTTTCAAAAAACATCACTTAGTGTGATTTATAAGATGTTTTCCTCATGGGGACCAAAAAATGTCCCCACAAGGACAAAAATTTGGATATTGCCATCTTTGTGGGGACATTTTGTCCCCATACCGTAGGGATTACCAGTCCACACACACACACACACACACACACACACACACTAGTGTTGTAGTCAAGACCACCTAAACCGAGACCAAGACCAGACCAGCACTCCTTAAATTAATCTAAAAGATTCATATCTTCTGTCGTTGAAATGACTTATATTTAATGAATGAATATAATTAGAAGAGTAAGACACTATAGCGCTGTTACCAATCAAATCACTGACAATAAAATGAATGGCACAGAAGTTGCATCTGAATTGGTACAATTACACCTTCACAAATAATGTTCAGATTAATTTAACATTAAAACATTATTAACATTATTTAACATTCACAGAATCATTTATTCAACCGATTTGTTCAAAGGAGCTGGTTCATTTAATAATAAATTGTTGCCGTAAAAACTCTTTAAAATGTAATTTAATATTAACTTCTTGTTTATTGAACGTTTGTTTAAATCTATATCCTTTGCAATCAGCTTTTATTCATGAAAACACCTCCATTGCTCTTGTGATATTGCTTAATTATATTCAATGGTTTAAATAAAAAAAACTAAATATCAGAATTTTTAATTTTAATTAATTAAAATGAAGTGAGTTTGTGCTTAAAACCCGAACAAATATCTGCGGTCAGAAAATAATCTTAATTCAAAGGAAAAACAAGATCCCAGCTAACAAAAGTTATGAAAACAGTATTTCTAAATGTTCTCTAAACGTTTTATTGGTTATGTGAACGTTAAGGGAACGTTCCTCTGTATCGTTCTTCACACATTATGGGATGTTACTTTTGAATATTCTCTGAACGTTCTGACACAAGTGACATTTAAAAACAGTTACATTACAGAGCCGTTCCATGAACAACGTAATTTTGTGTGCTAATGTTTTGAGAACAAAGTCCGGATAACTTTGAACAAACGTTCTATTAACGTTTAACGGAAGAAAACGTGTTCATAACCTTGAGAGAACCTTCACAGAACGTTATAAGAACGTTCATTCGTTCTCGTTTTAAACATACATTTAATTTTGATTAATTTTTCAGAAAACGACAATATCTGAAGTAATTTTGCTTCTCAAGTGAGTGTATCTTTGCTTTAACCGTTGTTTAATTCATTAGAAAACTGTAAACACCTTTTAAATTCCCAGCTTATAACATAAGCTGCTGTGACGCTGCTTTGAAACGATATGTATTGTGAAAAGCGCTATACAAATAAATGTGAATTGAATTATAAAACAGCCATTGCTTAAAATGTTTCAACTAAAATCATATTGTCTCTGATCAGTAACTTTGCATTAATGAATCAATGCACAAAGTTTTGAATGTTACTGCTTTTAAAACAAAATTTACTGAGAAATTAGAAATTCTTCTAAATTTTGCAAGAAAACAGCAAAAACCAGTGTGATGCAAGATTATATATATAATTTAAAATTGTAATACCATTATACCGGAATATATATGCACATATAATAAGAGAATTACTAATGTAAACCTCAATGCATTTCATTAAATTCCTATGAAGTTAAAACTCAAATAAACACATATGCAAAGTTGAATTGTTGTCCTAAAAACGATGTTGTTGTTTTTTTTTTAGCTCTTCCAGGTCATAAAGGACCGGATGCATTGGGAGGGTTAGTGTTTAGATGATTGTGCTGGAAAACAACACAAGCACATCATGTTTTGCAGTGAGAAGATCACATTGGTCTCAGATTCAGAGATCTCAAAACAAACTCAAGCGTTTCTCATCAAACGAGACGAGCTGTTGTTTCGCAGACTCAAGAGGATGAGCAACAGTGATTATGAAGGAGCGCACAGACGCTCATCAATCCTCTCTCTGGGGGTTTATTGTTCACGCTGCACCTCAGGAATAATTGGCCGTCCGTCATCGAGAGCAACAGCCCAGCAGATATCTTTATTAAGATCGTTAAACAGATATATCTGATCGTTCGCTAGTGTAATTAGCCTCCGAACATTGCGGCCGTAAACAAGCAGCAGAGATGAAGATGACTGACCTTTAACCTCTGCTAACTAACGTCTGAAAACTCAACCTGTGAAACACAAAATGCCACTTTACAGAAAATTCATTGCATTTTTCACAGAGAGGGAGATTGTGTGCTTATGAATGTTAAACCCAAATGCTCAAAATAATTGGGTCAACTTAAAAATTTGATTGAAATGAACTTGTATTTAGAGCTTCGAACTAGAGTTCACAAAACTGACACATTTTAAGTAATCTGTTTGTTTTGAGTTTTGTAAACCTGTTTCTTTTAATTTAGACTAACTTACATTTATGCAAAACTGGGCTGGGACTTCTATTTCCCAGCATGCTTTGCAATAACACTCAAAAGGAAGAGTGCAATCTAAAATTAAGATTAGTAGTGTTTCATGTTTCGCTATGCTAATTTAGAAGAGATTCTGTTGTGTTTGTTTGTTTTGGTT
>CM040913.1:2347066-2359566 GCA_023029165.1 Gobiocypris rarus
TACTTTAGATGTATATTATGTAATATTTAATATTACGCAAGTGGCAAAATATTTAAACATTGGTTTATGTTAAACAAAAAAATTTTACATTAAAATTTACAATTGACAAAAAAATTCTAGTCTTTTCTTTCATTTTTAAATATTTTTACAAGAAATCCTGCAGGTCATAAAAACGTTGTTTCTCCTCCTCCAAGAAAGAACGAGTGCTCTCCATTATGTGTCCTTGTTTACTTTATGATTTCGTTTTCCTTGCTTTAGCCTACTCGAAGCCGTTTCATGTGTTACTTTGAAACAGAGTAGACTTTACATTACATGCATCTGTGGTAAAATTAGGCCTACTAGATTTTCAGTTCAATACATGTTTATCTTATTGCGAACAAAGCCCTCATTTTAATTCAGCGCGTGCAGTACAGCAAAAAACAGAGGAAAAAAACACAGGGAAAAAATATATACGCACTGCAAACGGAGTATGTGTGAAACAGGGCGATAGTCATCTATTCGTGATAACGCGCTAGTTGTGTTGCTGATCACTAAGTGACATTTGTTTGGACTACTACACAATAATAGAAAGTGTTTCTTGCTTTTTTTTGCCACCCCGGTAGATCCGCCCTAACCTAACCTAGCCCCCTTGCTCTAGTAGTGACATCAATGAGGATAAAATCATACGTGGATACCCGGAGCTGTACGACACATCTTCAGACTTTATAGAAACAGGAATAAAAGGATCTTGCTTGGAAGAAAGTGAGTGAGGAGGTCGGACAGTCTGGTACGTTGTTAAAAGCGCTCGTTACTCAGTTTGAGCGATGCATCGGGTGATTTCAGGGTGACTGGGACACTTTTAGCCATTGATATGACTTGGGAAAAGTGTCCCAATCACTCTGGATTCCCCCTATGGACACTACAAGCTAGCTAAAGCCGGATTGAGCTTATTCGCCATATTTTAAAACAATCCATGTCAGCCATTTCACAACGAGACGAGCCGCCGGGCGGAAGCCCTTTCCCATGATGCGAGTTCGCATCAGTTGTAGTGAATGTCATGCGCTAATGAAGCGAATAAACTCAATGTTCAAGCGTCCAACTACACGGGAATAGCGTGATGTATTCGCGTCTGGTGTGAAGAGCACCTGCGTCGTGAGACATCAAAGTTTGTCCTCAAACTTTACTCATCTAGTTGGCCATTTGCAGCTTTAAATACTCGTATTTTCAAAATGCATTTTTCCAGACTGCTTTGAATCAGCATGAATCTGTTAATTGAGAAAACAGTATTTAGTTTTATCAATCAGTTAAAATGCATGAGATTTTTATATTGTGCGTTTAAAACACACATTCACACATTTAATCACATTCAGTTTGAATGGATGCAATTTAGGCCTAAACTCTCTTCTCTACATTGGCATATCCGGCACACAGTGGCTGCACTATGATGAATGAATAACAGACCGGTTCATTGCGATCGTGTCTCCTCGGTTCTGAAGGTCCGGCCGACGTGAATAACGGTCACTCGAGCAACAGGAAGGGCCTGTTTGTGGGTCGCTTACATTTCTCATGAATATTCAATGAGCGTCTGACAGAGAGTTTAAATAAACATGATGCAAAGCCTTGTGGGAGAAACACCGTGTGCGATCTGGAAACGAGAGTCTGAATACTTTATGTCTGGGAGGAAGAGACATGTTTGTGTCTAGCTTTTAATCGGATTGTGAATATATTAATTGCGGATGTCCTCTCGGTTTCCTCATGCTCAGCGTAACTTCATTTGTCTCTAACATCATTAACTGAACTTGGACAACCTGGACGGAGGTCTGCTACCGACCCCGAGCTCTGTCACTGGATTTCATCTCATTCTCGGAGAAACAAACACATGATCCGATGATACGAACGATAACTGCTGAGATATTAATAACTCTATTATGGCGTCTGTCGCTTTAAATGCTTGAGCACTTTAGAGCATGGTGGATTCTGATTGGCTGTCTGTGTTTTTATCGTTCATCAGCTGGTAAAACATTAGAAACTAATTGCGAATTTACATTTTACAATTATTTTTTTATCGCAATTTATTTTTTTCCCACCACAAATAAAAAAGAACTGGTCTCAGAACTGCGACTTTTTATCTGAAAATCAGACTTTTTTTTCCTTATAGTTGCGAGTTTATTTTACAATTCAGAATTGAGTTTATGTCTCACAATTCTGAGTTTTTCCTCAATGTTTTTTTTTAGTTTCCACCACAAAATAAAAGTAATTGCGACTTTTGTATCTTCAGACTTTTTCTCACAATTGCAACTTTACATCTTGCAATTCAGTTTCTGCCACAAAAAAATTAATTTAATTGTGACTTAATTCGGACTATTAAAAATTCGGACTATTTTCCTTGCAGTGGTGAGTTTATATCTTGCAATTTCACCCTTCGCTGGGAATTTGATTGACAAGCGATCTGACCAATCATTATCCGCCATCCGCCGAGTCCGCCATTTTTTGTCCGACAAAGCAGTCAAGAGTTGTTTTTATCGTTCATCAGCTGGAAAAACATTGCGATAACCATCCAGCGATATCGTTTCTCTGTGCCGTTATCAGTATAGTTGTGCTTCAGATGTCCTTATTCTCACAGAATTACTGATTATTAAAACTTTATAGTTGTAGAAGCTTGTTTTCGCCAAAAAAAAAAGAAGGTGATTGCGACTTTTTATCTTTTTAATAATTTTTTCTTGCAATTTATTTTTCACCACGAAATGTTTTTTCTCCGAATTGCGTTTATATCTCGCAACTTTAAAGCTGACATAATTCTCACAATTCTGAGGGTTTTTTTTGTTTCGACCATGAAATAAAATAAAAATATAACCAAGACTTTTTATCTCAAATTTTTTTCTCAGACCTGCAATTGCGAGTTTAAATCCCATTCTCTGTATTCTGAGTTTACATCACGCAGTTCAGTTTTTTGTTTATTTCCGCAACAGAAAATATAAAAATAAAAAAGCTTTTTTTTTTTACTTTTTTTTGCTCACAGTTGTGTTTATATGTTATAAACTTGCAATTGCGAGTTTACATTTCACAATTATTTTCTTCTCCCACCACGAATAAAAAAGAAAAAAGGTATTTACAACTTTTATGTCTCATAACTGCGGCTTTTTATCTGAAAATTCAGACATTTTTCCTCATAGTTGCAAGTTTATATCTTGCAATTTAGAGAAAAAATGTCATACAAGTCTAAACTGTGAGATAAAGGTGGCAACTACCTTCGAGTAATTCCGTGGCACAAATAAGTCTCCATATATCGAGCATTATGCATTGGTTCAGGCAGGCCATGTAGTCAAGCTATCAGCTGATTGGAAAAATCCCAACCCCGCCCGTATCAGCTGATCCTATTCTCATGCACTTAATTGGCAACTCTCAAACAGGGCACCTTACTTAAGCATCGCTTCAGTTCAATCTGCTGCACGCTGCTTTGCAACCCACCTCCTCCCCAGCTCCTCCTTAAACTGTGTTTAACTTAATCAATGTCATTCATTTCTCAATGGGGGTTTCTCTGCCCTCCCAGCTTAACAAATGGGAGGTTGTCCCCAGAATCTGCTGCTGTTCCCTGTCTTGCATCTTCATGGAGCTCATGTAAAGGATGGGGAATTTAGAGCCATATCGCCAAACGTAAATTTGATGCAAAATATGCCAATTGACTAAAAGTTTGTCTATGGTGTTTTGGATGTAAGTGGACGTGACTGAAATATGATTAAAGTCCTGGCTGTTGTTGTGAACGGGCCTTTATCACAGAATCAGATGTTTCTGCCACACATGGACAGACTCCAGTGGGATATCACACTTGCTCCTCTGATATTTGCTCTCGACTGTGAACGAGTCTCTTCATCAGCACATCTCGTTCTGCTCGTATGGCTCTCCTTCTCCTCAGTCCAGCTCTCAATGAGCTGCGTAACTATCAGACGGCGTAAATGTCAGCGGTGATGTGGGAGAATGTCAGAACGTCTCAGATGTTAATTAAATCAGAGATGAAACGGTCGCCTTGAGAAAAACGAGTGCTGCAAACTTTCATTTCACTTTGATTTGCTAACGGCCCTGACGAGATATTTTACGTCCCTGAAGTCTTATGGTAAAATCAACCCTGTTCATTTTATTTCATGATATGACTCGACCCAACTGATATGATTTTGAACTTTAGAAACATGGTTTAGTTTGACTCACATCTGGTTTAACTGGTGACACGTGCCCAGTAAAAACTGTGGAAAACTGTTTGGTGAGATAATAAGGTCTTATTTGTTTGCATTAGTCAATAATTTTATCTCATAAAACTTATATTTGATTACAAAGGTGACATATTGAAGTTTTTTCGTATACGTTTTAAAATAGCTTGAATGTAACTCTATTGCTTCATTTGGTATACGCAGATACATGAATATGCAAATGAGCCCCGCCTCCACTCACTCATACAGGCTTGATGTTTTTTGCATTGCTTTTTATGTATCGCTCTCTACAACGTCGGACACATAACGGTTGACTACGTTATCAAACAGATAATGTGTTGCTAATGTATCACAGACCATCTTCCTGTTTGCCTCTGACAGGTGAAGTGACTAACACAGATGATCTCTTCATCACCTGTTAGTGGGTGGGATATATTAGGCAGCAAGTGAACATTTTGTCCTCAGAGTTGATGTGTTAGAAGCAGGAAAAATGGGCAAGCGTAAGGATTTGAGCGAGTTTGACAAGGGCCAGATTGTGATGGCTAGACGACTGGGTCAGAGCATCTCCAAAACTGCAGCTCTTGTGGGGTGTTCCCGGTCTGCAGTGGTCAGGATCTATCAAAAGTGCTCCAAGGAAGGAACAGTGGAGAACCGGCCACAGGGTCATGGGCGGCCCAGGCTCATTGATGCACGTGTGGAGCGAAGGCTGGCCCGTGTGGTCCGATCAAACAGACGAGCTACTGGAGCTCAAACTGCTCAAGAAGTTAATGCTGGTTCTGATAGAAAGGTGTCAGAATACACAGAGCATCGCAGTTTGTTGCGTATGGGGCGGCATAGCCGCTGACCAGTCAGGGTGCCCATGCTGACCCCTGACCCGCCCGAAGCACCAACAGTGGCACGTGAGCATCAGAACTGGACCACGGAGCAATGGAAGAAGGTGGCCTGGTCTGATGATCACGTGTTCTTTTACATCACGTGGATGGCCGGGTGTGTGTGCGTGGCTTACCTGGGGAACACATGGCCCCAGGATGCACTATGGGAAGAAGGCGAGCCGGCGGAGGTGATGCTTTGGGCAATGTTCTGCTGGGAAACCTTGGGTCCTGCCATCCATGTGTCTTTGGTTCACTGCAGTTTTAGCATGGTACCGTTGCCACCTGTTCAATAAATCCATTCCTGATATTTCTTCACTACCAAATATTCCACGCTCAACTGTTAAAGGGATTGTAACAAAGAGGAAGCGATTGGGAACAACACCACAAAGTTTTAGGCCACGTAAAATCCCAGAGCGGGGTCAGCGCATGCTGAGGGTCACAGTGTGCAGAAGTCACCAACTTTCTGCAGAGTCAATCGCTCAGACCTCCAAACTCCTGTGGCCTTCAGATGAGCTCAGAACAGTCTGGAAGAGCTTCATGGAATGGGTTTCCATGGCCGAGCAGCTCATCCAAGCCTTACATCACCAAGAGCAATGCAAAGCGTGGGATGCAGTGGGGTAAAGCACGCCACCACTGGACTCTAGAGCAGTGAGACGTGTTCTCTGAGTGACCAATCACGCTTCTCCGTCTGACCATCCCATGGGCGAGTCTGGGTTTGGCGGTTGCCAGGGAGCAGGACTTGCCTGACTGCATTGTGCCAAGTGTAAAGTTTGGTGGAGGGGGGATTATGGGATGGGGTTGTTTTTCAGGGGTTGGCCCTTAGTTCCAGTGAAAGGAACTCTTAATGCTTCACCAAGACATTTTGGACAATTTCATGCTCCCAACTTTGTGGGAACAGTTTTGTGGGCGGCCTTCCTGTCCCAACATGACTGCGCTCCAGTGCACAAGCGTCGCTCCATAAAGACATGGATGAGCGAGTTTGGTGTGGAGGAACTGGACTGGCCTGCACAGAGTCCTGAGCTCATCCCGATAGAACACCTTTGGGATGAATTAGAGCGGAGACTGCGAGCCAGGCCTTCTCGTCCAACATCAGTGCCTGACCTCACAAATGCGCTTCTAGAAGAATTCCCATAAACACACTCCTAAACCTTGAGGAAAGCCTTCCCAGAAGAGCTGAAGCTGTTAGAGCTGCAAAGGGTGGGCCGACTCCATATTAAACCCTACGGATTGGGAATGGGATGGCATTAAAGCTCATGTGTGTGGAAAGGCAGGCGTCCCAACACTTTTGGCAGTATAGTGCATGTTTATTCTGCTGACCTGCAGGAAACCGCAGTCATTTTAACAGTAAAGCTGGTGTGTTTCATTAACTGACACGTCAAAATCACCCGTCATTATAATATTTCTAGCAGCAGCTGATTCCCCTCAAGCGGCTTGTGTGTCTATGGCCGTCAATTCCTCAACATCTTTAAGTGCTGTCCATCAGGGAGCAGGTTTCAATTAAAACGGGAGATCTTATCAGCACGGGATTCACCCAGAGGCTGTGATTCCACTTGGGAATTGATTACCTCTCCGTCTGCATAGACGTGCCTCTGGGTGAATCTGAGAAGAAATCTGAGAGGAACTGTAATATTTGAGCTCTGAATCACTCACTGTTACTACAGCTAATAGTTAACATTAGTGTGTGTGTGTGTGTGTGTGTGTGTGTGTGTGTGTGTGTGTGTGTGTGTGTGTGGACTGGTAATCCCTACAGTATGGGGACAAAATGTCCCCACAAAGATGGCAATATCCAAAATCCTTGTCCTTGTGGGGACATTTTTTGGTCCCCATGAGGAAAACATCTTATAAATCACACTAAGTGATGTTTTTTGAAAATGTAAAAATGCAGCATGTCTCCTGTGATGGGTAGTGTGTGTGTGTGTGTGTGTGTGTGTGTGTGTGTGTGTGTGTGTGTGTGTGTGTGTGTGTGTGTGTGTGTGTGTGTGTCGTCCTGCAGTGTTCGTGACATGAATGATTCCTCGGATCACGTGTGCTTCTACTAGAGTGATGATCAGACACAACATTTTCACCTGCTGGACTTTGCACAGGCAATTTGTAAAACATGTCATTTTTGGTGAAATGAATGTTAATTTCACTCTCTCTGAGAAAATCAAAATCAATCAAAGATCTACAGTCTCAATCGACTGGAGGAAATGGAGACCTTTTATTTCCCAAAGCCTCCATCACGCTCCCGTCTCACAGTCGAGTCCTGGAGCGCACATAAATACCCCTGATGGCTGAGTGAGGAGGGGACGGACGGCCAGCTGAAATGAGCTGCGAAACGCCTGTGAAATGAAAAGGATGTTTGAGTGATGAGCTTCATCACAGAGACCCTGAACACAGCAAACACAGACTGTGCTGCTCTCGGCATGCCCTTCATCAGCCTGGAGCTCTGACAGGATCAGAAACATACTACATTTGTTTATTTTTATATTGAGTATTTTTTTTGTAATTTTTATTGTTTTGTTTTTTTAGGCATATTTCTATTTTCCAATTATGTTTTAATTTAAGTTAAAGTTTTATTATTCTTATTCCTATTAGTTTTTTATTTGAGTATTTATATTTAGTCTTTTGAATAATTTATAACATGCATATTTATATTTTGCATTTATATATACATTTTAGCTCAAGTTTTAATTATTTTTATTAGTTTTTTTAAACGTAAATGTATATTTTATATTAATTTGAGTTAAGTTTTAGTATTTTTATTTTTGCCATATAAAAAAAAATATTCAAACAAAAAACTAATAGAAATTACAAAAATATAATTTCTATTCATTTTTTTCTTATGTATTTATATTTGAATTGTAAAGTTTTAGTTTATTTTGTCATTTTTAATCTAGTTTGTTTTAGTAGTTTTTAACATGCATTTACAATTGAATTTTAGTTTTAGTTTTGTTGTGATTTTATTTTTTTTCCGTGTATATGTATATTTTCTATTTCTATTTTACTATATATATTTTTTTGTCGAGTTTTAGTATTTTTATTTTTGTAATTTCTGTTCGTTTTTTGTTTTAGTAATTATTTATTTATTTATATTTGTATTTTCTATTTCTAGTGTTTTTTAAAGTTTGTTTTTATTCGTTTTTTGTTTCAGTCATTTTTTTAATGAAAATTAATATTTTTCAAATTATTTTTTAAGTTTAGTTTAGTTTAGTTGAAGTTTTAGTGTTTATTTTATTTTTACGTTTTGTCAATTTTATTAGTTTATGTTGTTTGATTTACAATTTTTATAAGTATAAAAAAAAAAATATAAGTTTATAAGTATATATACAAGTATATTTATATTTTAATTTTAGGTAAAGTTTAAGTATTTCATTTTTTGTACTAGTTTTTAAAAAAGTATAAGTATATATATATTTTCTATTTCTATTTTAATTTTATTTAAGTTTTAGTATTTTTTTAAGTTTTGTTTTTGTGTTTTTATTAGTTGTTTTAAAATGTAATTATTTATATTTTTTTCATACAATTTTTATTATTTTGTTAGTAAGTTTTGTTTTTGTTATTTTATCATTTAGTTTTTTGGGTTTAGTCATTTTTATATTTTTTTTAAATAAAATAAAATACATTTGCATGTTATATATATGTCCATATATATATATATATATATATATATATATATATATATATATATATATATATATATATAGGAGTTTTCTTTACGATAATAACCCTGAAGGTCTTGTCATATTAACACAGGCAGTTCATGAGTGTATGAGATGAACGGGTCGAGCCTGCAGTCTGCGACTCCTCAATAAATAAACTCACGTCTGTGTGCCGAATCCGCTCGGAGAATCCTCACACGTGTGTATGATGGGAACACAAGTCTGCAATAATTGGAAAACAAGCTTCCCTCCAGGCCGCGCCGATCCATCATTCCGGAGACGGGCATTAGAGTCACTGGGAAACAATTAACCACAGCAGATCAGGTGAGAGAGATGAAGGATGGCTTCATTAACTCGGGCCTCGGGCCGAGAGAGCGCACTGACCATCAGCAGAAGAGCAAGCGCTTCTCAAGGACTTGTGCTGATCATTAAACTCATAATCAACATCCTTATCAACACATATTTATATTTTAAATGAAATATTTCTCACTTTGTACTGCATTTTTGACTCACCTCAGAGACTCACCTGCATTGCTCCACACTGTAGAGGCGTGTGTGACGGGTCAGATCACACTGAGAATGTGCCGTGTGTGTGTGTGTGTGTGTGTGTGGTATTGGTTCAGTGATACGGGCCTCAGAAACACCAGATGCCTCGTCTGGCAGGAGCCGCGGACACACGGAGGGCTGGAGAACACATCGGCTCCTTCATCTCCTGACATGTGTTCTTCCTCAGTGTTGCTTCCCAGAACACGACTCATCCATACACACGACTCCCAATCCCAGCCCAGCTCTGAGCCAGAGGGCATGTCTTCAGCTAACCTCACATGAGCCATAAAGATCAACGTGACAGTCATCTCAGTCCAATTACGGAGAATACGAGATCCCACCGGATGGAAACTGCAGGACACTCACACAATGACTCAAACAGCATCTCGCTGTGGCTGGAGCCGATCATGGTCTGAATATGAAGCGCTTCTGTGTTCATTAATGATGAGAATGACTGACAGGCGTTTAATATCCATCTCAACATGTCAGAGATGTCATGCGTCCCCTTCAGCCAATGGAAACGCTCCAAAGAGAGAGACACGTGACATCATCTCTCTCTCCGGTCAGCCTTGTCAAATCAAAAACAACCCTGACCGCTCACTCCAGTTTCTGCTGGGATTCTGGCAGCTCATCGTTACCCAGACTGCTCCGGGGTTTCCAGCGTCCGGGTCTTTGCTTTAGTTCATGTCTGAGCTCCATCAGTGGTGTGATTCTGGACTGAGTCCGTCGCCCTCTCAACCAACCGCTCATCCATCCATCAATCATCCCTCCAGCCACCCATCCATCCATCCATCCCTCCACCCATCCATCCATCCCTCCACCCATCCATCCATCCATCCATCCCTCCACCCATCCATCCATCCCTCCACCCATCCATCCATCCCTCCACCCATCCATCCATCCATCCATCCCTCCACCCATCCATCCATCCATCCATCCCTCCACCCATCCATCCATCCCTCCACCCATCCATCCATCCCTCCACCCATCCATCCATCCCTCCACCCATCCATCCATCCATCCATCCATCATCCCTCCACCCATCCATCCATCCACCCCTCCACCCATCCATCATCCCTCCACCCATCCATCCATCCCTCCACCCATCCATCATCCCTCCACCCATCCATCATCCATCCACCCATCAATCATCCATCCATCCCTCCACCCATCCATCATCCCTCCACCCATCCATCCATCCCTCCACCCATCCATCATCCCTCCATCCATTAATCATCCCTCCACCCATCCATCATCCCTCCACCCATCCATCATCCCTCCATCCATCAATCATCCCTCCACCCATCTATCATCCCTCCACCCATCCATCATCCCTACACCCATCAATCATCCCTCCCTCCATCCACCCCTCCACCCATCCATCATCCCTCCACCCATCCATCATCCCTCCACCCATCAATCATCCCTCCACCCATCATCCATCGATCCCTCCACCCATCAATCATCCCTCCACCCATCATCCATCGATCCCTCCACCCATCAATCATCCCTCCACCCATCAATCATCCCTCCACCCATCATCCATCGATCCCTCCACCCATCAATCATCCCTCCACCCATCCATCATCCCTCCACCCATCCATCATCCCTCCACCCATCCATCATCCCTCCACCCATCCATCATCCCTCCACCCATCATCCATCATCCACCCATCATCCATCGATCCCTCCACCCATCCATCATCCCTCCACCCATCCATCATCCCTCCACCCATCATCCATCGATCCCTCCAACCATCAATCATCCCTCCACCCATCAATCATCCCTCCATCTATCATCCATCCATCCCTCCACCCATCTATCATCCCTCAACCCATCATACCTCCACCCATCAATCATCCCTCCACCCATCCACCCACCCTACCATTCATTCACCGATCATCTATCCATCATCCCTCCATCCATCATCCAAACACCCACCCTTCCATTCATCCACCGATCATCTATCTATCATCCCTCCATCCATCATCCAAACACCCACCCTCCCATTCATCCACTGATCATCTATCCATCAACCATCCATCCCTCCACCCATCATCCATCCATCCCTCCACCAATCATTCCTCCACCCATCAATCATCCCTCCACCATCCATCATCCCTCCACCCTCCGATTCATCCACTGATCATCCATCTATCATCCCTCCATCCATCATCCATCCACCCTCCCATTCATCCACCGATCATCTATCTATCATTCATCCACCCATCCACCCACCCCCCCATTCATTCACTGATCATCCATCATCCCTCCATCCATCCACCCATCATCCCTCCAATCACCCATCCATCCCTCGATCCATCCATCCATCCATCCTTCCACCCATCCACCCACCCTCCCATTCATCCACCGATCATCTATCCATCAACTCTCCATCCATCTATCATCCCTCCACCCATCAATCATCCCTCCACCCATCAATCATCCCTCCACCCATCAATCATCCCTCCACCCATCATCCATCATCCCTCCACCCATCAATCATCCCTCCACCCATCATCCATCGATCCCTCCACCCATCATCCATCGATCCCTCCACCCATCATCCATCGATCCCTCCACCCATCGATCCCTCCACCCATCCATCATCCCTCCACCCATCATCCATCGAGCCCTCCAACCATCAATCATCCCTCCATCCATCCCTCCACCCATCCATCATCCCTCAACCCATCATCCCTCCACCCATCAATCATCCCTCCACCCATCCACCCACCCTACCATTCATTCACCGATCATCTATCCATCATCCCTCCATCCATCATCCAAACACCCACCCTTCCATTCCTCCACCGATCATCTATCTATCATCCCTCCATCCATCATCCAAACACCCACCCTCCCATTCATCCACCGATCATCTATCCATCAACCATCCATCCCTCCACCCATCATCCATCCATCCCTCCACCAATCATTCCTCCATCTATCTATCATTCATCCACCCATCCACCCACCCCCCCATTCATTCACTGATCATCCATCATCCCTCCATCCATCCACCCATCATCCCTCCAATCACCCATCCATCCCTCGATCCATCCATCCATCCATCCATCCATCCATCCTTCCACCCATCCACCCACCCTCCCATTCATCCACCGATCATCTATCCATCAACTCTCCATCCATCTATCATCCCTCCACCCATCAATCATCCCTCCACCCATCAATCACCCCTCCACCCATCAATCATCCCTCCACCCATCATCCATCATCCCTCCACCCATCAATCATC
>CM040913.1:2364566-2515629 GCA_023029165.1 Gobiocypris rarus
ACACTTTTAAACCAGTTTTACAAATGAGGACATCCCTAAAGGAAGGTTTTAGAAGATTTTGTTGATTTGCTCAAAATATGGTTAAGTAGACACACACACACACACACACTGAAACAACACATGAACACACACACACACACACTTCAACAACACACACACTTCTTCAGCAACACACACACACTTCAACAACACACACACTTCTTCAACACACACACACACACTTCAACAACACACACACTTCTTCAACAACACACACACACACACACACACTTCAACAACACACACACACTTCTTCAACAACACACACACACACACACACACACACACACACACACAGTCATTCATTCTCTTTTTCTCCCTGTACTCGATCAGTCCATTAGACTGTGTGTGTGTGTGTGTAATGTGTGTGTGTAATAATATGTGTGTGTGTGTAATAATAATAATATGTAATAATATGTGTGTGTGTAATAATGTGTAATAATAAGTAATAATAATAATGTGTATGTGTAATGTGTGTGTAATAATATGTATGCATGCGTCTTGTGTGTAATGTGTGTGTGTGTGTATATGTGTGTGTGTGTGTGTGTGTGTATGAATATGTGTGTGTGTTGTGTGTAATAATATGTATGTGTGTGTAATAATAATGCAGTATGTTGTAATAATATGTGTGTGTGTGTGTACACACACACACACACACACACACACACACACACACACACACACACACACACACACACACACACACACACACACACACACGGTTTATCAACATCAAGATATAAGGTTTAAAATCTTTGTATATATGATAATGCATGTTTTAAAGGATTGTCTGATTCCATCAGAAGTGATAATACTCTCCACCTCAAACTTTAAAAAACTAAAAAAGACAGACACACACACTCACACACAGACTCCTGTCTCACACACAAACTCAGGCTCCACTCCACTCACACACACAGACACACACACACACACACACACACACACACACACAGACACACACACACACACACAGACACACACACACCTCACAGACAGACACACACACACACTGTTGTGTTTTGTGTTTGTGTGTGTGTCATATGATGAAGTTTTGCCATGTTGAGGAATGTTGTACAGGATCAGCCCTTCATTTGTGTGTATGTTAGATTATACATTGCATTGGATTTAATTTTTTTTTACAAAAAAACATCAGAAGTCTCCTAGTACAGTTTTTCCATTCATTCCTATGGGTGTCCATTTTTGTCCATGAGCGAACAATGAAGGAGTTTTTTTCACCCCTTAACATTGCAGCATCAGTGTGAGAAATCATTCTCATAGGAGGATCTGATGCTCAACAAACGAATATGATTATTATCAGTGTTTCTCAGGGTTCTTTGATTAGACCACAGAATCAGAATAAATGTGTTTACCGTCAGCTTTGATCAGTTTAACACTAGTCCATATTGAGATTTGATTGATTGTACAGATCTACTTCTGATTTATTAGTTCAGAAATGGCCATGTTTGAGTGTAACGCTCAGGGTGAAGTAGTGTTGTCACGATACCAAAATTATGCTTCGATACGATACCAGACTAAAATACCTCGATACCGATACTGAATCGACACCAGGGTCAAAACACCACCCAGTAAAAGTAACTGAATAATATGACAACAGAACTTATTAATCATAGTCTTATTTAATTTTAACTAAAACCTCACGTGGCCAGCATGTTCCTGCCCTGGTTTTTGACCATTTCTTCTAATTGAATTTTTTTTATTTTATCTTTGTTTTTAAAAATAAGCTAAAAATGCAAATTACAAACAATATGACAAAAACAGTGCTTTATTTTTCAGCTATAGGTCTATTTAACAGTATAGCAAGTCAAGAAAGACATACAAGAAACTGCTCGGTCTTCACTCAATAAATTAAGTATACACTGATTCTTAATCAATATATTAACATTATTTAGCCAGTCATGGGGTGGTTTTCTATTTTTCATTGTTGTTTGATTAACATTAATCACACAGAATATTAGATCCGACACCGATCCAATCACCTCAACTGTACACGTTCACTAAAGACACCCCCGACTGTGTTCCTGAATACTCACAGGATGTGCATTTTTACATATTTTTGACCATTGAAACCCATAATCCGAAAGAACTGAATCGCGATCGCATGTTGTCTAAAAGGCGTGTGCGGATCAGAGTCCGGCAGATCGAGCACATCCCGCGCCGCGCTATATTTTCTCACGCGCGCATGTTTGTGTTGCTTTCTTTGTCATGCGCTGCGCGTGTATATTTAACTCTTCAGCTTCCCGTGTTTAGTGAACGGTGGAGAGCTCAAACACACATCCTGACTCCTGCTGTCACTCATCCACACAAATAAATACAGCTCTTATTAACGCGCGGTCCTCCTTAAAGTACCGGTACTAATAAAAATCCATATCGTACCGTTTGTAATAGCAGGGTATCGCAATACTTCTCTAGTACCGGTATATCGTGCAACACTAGGGTGAAGTTATGAACGAACGCTCTTGTAAGTGTGTATACAGAGTGGGTGTACGGCGTAGACGGCAGGGAAGCGTGCCGTGTGTGTGTGTTTGTGTGTGTGTGTGTGTGTGTTTGTGTGTGTGTGTGTGTGGTCGGTACTCACAGGGAGGAAGAGTCTCTGTGAAGCGCAGGGTTTGAAGAGCCGCTTCCACTCTCTGCCATTCTCACTGGGGAAGCTGATGGGATAAACACTGTAGATGAACCGGGAGCGAAACCTCTGAGGCCACGACTCCAGCTGCACACACACACACACACACACACACACACACATGTTGGGTTTTCATGTTTTATGGGGACATTCCATAGGCGTAATGCATTTTATACTGTACAAACCGTATTTTCTATCCCCCTACACTGCCCCTAAACCTACCCATCACACACACACACACACACACACACACACACACACACACACACACACTGCCCCTAAACCTACCCATCACACACACACACACACACACACACACACACACACACACACACACACACACTGCCCCTAAACCTACCCATCACACACACACACACACACACACACACACACACACACACACACACTGCCCCTACACACACCTACCATCACACACACACACACACACACACACACTGCCCCTAAACACACACACACACACACACACACTGCCCCTAAACCTACCCATCACACACACACACACACACACACACACACTCACACACACACACACACACACACACACACACACTGCCCCTAAACCTACCCATCACACACACACACACACGTTCAGATTCAGGGAATTGAGTTGGGGTGTGACAGTTCGGAACAGCAGTTTTACAAAAAATTGCTTTTTATTTATTTTTATTCAACAGAACAAAATGTGTCTGTGCTTCAATAAGTAAAGCGGTCCAGTTTATTATGACCATAAGCTGACCGCCTGTCTGAAGCCGGCCTGCAGGGCGTCCTCTGTGAAGATGTGGAAGTGCAAGCGTCTGCGGCCGAAGAGGACGGCTGACTTCAGCATGGTGAGCGTTTCCTCCATCCGGGAACCACAGGCCACCACCGCCAGCCCGACCGGATCCGGGCCAGACCTGCACACAGGTCAGAGGTCAGCTGGGAATGAGTGCACACGCTGAACATCAAACCCCTCAGATCTGAAGCCGGAGGTCCGGTCAGCGCCGCCTACCTAAGAGCCGAGTCCGTAAAGCAGTCGGTGCGGCACACCGGGAGTCTCCCATACGGCTTCCAGTCAGGCCGGAATCACACCTGGCGGAGACATGAACATCTTCAGCTCCGGAGGGAGCGGGATCAGCGCCTTCAGAACCGGTCAGTAACGGACGTCAGCTCAGATGCAGAATAATGGGCCTCTTCACGGATAAATCAATATATAACACATCGACACAAACACTGGGATGCAACCCGGAGTCCGGGAAGAGTGGAGGACAAGCACTGAGTAACCAAACTACATAAAAACAAATAACATTTATATATAATACAATAATGTCAAAATAAACACATACATTCAAATAAAATTAATATAAAATGGTCTTTAAATAAATTAAAACAGTATGGTACTAAATAAAAAAAAACTAAATTTTATAGAAACTAAATACTTTCCAAATAATATATATTTGGAATATTAATAATGATTAATATTCCAAATAATCTGTAAATAAAAAAATAAACAAAATATGTAAATAAAATATATTTAAATATAAATAAATATAAATAATTAAAAAATATAATACAATAATACACATTAAAATAAAATTTTAAATCAATAAATATAAAATGGCCTTTAAATAAATTAAAACGTTATGGTACTAAAGTAAAAAAAACTATATCATATTATAACGATAGAAACTAAATATAACTAAATATATTTGTATAATATGATTTATATTCCGAAAAATCTGTAAATAAAAATTAAAATAGAATAAAAAATATATATAAACGAAAAAATGTATTTAAATGTAAATAAATAAACATACAATAATACTAAAGTAAAAAATGGAAATAAAATAAAATTAATAAAAAAGTTGATTTAAATAAATTCATTAATTAATAAAAACAGTATGGTACTAAAGTTAAAAAAAAATCATATAACTTAATAGAAACTAAATATATATTTATATATATATATATATATATATATATATATATATATATATATAATAATTTAAAAAATAATAATAATTTTAAATAATAATAATAAAATAATATTATTAATAAAATAAAAATAATTCAAAATAAAAAAGTCAAAATCACTGTCACCTCATCCAGCGGCGAATACACCGCAAATAATGAGGATAATAATAATAATAAAACACAAACCTGTCTTTAGAAGGAACTGTTTTATGCATCTGTCAAATTTAACTCCAGATGACCTGACTCCTGAATATTAATTACGCAACATGACGTTCACCAGGTAGGCGTCGCTGATTGGCTGAAAGGCCGACCGGTAGGCGGGTAGGCTAGTCAGCGGGCGAATTAACGGCTACTACTATGGAAGAAGCTTATGAATTTTCATTAGA
Organism: Gobiocypris rarus; assembly: GCA_023029165.1. Classification (NCBI taxonomy): domain Eukaryota; kingdom Metazoa; phylum Chordata; class Actinopteri; order Cypriniformes; family Gobionidae; genus Gobiocypris; species Gobiocypris rarus. The sequence goes on from CM040913.1 coordinate 2,369,607, forward strand.
CGTCAGCCGAGGTTAAGCAAACAGCGTCAGCGTGACCAAACTACTCTCCATTAGTACACAATAAGCCCTAATGAACAGAAATCCATCGCAAACAACTGTTAAATCGACAAAACAGAGAGTGAAATACACACCGGCCGCACTAAATTACTCTAAAAGGCAACATTCGTTGATATTTCCCTAATTGATAGTCATTTAAAGCTGTCACATCACGAGTCGAGTATTTATGAGCTCAATTCTGTGTTGTCGTGAGGAGGTTTGTGCAGTAAAAGTGTGTGTTGGGTTGTGTTTACATACCTGTCATCGTGCGCGCGTTCACTCAGGCCTGGGTCCGCTGCGCGTATCCGCTGCGCTCGTACCTGGTGATTATTCGCGCTCTCCAGCGACGACACCAGCTGGTTAAACACATAGAGCACCGAGCAGAAGACTAGCAGCGTGCAGACGAACAACACACGAAGATACCGCCGCATTTTCTATCTAAAAGAGCAGCCATGGATATAAATCACGCTGCTCGGTTCGACTAACCTACTATGGCGGAGGCGTGCTCATGAATATTAATCAGATGCTTCAAGAACTTCCTGGAGCCTCCAGTCACGTGGCCACGTTTTGTCCAGTAAAGGGCAGAGGCTTAGAAGCCGACCAATGAGAAGTTCCCAGCATGCTCCTCTCATGAATATGATTAAACACTCGCTAACTCTGCAGTTTATGGCACATATACAGACACTGTTTTCATCACATATAGAGAAACTCACTTATATCACTGATTAATGACAACAGGCATCGAATGTTTAACAGTAAAAAGCAGAGACTTGAGTTTGTAACCACCGCACAGAAAGACTGTCGCCTGAATAGGAAGAAATCAATGAACAGCGTCTATTTGATCCTTTTGGTTCATACAAAGTGATGATTGGTCTGATCACGTGACTGCGTGAAATGTGCAGCCTATTGTTACGACTGAGCACATGACCTTCTGATCTAATGAACTAATTTAAATCTATTGAATCTATATAAAAAGATATGGGATGAAACATCAATCATTTATCTCTGTGTAGGATGCTTTGAATTTCCAGAAAGTATTCCTGCTCTAAACTAAAATTAGTTTCAATAAGCTGTTGTAATTTAACGGCAATCAAATAGTTAAGAAGAGTATGGAGTCCCTAAAGGGACATAATGATGGAAAATATGATATGAGACTAAAAATAAGTCTAGTTCTCACACAAAACCTTTTGAGTAGGAATGGGTGATACCACTTATTTTGTTTTCAATACGATACCGATACTTTCAAGCCCAGTATCACCGATACGATACCGATACTTTCAAGGCCAGTATAACCGATACAATACTTTCAAGCCCAGTATCAATGATACAATACTTTCAAGCCCAGTATCACCGATACGATACTTTCAAGGCCAGTTTCACCGATGCGATACTGATACTTTCAAGCCCAGTATCACCGATATGATACCGATACTTTCAAGGCCAGTATCACCGATACGATACCGCTACTTTCATGGCCAGTATCACCGATACAATACCGATACTTTCTAGGCCAGTATCACCGATACAATACCGATACTTTCAAGGCCAGTATCACCGATACAATACCGATACTTTCAAGGCCAGTATCACCGATACAATACCGATACTTTCTAGGCCAGTATCACCGATACAATACCGATACTTTCAAGGCCAGTATCACCGATACAATACCGATACTTTCAAGGCCAGTATCACGATACAATACCGATACTTTCAAGGCCAGTATCACCGATACGATACGATTCTTTCAAGGTCAGTATCACCGATATGATACCGCTACTTTCAAGGCCAGTATCACCGATACGATACTTTCAAGGCCAGTATCACCGATACGATACTTTCAAGGCCAGTATCACCGATACGATACCGATACTTTCAAGGCCAGTATCACCGATACAATACTGATACTTTCAAGGCCAGTATCTCCAATACGATACTGATACTTTCAAGGCCAGTATCACCGATACGATACCGATAATTTCAAGCACAGATACCGAATTGTGCACACGATTTACTTTTTTCCCCTTGCACTTCATGTGCGGGGCTCCGTAGAAATGTGAATCAACAAGATTTAGTCTTTAGGGAACAATTTTTTGACCAATAATGGGTTAAGGTGCCGATCGATGAGAAGTTCCCAGCATGCTCCTCTCATGAATATGATTAAACACTCTCTAACTCTGCAGTTTATGGCACATATACACACACTGTTTTCATCACATATAGAGAAACTCACTTATATCAGTGATTAATGACAACAGGCATTGAATGTTCAACAGTAAAGCAGAGACTTGAGTTTGTAACCACCGCACAGAAAGACTGTCGCCTGAATAGGAACAAATCAATGAACAGCGTCTCATTGATCCTTTTGGTTCATACAAAGTGATGATTGGTCTGATCACGTGACTGCATGAACTGTGCAGCCTTTTGTTACGACTGAGCACATGACCTTCTGATCTAATGAACTGTATTTAAAAGTATTAGATCTGTGAAAAAGAAGTGAGATTAAACTTCAATCATTGAACTCAGTGTAGGATGCCTTTAAATTCTATAAAATATTCCTGCTCTACTCTCTGAGAGTAGAGCAGGAGTAGAGCCGTTGCTCCTCCACATCGAGAGGAGCCAGCTGAGGTGGCTAGGGCATCTATTTCGGATGCCTCCTGGACGCCTTCCCAGGGAGGTGTTCCAGGCACGTCCCACCGGGAGGAGGCCCCGGGGAAGACCTAGGACACGCTGGAGGGATTACGTCTCCCGGCTGGTCTGGGAACGCCTCGGGGTTCCCCCGGAAGAGCTGGAGGAAGTGGCTAGGGAGAGGGAAGTCTGGGCGTCTCTGCTTAGACTGTTGCCCCCGCGACCCGGCCCCAGATAAGCGGAAGATAATGGATGGATGGATGGATGGATTCCTGCTCTAAACTAATATTAATTTCAAAAAGCTTTTTGTATTTTTAACGGTAATCAAATAGGTAAGAGGAGTATGGAGCCCCTAAAGGGACATAATGGTGGAAAATATGATATGAGACTAAAAATAAGTCAAGTTCTCACACAAAACCTTTTGAGTAGGGATGGGTGATACCACTTATTTTGTTTTCAATACGATACCGATACTTTCAAGCCGAGTATCACCGATACAATACTTTCAAGCCCAGTATCACCGATACAATACTTTCAAGGCCAGTTTCACCGATACGATACCGATACTTTCAAGGCCAGTTTCACCGATACAATACCGATACTTTCAAGGCCAGTATCACCGATACAATACCGATACTTTCTAGGCCAGTATCACCGATACAATACCGATACTTTCAAGGCCAGTATCACCGATACAATACCGATACTTTCAAGGCCAGTATCACGATACAATACCGATACTTTCAAGGCCAGTATCACCGATACGATACGATTCTTTCAAGGTCAGTATCACCGATATGATACCGCTACTTTCAAGGCCAGTATCACCGATACGATACGATACTTTCAAGGCCAGTATCACCGATACGATACGATACTTTCAAGGCCAGTATCACCGATACGATACCGATACTTTCAAGGCCAGTATCACCGATACAATACTGATACTTTCAAGGCCAGTATCACCAATACGATACTGATACTTTCAAGGCCAGTATCACCGATACGATACCGATAATTTCAAGCACAGATACCGAATTGTGCACACGATTTACTTTTTTCCCCTTGCACTTCATGTGCGGGGCTCCGTAGAAATGTGAATCAACAAGATTTAGTCTTTAGGGAACAATTTTTTGACCAATAATGGGTTAAGGTGCCGATCGATGAGAAGTTCCCAGCATGCTCCTCTCATGAATATGATTAAACACTCGCTAACTCTGCAGTTTATGGCACATATACACACACTGTTTTCATCACATATAGAGAAACTCACTTATATCACTGATTAATGACAACAGGCATCGAATGTTCAACAGTAAAGCAGAGACTTGAGTTTGTAACCACCGCACAGAAAGACTGTCGCCTGAATAGGAACAAATCAATGAACAGCATCTCATTGATCCTTTTGGTTCATACAAAGTGATGATTGGTCTGATCACGTGACTGCGTGAACTGTGCAGCCTTTTGTTACGACTGAGCACATGACCTTCTGATCTAATGAACTATATTTAAAAGTATTAGATCTGTGAAAAAGAAGTGAGATTAAACTTCAATCATTGAACTCAGTGTAGGATGCCTTTAAATTCTATAAAATATTCCTGCTCTAAACTAATATTAATTTCAAAAGCTTTTTGTATTTTTAACGGTAATCAAATAGGTAAGAGGAGTATGGAGCCCCTAAAGGGACATAATGGTGGAAAATATGATATGAGACTAAAAATAAGTCAAGTTCTCACACAAAACCTTTTGAGTAGGGATGGGTGATACCACTTATTTTGTTTTCAATACGATACCGATACTTTCAAGCCCAGTATCACCGATACAATACTTTCAAGCCCAGTATCACCGATACAATACTTTCAAGGCCAGTTTCACCGATACGATACTGATACTTTCAAGGCCAGTTTCACCGATACAATACCGATACTTTCAAGGCCAGTTTCACCGATACAATACCGATACTTTCAAGGCCAGTATCACCGATACGATACAGATACTTTCAAGGCCAGTATCACCGATACGATACCGATACTTTCAAGGTCAGTACCACCGATACAATACCGATACTTTCAAGGCGAGTTTCACCGATACGATACGATACTTTCAAGGCCAGTAACACCGATACAATAATGATACTTTCAAGGCAAGTAACACCGATACAATACCGATACTTTCAAGGCCAGTATCACCGATACAATACTGATACTTTCAAGGCCAGTATCACCGATACAATACTGATACTTTCAAGGCCAGTATCACCCGATACGATACTGATACTTTCAATGCCAGTATCACCGATATGATACTGATACTTTCAAGGCCAGTATAACCGATACAATACCGATACTTTCAAGGCCAGTATCACCGATACAATACCGATACTTTCAAGGCCAGTATCACCGATACGATACTTTCAAGGCCAGTAACACCGATACAATAGCGATACTTTCAAGGCCAGTATCACTGATACGATACCGATACTTTCAAGCACAGATACCGAATTGTGCACACAATTTACTTTTTTCCCCTTGCACTTCATGTGCGGGGCTCCGTAGAAATGTAAATCAACAAGATTTAGTCTTTAGGGAACAATTTTTTGACCAATAATGGGTTAAGGTGCCGATCGATGAGAAGTTCCCAGCATGCTCCTCTCATGAATATGATTAAACACTCGCTAACTCTGCAGTTTATGGCACATATACACACACTGTTTTCATCACATATAGAGAAACTCACTTATATCACTGATTAATGACAACAGGCATCGAATGTTCAACAGTAAAGCAGAGACTTGAGTTTGTAACCACCGCACAGAAAGACTGTCGCCTGAATAGGAACAAATCAATGAACAGCGTCTCATTGATCCTTTTGGTTCATTCAAAGTGATGATTGGTCTGATCACGTGACTGCGTGAAATGTGCAGCCTATTGTTATGACTGAGCACATGACCTTCTGATCTAATGAACTGAAGAATAATACATTTCATGGTTACCAAAATTCTAAGTAATTAAAGTCTTTTAAGAAAAAGAGCTGTCATACTTTTTTGTTTATTTTGTCTCACCAATAAGACTTTCTTTTTCTGTTTTCCAGAAACTCATCTTTTCTTTATCTCTCCTCATAAACTTTGCTCACTTCTACATTTTTTACTAATCAAAACTGTTTTCTCACTTCTAAAACTTTTTCTCCCTAGTTTACTTTTCTCTTCAACACAGAAAAAAAGATGGCTAGCTAACGTTATCATGTACGGTGAGCGGAAAGGGACATGATGGTCAGCCATGAGTTTGACACATAAACAAACCTGTGACCACAGTAGAAATGCATATTATTATCATTTTATTTGGAATTAAGAAAGACAAAGGCTACTCCGTAAAACTTCAAATAAATACTCTTGAATCTCCCATAACTAAACATGAACTTTTAATGCCCTAAAACTCATGCCGAACAATAAAGCACCAGGTCCAGATGGATTCCCTGCTGAATTAAACTCTATTGGTCCATTTTATTGCCACGATTCTTTCAAATGATAAATGAATCAAAACAATCAAAACGAGTGTTGAGGAGCGATCATCTGTAGATGAACTGTTTGCAAGTCTGGTGAATGGGACTCTGCTTCCATCAGCTCACGTCTGGGTGACATCACGTCCAGCAGCAGCCAATCAGATCCCTCCTGAGTATGTAGGGTTGTTCACAGAGGTGCGAGTATTCACTGACCGGCAGAAGGACGAGTATTTCCGAAAGAGAATCAAAGATGAGACTCAGGCCTCCAGAATGATCTCACACATTAGAAAATCTCGTAGTCTCTACATCATGTGTTACATTCCCGTGTTCTGTTGGATCACAGCCACTGTTCTTCAGGATATCCCTATTGGGAACGATGCAGAGAACATCAACACAACACTGACTGAAATGTACATCCACTTCCTGCTGATACAGATGAACATGAAGAGCCAGAAGCATGACAGAAACCCAGAAAGAGTCCATACCAAGCTCTTAGATTCCAATAAAACGATGATATTGAAGTTAGCTAAGCTAGCGTTTGATCAGCTGAAGGATGAAAACATTGTGTTCTATGAGGAAGACCTGAGAGCATGTGGTATTGATGTGAGAGACTTTGAGTCCACAGGAATGCTCACTGAGATCTTTCAGCAAGAATCTGGACTTCATGAGATGAAGGTTTTCTGCTTTGTGCATCTGAGTGTCCAAGAGTTCCTCGCTGCAGTGCACGTGTTCCTCTGCTACCTAAACAAGGACATGGACAAGCTGCAGTTTTTTACTGAAGAAACACAAAGAAAGGTCAGGCCTAAATGTTGTTTACTTTTTCAGCTTGCAAGACTTCGCAAAACCAACAAGAATAAGAGTGTGTCTGTCTTCAAAGAGCCAGACAAAAATATTGCTTTACATGATTTACTGAAGAAGGCTGTTGAGAAAGCAATGCAAAGTCAGAAAGGACGTTTAGACCTATTTTTACGGTTTCTGCTGGGAATTTCACTGGAATCCAATCAGAACCTGCTCAGAGGCCTGTTCACACACGCTGAAGACAGCAAAGACAGCGTCATAGAAATAACCAAACACATTAGAAACCGATTACAAAACCAGCACATCTCACCTGAAACTTCAGTCAACCTGTTCTACTGCTTACTGGAGCTAAATGACAATTCATTATATAAAGAAATCCAAAGATACCTCAGATCATCTTCAGAAATACATCTCTCATCTTCCATGTTCTCATTGATGGCTTACATACTGCTGATGTCAGAGGAGGTGCTGGATGAGATCAACCTGAGCATCTACAGGACTGGACCGGGAGGCATCAGGAATCTCCTGCCAGCTGTGAAAGGCTGCAGAAAAGCAAAGTAAGAAACTTGCTGAAAGCTGTTTAATCAACGTGTTTAACTCTGATATCTATTTTAGCATGTGAAGTTTTTACTGATATTTACTCAAATAGATGTAGTAAACAGGGATTTTATATGCATACATTTGTAAGTTATTTTCACTTGACTGCCACACCAGTTCCAGAATACATGACATTTATATTTTTTCAGAAAGCTTGAATGTTCACAGAGAACATGACATAATCTATCACTGTTACTACACTGTAAAATCCAATTAGTAAACCTTACTTAAAAAAAGCATGCAAACCGATTGCCTTGAAAAAAACAAGTAAAGTGAAATAGGAATGGTATGTAGAACTAACAAGTGACTGTCAAGTTTTGTACACTCACAAGACAGTTCCAGTAACTTAACAATTTACTTTAGATGTACTTGTCTTAGTATAGACTACTCAGAATTACTATTTTTAACAACTAAATTATTTCAAGTAAAATACACTTTGTGAGTATTCCTAACTCATTAATGCAAGTTGTGCTAAGGTGATGATTTTTGCATACAACTTGGAATTACCAAGTTTACTTTCCCACTATGCAAAGTTATGTCCAAAAGACGTCTTTTCAACGTTTTTTTTCTTGTTTGGCACAATTATAATTTGTTTATAGCACTATAACCTTGTGAAACTGCAGTATTGGCATCAATAGCATTACATTGATCAATTTATCCTGAAGATTGCCCAACAACAAAAAAAAAGAATGTGCACCCAATGTTTTGAGCAAATACTTCACAAGGTCACACACAGACATCAACATTTGGCCTATGATTCACAACAATGGTAACAAGTTTCATGCTGCAATGCATGATGGGTGGCTTCATAGTACAAAACTCATGCTTGATTTCCAAGCTTTTTTTATTTGGTTGTCACCGTTGTTGTGAATCATAGGCCAAATCTTGATGTCGGTGTGAGACTTTGTGAAATATTTGCTAAAAATGTTGGGTGCACTTACTTTTTTATGTCATCTTTCAGGATAATTGAGCCTTTTAATACTATTCGTGCCAATACCACAGTATCACAAGGTTATTGTGGCTAGAAACAAAGTACTATTGTAACAAAAAAGAACACAAAACTTAAAACAAAACATCACGTGCTCTCTTTGTGATGATTTAGTTATCATCAACGAGGAGCTGACAACACCTGATGTCACTTTGTCTTTGCTTGCTCAGCCACAACTATTGTGTTTCACAGACACCATTGTAGCAGCCAAAGAAAAGCTAACACAACTAAAGCAAACGCTTCCCACCACAATGGTGACTTGAAATTAACCATAAATCATCAATATCTAAACCTCTGTTAACTCTCAGTAAGAGCTTCTGTAGACATCTGACAGAAATAGTCAAAGTGTCTCTTATATCTGTGATTAAGGGCAGCACCAGTGTATGAGTGGGAAACACTGGCTCCTCACAGCAAGAAGATCCTGGATTGAGTCCTGAGCCAGAGAGCCTTTCCTTCAGGTCTGGTTTCTCTAACGATCCAAAGATGTGTGAATTACAGATGCTAAGTTGCATAAAGTATCTAAAGGTGTGAGCTAAGTTTCTTTTATTTTCATGATTTTGGACAAACACACACTGTCTGTGAGTTGATTTGCAATAACAAAAGGAATATATGTCCACAATGAGCACATTTGAACTGTTTCACCTTGAGGTTCCATGAACGTCTATATCGGATGTGCAGATCATGTCCAAAACAGACGTCATAAAAACTTTCATTCTGGCTCCTCAGTGAACGTCTTTTCAACGTTCACCTCTAGGGACAAAGACGTTGAAAAGACGTCTTTTGGACATAACTTTGCTTGGTGGGAGGCTTTAATGCACTGCTGCCTCTGACTGGTGTAGTAAAGTCATTGCATCCTGTGTTGCTACTTGCTTGTTTCAAGTAAGTGGCACTCAAACAATTGAGTAAACTGTTATTTTCACCCTGCAATTGACTGTAACTCAACAAAACCAAGTAAGAAGTATGTATTCTATATTACCTAGTAAAGTTAACTAAGTATATGTGAGTCAGGAAAGCTATTAGATTTTACAGTGTACAAACACTGTTCCTACAAGATAAACACAAAACAAATGCCATGGACAAATATACTGTTTTTACAGACTCTCAGGCTGTTTACTCGATGACACCTGCTGTGAAACTGTGGCTTTGGCCCTGCAGACACCAAACTCACCCCTGATAGAGCTGAACATGAGTCTCAATGACCTGCATGATTCAGGAGTGAAGCTGCTATCTTATGGATTGAGAAGCCCAAACTGTCAGCTAAAGAAACTGAGGTGTGAGATTCATTCAATCCTTATCCAACACCCACTTCAGTGTTTCAGTCACTAAAACAGTTGGACAATCTAAAACACTTAACTTGGAAATGTTTAATGTACCTTAATTATTTTGATATATTAAATTACGTATATACCGTACTGATGATGCATAATAAATACAGGCAAGCTGTAATGAGGACTCAATGCTGGCTGGGATCCATTTGCAGTTTATTAGAGTAAAACTATCTCAGCGTGCATACAGGCTTGGGTCAAATCACCAGGGAGAACAGTAATATTGGAGGCAAGGCAGAGAGCATGGTCATAACAGGCAATGGGTCAGGGCACACAGCAAACAATCAGAGTCCACAGAGTCAAAAACGAGAGACCAAGGCAGAGCCAAAAACACAGGCAGGGATAACACAGGGGAAATAACGCACAGAAATGTAGCCGGGGCAAATAAGACTTCCCAATGAGGGACTGAGAAAGGGTTTAAATAGTCTGTGTGATGAGGAACACGTGTGTAACAATCAGTCCCGGAATGTGGGTGCATGGGAAATGGAGTCCGAATAACCTTAGTACTGGAAACTTTACAGGCATTTGTGACACAAGCAGATGAACCCAAAATTTTAATACAATTACAGTATTTCACAATTGCTAAAACACTAAAATCCATTTTCAAAACCAAAGTTGCAAGTGTACAAACCACTTTATTGATTGAATCACACAGTTTGCAGAACTTTAAACACTTATCATGTGGTTAGACACAACAAGCAAATCGGAATCACTCTTTGTGCAAAACTGTAAACACATTGTCATTCACAAAGCACATGTAGCATTGTGGTGCACTTAACTCAGAATGGCACAACACAGCCCCCAAAAGTGAAACACGAGCAACACACTGTTGTCATCGGTAACACACAAGCACTCAAAATTGAACACACCTGTTTCAAATCAGTAATGTGTTGCACCTAATCAGGATATAAAGCCATGTCAAATCCAAATGGCATGTGTGATTTTCACAATGGAGGGCAGGACAGAAGGAGCAAGAGGAAGAGGAAGAGGAAGAGGAGTAGGAGGACATGGAGGAGGAAGAGGAAGAGATGGAGGAGGAGGAGGAGGAGACAGAGGAGTAGGAGGACATGGAGGAGGAAGAGGAAGAGATGGAGGAGGAGGAGACAGAGGAGTAGGAGGACATGGAGGAGGAGGAGGAGGAGGAGGAGGAGGAGGAGGAAGAGATGGAGGAGGAAGAGATGGAGGAGGAGGAGGAAGAACAAGAGCCATCATTTCCAATGAAATTAGAGCAACAATCAAACATCATGTTCTGGTTCATGGAATGAGTATGAGGGAAGCAGGACTGCGTGTTCAACCAAATATAAGCAGGTTCTCTGTGGCCTCCATTGTCAGGACATTCAGAGAAGAGTACAGGTAAGTGTACTATCATTTGTGGTCCCTCAAACTTACAGTACAGTATGTACAGTTCTGGAATGTCTCAGTAAATTACTGTAACATATCTCTAAAAATTGGTCCTTTTCTTGCAGTGATATACTTATATTATAGTATTTTATGTATTGTACATATTTGGTGACATTTCAATGCATTAGGCCTGTCTGTACAATTCTAACAAGAGGTTTTATTTGATAGAACTGAAAGACTGCCACATGCCGGTGGAAGGAGAGGTATGTTCTCACAACAGCAGGAGACCATTATTGTCAATATGGTCCTTCAAAATAATCTAATTCGTCTGCGTGAAATACAACAGCAAGTTGAGGAAGACAACGTGAATTTTGAAGGAATCAACAGTGTGAGTCTCTCCACAATTGACCGTGTCCTGAAACGCAACCTGATAAGTCTCAAACAAGCCTACAGAGTACCATTTGAGAGAAATTCTGAAAGGGTAAAAGAGCTACGATATCAATATGTACAAGTAAGTAATCATGTCCAGCGATTATACAGCACTATTGAGTTACTGTACATCTTTACTGTGTTGAATGTAATGTAGCACATGTATACATGAAGCCTGGAATGCTATGTCATTTACGTTAATTCAAAAATAAATTTTTGTTATTTTCTATTGAGAATGTTTCAACTGGATTCCATGGAGAGGCCTCATGAGTGCATCTTCTTGGATGAAGCTGGCTTCAATCTCACCAAGAGGAGAAGGAGAGGCCGCAACATTATTGGTCAACGTTCCATTGTAGAGTGGCCAGGGCAGCGTGGTGGCAACGTGACCATATGTGCTGCCATCAGCAGCTACGGGGTTATTCACCGCCATGTGACTTTAGGGCCTTACAACACTGCCCATCTACTAACATTTCTGGATGCTCTACAGGAAGCACTACTGAGACGTGAACAGAGAGGTGATGAGCAGGCAGAGCATCCCATGTATGTGGTAATCTGGGACAATGTGAACTTTCACCGTGGTCCTAGAATTCATGAGTGGTTTGAAAATAACCCACGTTTTATAAATGTGTGCCTCCCACCATACTCGCCCTTCCTTAATCCCATTGAATAATTTTTTTCTGCATGGAGGTGGAAGGTCTATGACAGAAATCCTTATGCACAGGAAAATCTCCTTCAGTCAATGGATGCAGCATGTGACAACATTGGAGTGGAAGCAATTCAAGGTTGGATTCGGCATGCTAAAGGATTCTTTCCCCGTTGTTTAGCAAGGGACAGGATTGCCTGTGACGTTGATGAGGTCCTGTGGCCTGACCATGCCCAGAGGCATGATGCTGAGGCATGATGATTTCAAGACATTGCTTACTATCGATCTGTTGCATATTTAGTTTGTGACTACATTTTATGTGTGCAAGTATTTGATAATAAAAATAAATTTTCCCTGCTCTGCCCTGAGTGCAGTGTTTTGCATTTATCTCTGTAGAGTGTAATGACTGCTGTGTAGTGTTTATGCATTAGCTGGATGTGTGTGTTATTTGAAAACTGTGTTTGGTTTTGGGTAAAGATAACATAGTTCTGAAGCAATTGTTTGATATAGTAAGACAAGTCAAAGATTTTGACAGTGTAGCTTAAGTTTGGTGATTTGTGTTTAAGGTTTTGAGAAAGCGAGAGAAACATTCAAAAAAAGTGTTTTAGCAATTCAGAAATACTGTAATAAAAAATAAATAAAATCTTTATAATAGTTTCCCATGGAGAAAAAATGTAGATGAAACTTGGCACGTTATGTTCATATTCTGGGTTCACCTATATGCCTGTACACAGTATATTTTAATAATAAGGTGTATAATATATTTGGTCTTCCAATATCACTAAGCAAGATGATGATAATGAAGTCAATGAAGAATGTATTGCAATAGGGATGTTTTCTGTCCATTATAGGATTAGTTCACTTCAAAATAAAATTTCCTGATAATTTACTCACCCCCATCTAAGATGTTCATGAGAAAAACCCTGCAATATTTTCCTAAAAAAAACGTAATTACTTTTCAACTGAAGAAAGAAAACATGAACATCTTGGATGAGATGGGGTGAGTAAATTATTAGTAAATTTTCATTTTGAAGTGAACTAATCCTTTAAGTCCATGCATGAGAGATGGGGTGTCAAATATTGCTCTAAGATAAACACATTTAAGTGCCATCTCTGTTATTTGACAGGTATATTTTTTACAGACTGATGAAAGCTACAGAAAACAGAAGCAAATGGATCACTGCAATTCACAGAAATAACTGGACTCCAGGCAGCCAAACATGGATTTGCAGTTATAATTTTTTGTCAATATTTTAAACATTGGGGTAAAATCATACCCTATAAATTGTAATGTTATATATTGTATTGACAACTCATTGATTCAATATTCAACATCTTATATTCTGAATAATTGGATGTTTTTACACAAACACTGACAAAAAAAATATACAAGTTTTAGGGCAGGACGAAATTATGATATATATTTAACATTGATATAAGGGATTAGCCAGATTTGTACCAACCTATATTATATTTATATAAAGTGTTCACAGACAAATTTGCTTTATGTATTTCCCCGGTGTCGAAATCAAGCACATATAAATGTCTGGAAACACGATTCTGGCTGCATGTCAATATCTGTGGATCACTGGATCTTTAGTTATATGTAATGAACACTATATCAAGTCCAACCAATCTGATCTCGTTTGTTTTACTCACATTTTCACAGTTTCCCCTATTAAACCCAGTCATGCAGCAGCTCTTCTGCTACTCAGTCCGGCTGATGTGGGGTGATCGTGATCCAAAAGTGATGTCAATGCATGCATGTCACGAACCGTGATTTTCTTTCATCTAGGCCAAAACTGTGATAGGCTGTTTGATAGTCCTTTTCGTATTTTATCCTATTATGCCTGGAGATGAAAGTTATTATATAAGTATTTTAAATATAAATTACAGTCTCCCAAAGTATTTACAACTAAATTTCATTTATTTTTAAGGAAAATACAAATGACAAATTTCTCAAAAGTAATTAAATATATATTTGTAATAGATTTAATTTAAATACTGCCCATCTCTGCACATTTATCAAGGTTAAAGTTAGAATGAGCGGACTCTTGAAGTTGCTTCTACTGACATGTTTCAAGTGATAAGCCATATTTGAGGTTGCTAAATGATTGGCGAATGTTTGGATTTCCTGCCTGTAATGATCTGTTTGCTTATGATCCTCAGTAACTGCTAGATGGCCGTATAGATCTGATCAGAACCATATTCTCCTTTCACCAGAACTTATAGTTTATGAAATGAGAGAGATTTAACTCTGATCAGTTTATAATAAATGGATGTGTAATTATTCAACAGATTTAACAAGCTTTTGTTGTGAGTTCTGATGTCTCAGATATCTTTATTGTTTCTGTGTGTGTTTGTAGATTATGGCGCAGTGAGGTGACATATGAAGGCTGTTGTTATCTGGCTGCAGCTCTGTCTTCAAACCTCTCACACCTGAGAGAGCTGGATCTGAGCAGCAATAACCTGGGAGATTCAGGAGTGAAGATGCTCTCTGATCTACTGAAGGACCCAAACTGCACACTGAACAAACTCAAGTATGTTGAGCAGTAAGATTCATCTCATCCTGTGAATGTTTGTATTTCAGTCTTACCATCAACAAGTGTACAGTGAAATGTGGAAAGGGTCTGTAGTTAAGCTGCATGGAGGGAAAGATTACTTATTTACAATCAAGGTTATAATCGTTAAAGAAAATGAATGAAAAACAAAAACTAGGTGGGAAAAAACTGAAATAAAATATAAAATGAAGCATTACAAAAAAAAACAATAACTAACCAAAAATGTAATGTGTGTTTGGCACAACTAACTACAATTAAATAAAATTATAGATTAAATGTCCTTAGTTTTCTTCTTTGTCAATGTCTTTCATTGAGCAAATAACGTTCAGCTGCATTTCCTTTTCCTAAATCTCTCACTCACACGCGCACTCTCACATACACACACACACACACACACACACACACACAGCCCCTCCCCTCCGTGCAAACTGTGTCTCTATGAGAATGAGTGTTTGACTTGAAAGCAAGTTCGCGAAAGTTTGGTATCTTGTGAACACCTTTACACAATCACACATTGAAAAGTGGTATAAAGTAGCAATTTCTACTTTAGAAAGTTAACTAGTCGCAAGTGTGAGGAAAAATGCACTTGGGTTGTTGATATCAAAACACTATAGAATCTGTGATTGAAATATTAAATAGTTATGTAATTTGTTTACTCATATACTGAATGGTTTCTGCTTCAAACCACATGAGTACGCTATTGTATAGGGTAAATTTAGTATAGGGTGACCAGACGCCCCTGTTTCCCGGAGGAAATCCCGGGTTTTGGTGTCCTGTCCATGGAAATGTCCCCATTTTACAGCTCGATCAACTGCAAACACTTAACAAATGCTTAGAATAAGCCTAAAACGCAAAATACCTATTAAAGATAAGAGTTGTTTTCAAGCACAGATGTAACAAAACATTGGAAGTAAAAAAAATGTATACAATATTAACATGTGAAAATGAAAGTATTAAATACAATTATATTTGTTAAGTAGTTTTATTCATCATATCATATGTGTTGTTTTATTTTTGTAATGTGTTTTGTTAAGTCATGTTATAATATTGTTTTGAACGGCTTGTGATTTACAATGGTTACTATTAACTCTTTTCATTGTTTGTGTTTTTTTTGTTTTTTTGCGGGTATGATGAATTGTATTAACCAGACCAGAAATTATAATAATTAAACTAAATCCTAATTATTATTAATGTTAATAATAATATAGGGAGCCCACTACAACGACGAAAAAAAAAAACATTAAAAATATATATTTCCCCAATTTTTTAATTAAAAGATAATAACAACTGATATTTTTAGTGATATTTGGACCACTGAGGAAATGTCTCCGGTTTCTATTTCAGAAATCTGGTCACCTTAATTTAGTATAGCGTGTGAAAATTGTATAGGGTGTGAATTCTGTATAGAAGATGTGTCAATTTTTGGTATGGTGTATGGATTTTGTTAGAGATAAAGGAATTTCAATGTGGTGTGAATTTTGTGTAGGGTGTTAAATGTGTATATTTCTGTTGGCTCTTTAGTTTTTTTACTGGCACGTCACTTACACTTTTTGCACTTTCTGAGTGTTGAGGCTGTTTACATATTTGTGCCCATGTACATTTTATGTAACAGTTTTATTTTTGAATTCATATTTTCTAAAATTGTATGATGTTTTTGTTGAGTTTTTATTACACAATACTTTGTCTGACCTTTTTGAACCTTGCTTCTGACAAAACACTAAAACTAATAAAACTAAACTACAACTAAGCATTTTCAAAAAATAAAAACCAAACTAGCAAACCCACTTTAAAATTGAATTAAAACTAAACTGAATTTGAAGAAAAGTAAAAAGGAAATAAAAATAAAAACTAATGAAAAATGCAAAACTATAATAACCTCGGTTACAATATAAATCTCAATGAGTAAGCCTTCAGAAAAAAATTGTTTATCCAAACATTTAAAATATATCATAAATATAGTCAGTCGACAGCAAAACTATCAGCAAAATATCATCTTTTGTTTTCGGCAGAAGAAATTCATACAGGTCAGTGAAGACATAGTTAAATTTTTAGTGTGAACTGTCCCTTTAAGAAGGGTAGGTTGTATTAGTCTCCGAATCAATGGATCGCTTCTTTGGTTCTGGTTTGGTCAAAATGTATAGCCATGTTATGCTTGGACTGACAGATTTGTCATATAATGTGTAATTATTCAACAGATTTAACACGCTTTTGTTGTGAGTTCTGATGTGACAGTCTTAGATATCTTCATTATTTCCATGTGTATTTGTAGACTAAGGGACTGTGAGGTGACATATGAAGGCTGTGGTTATCTGGCTTCAGCTCTGCATTCAAACCCCTCACACCTGAGAGAGCTGGATCTGAGCATCAATAAGCTTGGAGATTCAGGAGTCAAGATGCTCTTTGAGCTACTGAAGGACCCAAACTGCACACTGAACAATCTCAAGTATGTTGAGCAGATTCATCTCATCCTGTGAATATTTGTATATTTTGTATGTTGGTAATTCAGTCTTACCATCTACAAGGGTACAGTGAAATGGGAAAGGGTCTGTAGTAAAGCTGCATGGTGGGAAATATTACTTATTTACTGTGCTACAATATAAATCTCAAGGAGTAGGCCTTCTGCAAAAGATAGTTCACCCAAATATTAAAAATCATTATTTACTCACACTCACATAAACCAAACCTGTGTGCCTTTCTTTATTCTGTGGAACACAAAAGAATACATTTTCTTCAAGAAAAATCTGTGTTTTTCCCCTTACAATAGAAGTCTGTGGTCAGCAAAACTTCACAATATCATATTTTGTGTTCGGCAGGAGAAACCCATTCAGGTTTGGACACATGAGAGTGATTAAATGATGACAGAGTTTTAATTTGTGTGAACTGTCCCTTTTAGAAAGGGTAGGTTTTATTAGTCTCAGAATCAATTGATCGCTTCTTTGGTGTTGGTTTAATAAGAATATAACCATGTTGTGCTTGGACTGACAGGTTTGGCATATTTCCTCTTTGAGTGGACATACATTATCTACTGTACAGATTTTACGCAGCATTTCTGATTGAGTTTCTTCATAGTGTGTCCATTAATAGGGAGTGTGTGAGTGAATGTGTGTGTGTGTGTGTGTCAGAGTCAGTCTATTTCTCACACTCACGCACACATTCACTCATACACACCCACACACACACACAAACACAGACACACGCACGTACGCATTCACACACACACACTCTATCTCTCTCTCGCACACGTTCTCTCTCTTTCTCATACACACTCACTCTCACACACACTCACTCTCAAACAAACACACACACGCACAAATATATCAAAAAGTATTTCATTGCAAATTACAAATACTCATCAAATGTAATTAAATACAAAATACTACTGTGAATTTTTTTTATTTAATTACAATACAAGTAATTTGTAATGTGAAAATACAAACAAAATGTACAATCATTAGAAGTGTGAGAGTAACTGGAGTTAAATACAGATAAGAGTATAGAATATCAAAATATCATTGTTTAGTGCAGAAGATGCGTTTTTAACAGAGAAGATTGATGAGCGAGACTGAGCTTCTCTCTCACAGGCACACACACACACACACACACTTTTAACAGAGAAGATTGATGAGCGAGACTGAGCTTCTCTTACATGTTGCTGCGTACAGACATAATAAAATATCATTTCGACTGCGACTAGGTGGCTAATTCCGACAGACCGTATGTCTTGTGCAGTGGAAAGGCGACTTTACAATAATTTAGGACATGACCAACTGTGTTTACGTAATTACATGGGAAGCCATTCACACCAAAAGTGGGTTATACAGAGCTCACGTTGTGCTGACATGAAAGTGGGTTATACAGAGCTCACGTTGTGCTGACATGTCATCTGTGCGACTCAATGATGGAACGAGTCACTTGACCGACTCGACAGCACACAGAGGACATGTTTTCTAGCGCCACCGAACAGACAGTGAGACGCTGAACAAATAAAACAGCACTAATCACATTATTGCTCTGCAGAAGTTTAGCTGTTTTCCATGCATATAAGACAAGGTTGAAGATAAAGAGAATGAAGTTTCACATTTATCTAGCTTATTATTATTATTATTTCTTGGGTTACTTTGAAGGATTGCACATGTAGCCATGAAAAGAGCTGTTCTAAAAAGAGACATTGTTGAGGATATATATTATTTTTGCAGGCTTAGTTATTATCTGAAATCAGAATTCTATTAAATGTAGGCTAAATGTTAAATGTACCTAAAATATGATTATGCCTTGATGAATGAAACCATAAAATTGTTTTAATTCTAACTTCCAGATATCACACTACATCATAACATTCATCGTTGTGCATTCATCAAATATTCTTGCATTGGCTTGTCAACCCTTTGTGTGTTCTTGTGTGTGTGGATATGTAGGCTAGCTTACTACATTAAAAAGCTTTTTTATTGGTAAGATTTTTTTATGTTTTTAAAAGAAATATCTTTTGCTCACCAAAGGCTTCATTTATTTGATCCAAAACATACCAAAAACAGTAATATTGTGAAATAATTAGAAATAATTAGAAATTTAAAATAGTTTTTTTCATGCTTAGCCTATATCTGCTTTACATTTTTTCAGGATTTTGATGAATGGGAAGAACAGCATTACACACACACACACACACACACACACACTCACTCACTCACTCACTCACGCACAGACACGCACAGACACGCACACACACACACACACACACACACACACACACATGTTGTGTTTCCATGTTTTATGGGGACATTCCATAGGCGTAATGCATTTTATACTGTACAAACCGTATTTTCTATCCCCCTACACTGCCCCTGCCCCTAAACCTACCCATCACAGGAGACATGCTGCAGTTTTACATTTTCAAAAAACATCACTTAGTGTGATTTATAAGATGTTTTCCTCATGGGGACCAAAAAAATGTCCCCACAAGGACAAAAATTTGGATATTGCCATCTTTGTGGGGACATTTTGTCCCCATACCGTAGGGATTACCAGTCCACACACACACACACACACACACACACACACACACACACACACAATCACACACACTCATTCATAGACTCATACACACACAAATAAATTATGACTTTATATTTATTTTTAGTAGATTTTTTAATGCATGAATTTTGTATAAATATAAGAATTCAAATTCAAATACAAAATTCAAAGTGTTTATTGTCATATGTACAGACAGAAAGCATGTTTCCCTGTACAATGAAATTCTTACTTTGCCATCCACAGTAAATGTCACACAAGTAAGTAAAATAATATATATAAATATATAAATATAAAAGAACAAATATAAAAAAATTATAATGTTAATTATATATCAGAAAAAAAGGGCTAAAAAGTAAAAGTAAAGTAATAAAGTGAGGTAGTGCAGTCCTGATAGTGTAAAGTGAGGTAGTGCAGTTCTAGCAGTATAAAATGAGGTAGTGCAGTATGCAAACAATTATTCATGTGATGTTATGATTATAGACTCCTATCCGCTGTTTAGGAGTCTTATGGCAGAGGGAAAAAAAGAGTTCTTCATTCAAGTCCTGCATTTCACACTTCTGTACCTCTGTCCTGAGGGTAGAAGTGTGAACAGTCCATGTTGAGGATGAGAGGGGTCTTTAATAATGGAAGCAGCTCTTCTGTGGAATCTGCGGTGATAGATGCTCTGCAGAGAGGGTAGTGGAGTCCTGGTGATCTTCTGCGCAGTCTTCACCACTCGCTGCAGGCGTTTGCGGTCCATAACAGAAGTGCTGCCGTACCACACAGTGATGCAGCTGGTCAGGACACTCTAAATAGTGCAGCTGTAGAAGTTGCTGAGGATCTTGGACGACATGCCAAACCTCCTCAGCCTCCTCAGAAAACACAGCCGCTGTTGTGCCTTCCTGACCAGCTCCGTGATGTAAGGTGTCCATTTAAGGTCCTCACTGATATGGACACCCAAGTATTTAAAATTGCTCACCCTCTCCACTTCAAACTCCCGGATGAACAGTGGCTGAGGCGTTCTCCTCTCCTTCCTCATGTCCACTATCATCTCCTTTGTCTTGTATAAGAGTCACTCTCTTTAAAAGGAAAGAAGAACAGCACAGTTTAAGGCGCCGCTGATGCTGCATTTCATTTATTCAGAACCTAAACGAACTCGAACACGACTGTTTCCTTCAGGAGATACAAATCTATTTGCTTATGATCCTCTTAGCAAACATTAAAAGTCTCTTAGATGGCTGCATAGATCAGAAACATTCTCCTTTCTATTATATATAGTATTATATATAATACTTATTCAACAGATTTAACAAGCTTTTGTTGTGAGTTCTGATATCTCAGATATCTTCATTGTTTCTGTGTGTTTGTAGACTAAGGGACTGTGAGGTGACATATGAAGGCTGTTGTTATCTGGCTTCAGTTCTGTGTTCAAACCCCTCACACCTGAGAGAGCTGGATCTGAGCAGCAATAACCTGGGAGAATCAGGAGTCAAGATACTCTCTGAGCTACTGAAGGATCTAAACTGCACACTGAACAAACTCAAGTATGTTGAGCAGTAAGATTCATCTCATCCAACTTGTATTGTATTTCAGTTTTACCATCTACAAGTGTACAGTGAAATGTGCATAGGGTCTGTAGTAAAGCTGCATGGAGGGAAATATTACTTATTTAATTTGTTACAATATCAATCTCAAGGAGTAGTGCCCTTTAAGTAGTGCATAAAGCACCATAATTGTAATTTTCCCTTAAGGTCGCCCTTGTGTTTCCCTTAAACTTTAAGTAATCACTTAAAAAATGATTAGTTGCATAAAGCACCTTAACTGTCATTTCCCTAAGTATAAAATAAGTTTTGGAAAACTTCACCTTAAGTGTTACACGGAGAGAGCAAGTTCAATCCAAGTCTTCTAACAAAACACGGTCGGACACTTTATGTGATAAACAAATTGTAAAAACAAATTGTAATTAAAGCGTTTTCACATAAAGATTGATCAACCGAAGCGGAAAATGTATGTGCGTCACGCAGAACAAACGATTGGTTCTGGAACATGTGCGAGCGTTTGAACTATCAAAACAACCTGAATCATATGGATTACATTTTTATCTTTCAATGAATGGACATAAGTGAGAAGAGAATATTAAAAAGAACTTTTCCAAAGATGAACAACATGAGGGTGAGTAAATGATGGCAGAATTTCGCTAAACTATTTTTCTCATCTGGTATTCTCTTTAATATATATATATATATATATATATATATATATATATATATATATATATATATATATATATATATATATTTTTTTTTTTTTTTTTTATCCATGTTATGTTGTTTTCTGTGAAAGCGTACCGCTATCTGTAATAATGTGTCCATGGCAATAACAGAATTTTTATAATGGCAAAGCCTGGATTGCTGTCGTGAAACACTTAACAGTTTCCCTTACCTAAGAGCACCCTTTAAAGGATTATATACCACACTCTTAAGTTGTTTCCTTAGTTAAGGGGAAATCATGCCCTAAGTCTCAACCTTAAGGGAAGAACTTAATGTGCTTTATGCAACCGGGCACAGGCCTTCTGAAAAAGATTGTTCACCCAAACATTAAAAATATATAATTATTTACTCACTCTTGCGTAATCCAAACCTGTGTGCCTTTCTTTATTCTGTGGAACACAAAAGAAGACATTTTCAGTAAGAAAAGTCTCAGTGTTTTTCCCCCTAAAATGGAAGGCAGTGGTCAGCAAAACTTCACAATATCATCTTTTGTGTTCGGCAGAAGAAATCTATACAGGTTTTAATTTTTGTGTGAACTTTTCCTTTTAGAAAGGGTAGGTTTTATTTGTCTCAGAATCAATGGATTGCTTCTTTGGTGCTGGTTTGGTAAGAATATTACCATGTTGTGCTTGGACTGCCAGTCTTGTGACATTTCCTCTTTGAGTGGACACATGTGATCTACTGTACAGGCTTTACATGGCATTTCTGATTGAGTTCCTTCATAGTGTTTAAAAACCAAAATACTTTCAGACAACTGAGGCACTTCTATGTTTTGACTCTGGATCTTCTTCTGCAGCTTCATTGTCTTCACTAGAGATCGACCGATATGGGTTTTTCTATAGCCGATTTTTAGAGGTCAGGGGCAGCCAATGGCCGATATGTGCAGCTGATTTTTAGGGCTGAAATCTTAAAGTTTTCACCTTCATTTGCAGGATAAAATGTCACACTAATAATAAGTGGATGCACAACATTTATAAACTTAACTTAATTTATTGAACACTGACTTTAACCATATCTCAAATCTTAATTTTGTGAACTGCACGGTATTAAAATAAAATATTTTTCCAAAGTTAACCAAACAAATCAATAAACTGACTAATATTAATATAAACATGGCTATAAAAGCCATTCCCATTCTATGAAATGCATGTATACACTTTATCTAATTTGCATAGTAATGTGTTTTTAGGACAATGTAAAAATGTGTATAATAATGGTAATGTGTAAAATGTGTATAACAAAATTTCTCCGTGTATTTTGTCAGAGAAATTCACTAAAATATAATGTCCTCTACAGAGGCAAAACCTCTATTGTGGGTCTCAGGAGGTTATTTCTGTCTTGTGCAGAGTGAATCCAGCATTTATATTTATTCAATGGATTTTATAGACTGTATAGCCTCGCATTTCGCGAGCCTGCCTTAACTCAGCACTGAATAAAAACTTGGATCACGTTCCAGAGATCTGTCTACATTACTCACCGCTGCAAACATACTTTGTAAATAGACGGCGCTCTCCAAAGCGCGAACACAAATGTGCAAATCTGCCCAATCTGGTTCGCCAGTATATTATTACATCACGCTTCTTCTTGCGTTTAAGGGTGCTTCAGCCTTGTTTATACTTTCCGCGAGCCTCCACTGACTACGCGCGCCTCCGATCGCTGCGTTCAACGTGCACGACTGGTCACTCAGCTTTGATATCCTTTTTGCTGCGCGCACCCTCACTCGTTGTGATGCGTCGAGTTTAAACAAGGCTAGCCATTCTTACACTGTTCTGGGCTGCCACAGGAGTGAGGACAGCTCTGTGTTTCCTGAGCACGATACTGTCTGTGAGCTGGGCAGAGTAACGTAGCCCTCGCGCTCAATCCCGCTGCAGTGTTTGTGAGAACTGCTGCTTTCTCCACCCCACGCACAGAGTGACATTCTCTGACTCCGATACAGGAAAAATAAAATAGAACTCATAACTTTGGGGGTAATATGTTAGCAAGTAAGCTGCTGATAGTTTTCAACTACAGTCCTTAAAGTAATCTGCAAGCATTATGCCAGTTCCGGATGGTCCCACCACACCAATAACACTGGGCTGCCCGCGGAAGTGCCTGACTTTAAATCTGCGCAACTAAACACGGATATCGGCCGATGCCGATATAATAAAAAAATGACAAATATCGGCCCGATATATCGGTCGACCTCTAGTCTTCACCATCAAGGGATCCTTTTGACAAGCTAACACACATTTGAAGTCTTTCACACACAATTCTTTCATCTGTCTTGAGTATTTCTAAACAAGCATTAGACAGGCGTCTTTGACTGTTTCCTCGCTGTTTTTTTCCTCTTGCTCATGCGATATTGCTTAATTAACTTATCTATAAAACACAGAAATCTGGCATGTCTTGATATATTAATAAATAAACATTTCTAATTTATTATAATTAATATTCTCATTACGTAAATGTGTGTTTTTATAGTGTAAATCATGGAATATGACAGGTATGTTCTCATTAAAAAACACACGCACATATATCTCTGTTGTTAATGTTGTTTGGTTCTCTCTTCTTGTCTTCAGATACTGATAATCCACCACTGGATACAAACTGAGCACACACGAGTGACCGCTGACCCGACGCATTACGAGTGACCGCTGACCCGACACATGACGTAGGATGTAACAGTGGTCAGAGGTGAGAGTAGATGCCTCTCATGGTTCAAACAACAAACTCAAGCTCCTCACACATTTCTCATTAAAAATTCTTGTTTTAGACTTCTAATTTGTGACAGTGTTTTGTTTTGCTCTATCCTCTGAGCTTCCTTGTTTATCAGTATGCTGTAGCAGACTTCCCTTCCAGTGGTTTTGGTAGGGTAACCAGGGGGAGCAGGTGGGGAAAAAATAGGAGTGGCCATCTAGAGTGGCTAAAGGGAGAATCGGGAGAATTCCCGGCGAGCCGCTCATAAATTGGGCCGGTAGTAGGCTACCAATTCCGCATAAATGCAGTTTTACATGGGATGCGGAAAACACTAGTAGTTAATTTTCAATGAAAATCACATGGAAAGCAGAAAGCGGCAAAGACGTTATGCAAGCAGTGCTCATACACCTGAAATCCCGCAGCTTGTGCGTGCACAGCTCTTCTAAGCGCTTCTAAGTATTGTAAATATTATTACAATATATATGATAAATTATATGCTTGCAGTAAAGAGAGCCACATGAGTCATGATTCTCCCCCGCTTTCTCCAAGAGGAAAATGCATGTGTGTTACATGATTGATAATTGAAGTAACTAATCGCACATCTTAACTCTGTATTATACGCATTAAAAAAGAATACGCATTCTCATGTCACGTGGCACGCATACCAAGAGAGAAAGTGAATACGCCTAACAACCATGTACAGAACAGATTATAATAGTAAAATCAAACGTTTAGGTGCTATTTGCAATATATGTTCCTTCTTGGTGGTTGTTTTATGTTAAAAAAAATCCAGTAAACGAGTGAAGGCAAATAAAAAAGGCCATCAAGACAATATCATGGTTTTTATACAATGCACAGTGTAACATGACATTTTATAGATGAGCATAGTCTACCATTTGCCACTGCTTTCTGATATTCATTTGAATATATTTCACTTTAATTGTATATACAGTAGCAAGATTATAGTCAGACCCATGTGTCTGTGTTGATGCCTTTAACTGTGTTGAGTCATTGTACTGATATTAATGTCTACAATGATGAGACACACACACACGCTCATAATTTGTTGTTGTTACTACTACTGCTTTTTTCATATTTGTGTCTCAAATGAAATGAATAGATGTAAATGATTATAGTTAAGCAAACAGGAGGCCGTTGCAGTGTGTGTGTTTGACCGCTGGGTGGCGTAATAGACTTGAGATGTGTCCTGTTTAAGTCTTTCACCATGAGAAAACTGGTGTACAGAAATATGCAGTCACTGGTTCACATACAGGTCTGAAACAAATCTATTTTTGCACTTCCCTTTTAAGGGTTTAGGATTTTAAATCATATTTAATAAAGAAATATTATGATGTAAACTGAAGTAGTGGTATTTTGTGGACTATTGGTTTCTAGATGACTCATGAAGATGCTTTTTAAATTATAATATATTAACACAATATATTATTTTGTATATTTTCAAATGTCATATTTAATATATTGGTCATTCATATTAAGGGAAATATATTTTCTTTCCGTAAGGGATTCCTTAATTGATCAGAGCTGAATAGACATTGAAACGCTAATGTTATTATGTTTGCATATGATGGTTATTTTTTGCTGGATGCTTCCACAACCTAGCACAGCGCAATATCTTGCTATCTTATGCATGTTTACTGCTCTGTAGAGCGATCAGTTCAGCTCCAGGAGTCGCTAAGCGGGGCTACAGAATGACCCACTGAGAACATAGAACACATGACACAGGTGCACATGATGACGTGAGGGCTAGGAAATCACAAGACAAACCAGTGAAAACGAAACCCAAAGCACTAGACATTACAAGTACATACAAAGCACTTCTCACACAGAGAGTGTAAAAACCCCTGATGAAATGTGAGACGGTCACAGCTGTGGGGCAGGGAGCAAACTGTGGGACATGCAAGTCTTAAGCTGATGATACACAGCTTGGGCAAGATGTTGCTTGGCCACTTTCCATTTGAGAATGGGCAAAACATTTCTATCTGAATCTCCAAGGAGAAATTGGTTGCGCATTCCCAATGGGAAAGTGCCCAAGCAACATCTTTCAGCAGCATTGCTCAAAAAGTTGCCCTGTGTATCATCATCTTAAAGGGATTGTTCACCCCAAAATGAAAATGTATCTGCTTACCCCCAGTGCATACAACATGTTGGTGTGTTTGTTTCTTCAGTAGAACACAAATGAAGATTTTTAACTCCAACCGTTGCTGTAATGCATGTGAATGGGTATCAATTCTTTGAGAGCAAAAAAAAAAAAACATGCTTAGACAACATGCACAAAGAGCCCTGTGGCTCATGACAACACATTGATATCTTAAGACACAAAATGATCAGTTTTGTCAGCGTGTGTTCTGGCGTCATGTACGTGTAAAGACATATACCGTACACAACGCCAGAGCGTGTATATTGACCTTCCTTATCGGAAGTGAATCGCGCTCCAGGCTGTTGGATATAGCGTTGCATTTGAGGTAAAAAATGATATAAAAACGACTCGATTTCTCACACAAACTGATCATTTTGTGTCTTAAGATATCAATGTGTTGTCATGAGCCACAGGGCTCTTTGTGCATGTTGTCTAAGCATGTTTTTTTTTTTTTTAAATCTTCATTTGTGTTCTACTGAAGAAACAAAGACACCTACATGTTGGATGCAATGGGGGTAAGCAGATAAACATCACAGTTTCACTTTTGGGTGAACTATCCCTTTTTTTTTCCAGAGCAAATGTTTAAAAGTTATTTCAAAGTATAACCATTGAAGTTTAAATATGATCTTTTAAAATGAAATAAAATCTATAAAGTTGTATAAAGATTAATTTGCTCTGGAAAAAAGATAACAGACTAAGACTTACATATGCACACACTGTGTGCTGACCTGACCTGACCTCAGTCATACACCCCCACCGCTGTGACCATCTCACATTTCACACTGTGTGTGATAAGTGCTTCGAGAGACAAGAGATTTTATAGGAACTTAAGCTCATTGCATTTTTGTAAATCATTCATCCATTCATTCATTCTATATACACCCCTCACATTTTTGTAAATATTTTATATCTTTTCATGGGACAACACTGAAGAAATGACACTTTGCTACAATGTAAAGTAGTGAGTGTACAGCTTGTATAACCGTGTCAATTTGCTGTCCCTTCAAAATAGCTCAACACACAGCCATACATGTCTAAACCACTGGCTTTCACTTTCACTTTCAATAGAAGTGAGTACACCCCTAAGTGAAAGTGTCCAAATTGGGCCCAATGTGTCAATATTTTGTGTGGCCACCATTATTTTCCAGCACTGCTTAACCCTCTTGGGCATGGAGTTCACCAGAGCTTCACGGGTTCCCACCGGAGTCCTGTTCCATGACAACGTCACAGAGCTGGTGGATGTTAGAGACCTTGCGCTCCTCCACCTTCTGTTTAAGGAAGCCCCACAGATGCTCCATAGAGCTGGAGACAGGCTTGGCCAGTCCATCACCTTTACCCTCAGCTTCTTTAGCAAGGCAGTGGTCGTCTTGGAGGTGTGTTTGGGGTCATTATCATGTTGGAATACTGCCTTGCGGCCCAGTTTCTGAAGGGAGGGGATCATGCTCTGCTTCAGTATGTCCCAGTACATGTTGGCGTTCATGGTTCCCTCAATGAGCTGTAGCTGCTCAGACCACGACTCTCCCACCTCCATGCTTGACTGTAGGCAAGACACACTTGTCTTTGTACTCCTCACCTGATTGTAATTGGATTGTTTAGTTTGTCCCATCAGACCTATACTGCATCCAGCCACTAGGGGGCGATCTAGGCACTTTGGCTTCACTTTTCAGGGCTCGTGTGGCACACTTGCTCTGGACATATAAGGAGATAATTTGTATTATTCATCTGTATTTATTCACTATGTTGTTCTTTAAAATAGAGCAAATTGTCATGGTATTTTCACAGATCCCAGGAGAGGTTCTGACCAACGACACTGAATCTCTCGACACATGCTACTTGAATCTTTATGCATCAGTGAGATTGAAAACGACTAAAGTGTTGGCAAAGATACTGTTTACTGACCAATCCACTTGAGGTTGGATTTAAGCTAAATAATTTGGCATCAGAAGTTATCTTCATACAGCAGTCTTATAGGAAGATAAAGAGAAGATATGACTTCATTTATAGATTTAACCTTTAACATATTTAAACTTTAATGATTATTCTATGAAATAATTTGTGACTCTATCAAACATTTGATCTGGAAAAAGACTTAGACTTGAGACGTGCATATGCCATGTCCCACAGTTTGCTCCCTGCCCCAGCGCTGTGACCATCTCACATTTCATCAGGGATTTTTACTCCCTGTGTGTGAGAAGTGCCTTTTATGTACTTGTAATTTTTGGTTTTGTTTTCATGTTGAGTGTCATGTTTTTAGGTTTGTCATGTGATTTCCTTGCTTTCCTCGATGTGGATGGAGTGGGGAAGGGGCATGGTAGGTAAAAAAAAACCTCCCCAACTGAGCAAGCCAAAGGCGACGGTGGCAAGGAAACAAAACTCCTTCAGGGGCCAGTATTGAGAAAAAAAGCAAACCAAGAAACATTATCAAAGCCGTTTTCTTCATATAAGGCATAAGATTAGTAATGAATGTGTTCATATTGTGAATTATTATATATATTTTTAATATTTAACTAGCATTTTTAGCCTTTAGTAAATTAACTTGTTTAAGAAAGGGAGAGAACAGGAACTGGCAAATAATCTACTGCCCACGAACTCGGTTTTAAAGCTATTTCTTATACATTTTTGCGATTCAAACGTCTTAACATGCACATTGATCAGAGAAATAAAATGGGTGCATGAACCCAAACCCCTGACTAGTGTGTGTGTGTGTGTGTGTGTGTGTGCAGTATTAGCCAAATAAAGGAAGCACCTTTAAAACAAGCTTAGTTTGCTGACCAATTACAGTTATTGATCCTACAAATGTTTGTGGTGAACTTTGTGGGGATGTTTTGGTTAACCATACCAAATAATATAGAGAAACAAAAAATGTTTTTATTGTGATAAAAGTTCATTATTTTCCATAATGTAATGATACAAATTAAACTTTCATATATTTTAGATTCATTGCACACCAACTGAAATATTTCAGGTCTTTTGTTTTAATACTGATGATTTTGGCATACAGCTCATGAAAAAAATCTCAAAAAAGTTGCATATTTCATCCGACCAATAAAAGAAAAGTGTTTTTAATACAAAAAAAGTCAACCTTCAAATAATTATGTTCAGTTATGCACTCAATACTTGGTGGGGAATCCTTTTGCAGAAATGACTGCTTCAATGCGGCGTGGCATGGAGGCGATCAGCCTGTGGCACTGCTGAGATGTTATGGAGGCCCAGGATGCTTCGATAGCGGCCTTAAGCTCATCCAGAGTGTTGGGTCTTGCGTCTCTCAACTTTCTCTTCACAATATCCCACAGATTCTCTATGGGGTTCACGTCAGGAGAGTTGGCAGGCCAATTGAGCACAGTAATACCATGGTCAGTAAACCATTTAGCAGTGGTTTTGGCACTGTGAGCAGGTGCTAGGTCGTGCTGAAAAACGAAATCTTCATCTCCATAAAGCTTTTCAGCAGATGGAAGCATGAAGTGCTCCAAAATCTCCTGATAGCTAGCTGCATTGACCCTGCCCTTGATAAAACACAGTGGACCAACACCAGCAGCTGACATGGCACCCCAGACCATCACTGACTGTGGGTACTTGACACTGGACTTCAGGCATTTTGGCATTTCCTTCTCCCCAGTCTTCCTCCAGACTCTGGCACATTGATTTCACAATGACATGCAAAATTTGAGCGACAGTCCAGTGCTGCTTCTCTGTAGCCCAGGTCAGGCGCTTCTGCCGCTGTTTCTGGTTCAAAAGTGGCTTGACCTGGGAATCACGGCACCTGTAGCCCATTTCCTGAACACGCCTGTGCACGGTGGCTCTGGATGTTTCTACTCCAGACTCAGTCCACTGCTTCCAGGTCCCCAAGGTCTGGAATCGGTCCTTCTCCACAATCTTCCTCAGGGTCCGGTCACCTCTTCTCGTTGTGCAGCGTTTTTTGCCACACTTTTTCCTTCCCACAGACTTCCCACTGAGGTGCCTTGATACAGCACTCTGGGAACAGCCTATTGGTTCAGAAATGTCTTTCTGTGTCTTACCCTCTCGCTTGAGGGTGTCAATGATGGCCTTCTGGACAGCAGTCAGGTCGGCAGTTTTACCCATGATTGCGGTTTTCAGTAATGAACCAGGCTGGGAGTTTTTAAAAGCCTCAGGAATCTTTTGCAGGTGTTTAGAGTTAATTAGTTGATTCAGATGATTAGGGTAATAGCTCGTTTAGAGAACCTTTTCATGATATGCTATTTTTTTGAGATAGGAATGTTGGGTTTTCATGAGCTGTATGCCAAAATCATCAGCATTAAAACAATAAAAGACCTGAAATATTTCAGTTGGTGTGCAATGAATCTAAAATATATGAAATTAAAATTTTATCATTACATTATGGAAAATAATGAACTTTTATCACAATATGCTAATTTTTTGAGAAGGACCTGTACAAGCTTATTTCAGATAATGAGACGGTTGAATGCACTCCACACAGTGTGAGTTTGGACTGAAAAGGGTAATATGTTATCTTGGTCAGCAATTTGACAACGTTGTAGTAAATGATAATCCAGCACAAGTGCATTCAAAGTCACCAAAATTAAGTACAAAACAAAAAGAACCCACTCGGCTCCACTAGGCTGGACTGCAGTCCCATAGTATAAATATTGAATATATTCATACTGTGGGTTAAAATGTTATGTCAGTAAAATGTCCAAGCATTAACACAAGGACATCTGGTGGATTTGATTTACAGGAACTGTTACTCTTACAGTAAGATTGGATCATCAGGTCATAGAGGAGTATAAATAGACTGAAGAGAAACACACTCCTCAGATGCTGCAAGCATTAAACGTAAGGCACACTTGACACCCCAAGGTTACAGTTTAAGGCTAGATTATAGAGCTCTTTACCGTAAGATAATTTTAAGTTTTAATTTATTTTGCATTAACTGCTTCTATTGTTACAATTGCCTCCTGTGAGACTTGACTTAAAACTAAAACTGAGCTTCAAAAAAGACCAACCTCAAGAGAGTCTTCCACATCATTCCTGAAGAACTTCAACCTGCGGGCGGGTGAGTACTTTACAGCTTAGGCTAGATTTGACCATCCTCACCCTGAATAATCATAGGGTTAAAGGTGTATGATAAAAAGACTCACCGAATAACATACTGTATAAATTATAAATAAGTGTTGGGTATAAATCATATATAAGTGTTACTGTATAAATCATATATAAGTTACTTAAAATTAGCAATTAGTTACAGTTACTAGTTACTTCTTTTAAAAGTAATTCAATTACTTTATATCTAAAGTAATTAGTTACTAGGGAATGTTACTTTTATGTCTTTTTTAAATGTATAAATATATATATATATATAGCCGGGACATGACTAGACTATAACTACCATATATAATAGCAGTGCATCACACAAGCACAACAAAATCACTTCACACTATTAAGCGGCTGACCGGCTATGTTATGAACATGCACAACTGTATCGCATGTGTGCTACAGTGATACATTTATTGATCATACAGACCAATTTTTCATAGCACATGGTACTATTTTATAAATATGTTTATAAAGACTCATTAAGACATGTAGATATATTTTAATTAGTCTTTATAAACATATTTATAAAATAATAATACTTACCTTGTAAATAAGAATAGTTTATGCTATTATTCATTATAATCATGGGCTGCAGTGATACCAATATTTGTTTTATATATTTTCTTCCTCAAAGAAATTGACTTCTCCAGATGGCTCTTCTTACTCAAGATCAAGGATTTTTCGGAAAGGTGTACCATTTAAAAATAAGAGGTCTAGATATTGCTCTTAAGAAAGTGCCTTCTTCAGTTTTGTCAAAGGAAGACATTGACAGAGAGAAGAGAGTGTATCAGTAAGTAAAAGAAGCATTACAATACTGTTGACTAAATACTGAAATGTTGGATTTATGTTGACTGTACAGTGATTAAGCAACTGTTCAGAGTTTTTAATTCTTGCAAAAATGTAATCAAAATACTGTCGACCTGTGTTTGAGGGTATTGTCACTGTTAGGACAATGAAAAGTTAATGATCAGGACCAAGGCCATGTGAGGTCTCAAGATTAAGACCCTGTGCGCATGTCGTGCCTGTGATGGGTTCCTTTCATTTTATATTTCAATCTCAGATCAATTTCTCATCCAAATGTGGTGAAACTCATCTGCGATCCTTGGCTAGATAATGATCACAAGTGGAACATTCCTCTGGAATATATCAATGGAAAGGATCTGGAAAAAGTTATGTTTACATCCAGCACATCTATACAGGTACTGTTCTAAATCAAATATCAAAAAGTTATACATTGAAAAGTGCAACTTGTTAAAGCTTAATCTGTTCTTCAATTCATTTTACAAATTTATACAAATGCTTACTCCAGAAATAATCAACATAATATTAAAAAGAAAAAAACGTTGAAAACACAAATCATCCGAAAATAACCAAAACATTAAATAAAAACACCAAGCATAGATTATATACATTTGACTTATTTTACAGTAACCTTTATTTTTTATGTCTTCAATAATTTAACTTAAGGCATTATCTCTCTTTTAACAGCTTACTACATCAATCATAGTCAAAATTATCAAAGGCATGTGCTCCGGACTCAGAGAAATGCACAGAAAAAACATCATCCACCAGGACCTCAAACCTGACAACGTCATGGTGAGTGTCTTTTTTAGACTTCAGCAGGTATACATTGAGGAACATGGAGCATTTTTACTATTAGCCCCTGTCAGTCTTGAATATTTGGTTATGACCTTGATAGCACATCATCTGTACACTCAAAAAATATTTCGATCTAAATGTAAGTTTTATGTATTTGAATTACATTCAAATTTCCCAGTCATTTGGATTACATAGTTTTAACATAAACAAACTAATAAACTTCGTGTGATTTCATATTTGTCAGTCATACGTAAATAAAATAGGTCAGTTTTATGTAGTAGTTCAAAGCAAAATACCAATGATAAATAAACACTGCCTAGTGGTCATGTGTGTGCACACTACAGATTTAAAGTGCCATTGAAGCAGTTGAGGTTAATGAGATAATTAAGAGATGATTCAGAATTAGTGATGAACGCCTGTTGTTAACAAGCAGAATCACTGAAGGAAAGAGAAACACAAGAACTACAACTGACTTCAGCCACAGCCTTAGATGAAATCAACTGAAGATAAAAGACATTCAATCTCTGAAGATCTCAGCAGGGGAGGATTAAACAACTCCACAAACAGCACTACCAGCTTCACTTATTACTAACCAGTAGGAGTGTAACAGTACATAAAACTGACGGTTCGGTACCTCGGTTTTGAAATCACGGTTCAGTACAGATTCGGTGCAGGGAGAGTAGCTTTTTTATTATTAAACAGTGGTTTACTCAACAAATGTGTGGTATGTGTCTGTCCTTAAATTAATTAAATTATAATTAAAAATGTCTTTAAGATAAAAATATCTCTACTAATGCTGTAAAGTGTAAACTATATAGGGACAGAGCCCCAACAACAAAGCCCCAAACTATAACCTAAATTCATTTGCTATTTATTTTTAGATATAATAATCAACACTCAAATAACACATTGTATGCAAACATGTAAACTTCACATGAGGGATGTCATGGTACCAAAATTCCAGTAGTCAGTACCCATACCATTAAAATGTTACGGTTCTCTGTACCAATTTCGGTACCACAGCAATATCTGTTAGAACTATTTTATTTAACTATTTGAAAAACAAAATTATTGTTTATGATGACAATCATTATAAGTAAATAATACATAAAAACAATTTAAAGGCTAATGCTGTTTAAAAGTAAACATTGTTTATAAAAAAAGATCAAGTGTTAAATAAGCAACCCTCTAGGCACACCTAATAGCCTAACAATAATAATAAATAGTAATAATTATTATTATTATTATTACATTGACAGGAATATATTAGGCTACTGCTGTACATTAGAATTAGCTTTGTCTCAATTTCAAAGTTAAACCGAACTTTTATTGTGACGGGTTACAGTGAAGACCTTTGAGTGTTTATGATATGATGATAGTTGTTTTTCAAACAAAACGATAAATGATGATGAAGTGACTCTAGTTCATGCATTCATGTCCTCATATAGTGACACGTCAGAGGTTAAAAGACAGCGAGTGTCACGTGTGCGTGCACGGCAAATTACATGGCTGTCTGCGCCATTCATACACACAGAGATGCAGAACATGCATGATTAATATTTAAATAGTCTTTTGCAGTTTAATATACACAGACACTATGTTTGACGACAGTCGGGAGCTCTACGCTTATAGATAAACACGAAAGTAACTAAAGTCAGCTGCCTGTAAATGGGTGCTGGATATACTCAGTACTACAAAAATGCTGGTATCGTCACATTTTCAAAATTTCAGTACCGTCTTTGTACCAAAGTACCGGTGCTTGTGACATCCCTACTTCACATAAGGCAGTTTTTGCATTAACTTCTAAATCTAATGTTTAGAATCTAATTGCCTAAATCTTACTCCATTTCATTGTTGAAATATAATAATTTTTACACAGTGGCTGTCATTTTCATGACAGATTTATTTAACCATACATTAAATAATCAAGACATCACTAACAGATTATATTCATATGATATGTTTCAGTAATTTGTAATGTATCCTCAACACACCTTCAGATGTTGATTCATGTTTATTCTTTGGAAGAGATGATCACATTCACTTTGAACTGACACACCTATACAGAGATCTGCATCACGTCACATTAAATAGCGTCAAAACGGCATTTATCGTTTGAGATTCGTGATATAATGGACAGTATATGCATACTGTTACACACCTGCTAACCAGATTACTTTATTTCTGTCAGACGTCTACAGAAGCTCTTATTGAGAATTAACAGAGGTTGTTAAAGAGCCCAACTAAAGCAAATTGTGACTTCAAGTGAAACTCAATAAATAAATCTAATTCTCAATAAGAGCTTCTGTAGACGTCACATTAAGTTTACTAGTTTATGTAAAAACTATGTAATCCAAGAGTATGGAAAATTTGAATGTAATTCAAAAACCATTAAACACTTAAATTTGGACATTGATACACAAATTTCCATCTGTTTGCAGGTGGAATACACCACTCATCGGGCAGTGATTATTGACTTGGGTCTTGCCAAATTTGATAGAAATGGGCTTTTCTCTGGTCAAGACGGAGGCAATCGGTTTTACGCTGCTCCTGAAGTTCGTCAAGGATTTCAAAGAGACAAGGGCTCTGATGTGTGGGCAATGGGCAAAATCATAGCCGAGCTCCTAATCACACCCAGAGTGAGACTCCCTACAACGGTAAGGGGACGCGAAGTCGGGTCACGCCTATCTGATAATCCATATTGCTACCCTGTTTCCAACATGGTCAGGACCAATCCTGGACACAGAGCTACAATGGAGAACGTCATGGAACCCATTAAAAATGCTGGGCGTTCGCTGTTACACTAAAACTAGTGAAAATGTTCAGCTATTAATAACTCTAAGGTTATTATCATTACGGATTCCCTTAAAGGGGGGGGGGCAGTTTCTGTCAGTCTTGTGCCGATCTTGAGTACCTATATAGTAGCATTGCATCCCAAAAAAATAAAAATAAATAAAAGTTACGCTGTACCAAGACTTTCCGGAAAAAAAAACAACGGATGGAGGCGTTGATCCAGAATGCAAAAATGTTTTACTCTTTGTTATATTGCAGCCATTTGCTAAAATCATTTAAGTTCTTTTTTTTCTCATTAATTCTCAGATTTATTAAAAAAGAAAAACTTCCTCCTTGCAGATCCTCTCCAGTTCTGTCAGGTTGGATGGTAAAAGGGGGTCTGAATACTTTCCCTACTTGCTTATATTTGCTTAGCGGCTTGTTTTTAGATCTCAAGAGTTTTTCTTAAAATTTGAAATTATTTTATCTTGAGTGCAGCGTTTTTAGAACACCATGTCATACGCGAGTTTTACAACGTGTGTGTGTGTGTTTTCTCATGGTTTACAAGGACAGTTGGTTCACGGAATATTGTATGCGACTATTGTAGCAAGCGCGTTTTGCACGTCAGGCTTGTGCGTGTTGGTATTTACATAGAAAGACATGGAATAGTTGCGCATTTACGCAGACAAATTCCCTTTAGACCTGTGCAGCGCGCGCGGCCAACAACTTCCCTAAAGCCGAGCACAGGGATTTGATGAGAAGTGCCAGTACGCGCCTACAAGGAAATTCCGCCCTTGTTGACGTAAAGCGGACCCATACTCAAAAAATATATTTGAAACTTGTGATGAACCATAAGGAAGATTTTTGGCACAGAAATACTCCATCAAACATCCAACTTAATTATTTTAAACGTTGTCCATGTTTAGCATGGGTATCCAAGTATTTAACGGTGTAAAAAGCTCAGTATGCATGAAATAAGCTCAGTACTGAATCTGTTTAGTTTCTCTCAGCAGGCAATCAATTGATTTAGATCATATTTAGACATCTCGAGATCAGTGTGTTACGATAAATAATTCAAGATCATCTTTACGATACAATGAGATGGGTCTCCCTCAAGGGTCCACTCTTGTTCTCCTTAGATGTCAATGAATTACCAAAGTCATTTATGTTAGCTTAGTTTTTGAACTTTTTATAAATTTGTCACTCATAAAAAAATGTTTTTTAAATGTATAAATAATCTTGCTCCAGATATCATATGCCAGTTACTATCAAAACAACGTAGTAAGGGGATCACTTCAAGAGGTGCGACTAATCAAGCTGAAGTTTGACTTTAATTGCATATACAGGACAAGATTATAGTCAGGCCCATGTGTCTGTGTCGATGCCTGTAACTTGCGTTGTACTGATATTAATGTCTACAATGATGAGACACACACACACACAAACACACGAACACACACACACACACACACACAACACACACACACACAAACACACACACACAATTTGTTGTTGTTACTACTACTGCTTTTTTCATATTTGTGTCTCAAATGAAATTAATAGATGTAAATGATTATCGTTAAGCAAACAGGAGGCCGTTGCAGTGTGTGTGTTTGACCGCTGGGTGGCGTAATAGACTTGAGTTTTGTCCTGTTTAAGTCTTTCACCATGAGAAAACTGGTGTACAGAAATATGCAGTCACTGGTTCACATACAGGTCTGAAACAAATCTATTTTTGCATTTCCCTTTTAAGGTTTTAGGATTTTAAATCATATTTAATAAAGAAATATTATGATGTAAACTGAAGTAGTGGTATTTTGTGGACTATTGGTTTCTAATGACTCATGAAGATGCTTTTTAAATTATAATATATTAACACAATATATTTTGTATATTTTCAAATGTCATATTTAATATATTGATCATTCATATTAAGGGAAATATATTTTCTTTCCGTAAGGGATTCCTTAATTGATCAGAGCTGAATAGACATTGAAACGCTAATGTTATTATTTTTGCATATGATGGTTAGTTTTTAATAAATGACAGAACCAGACATAAAAACATAACACTGAAGAGTTCGACTTAATTTTGTCTTCAGGACACACTCTTCTTTTAAACTCTTCCACGTCATGTTTTTCATTTCCTCATTTCCTATTTGATATGTCATGTATGTTGTATTCTGAATAAAATATAAAAATTTGAAACGTTCCACATCAATGCATTCTGTTTCACAATTTGTACAGTGTCGCAACTTTTTTGGAATCGGGTTTGTACTTAGATGACATCCTAATTCTTGTGAGATTTGAATGTGTGTATACTAATAGTGCGTCCGAATATGCTTACTTATTCACTATATAGGTTCTTTAAAGGTGACGAAAATCCTGAAAGTTCTGCAGTTTAAGGTTCCTGATATGACTTTAAGGAACGTTCCATTTTGGTTATTCTATGGTCATACAGCAACGTTACAAAAAAAAAAGGACATTTGGGACATTAACAGAACGTTCCCACATTGTCCTGTATTGGTCTCATAATAACGTTCCCGATATGACTATAGGGGGACATTCCATTTAGGTTATTATATGGTCATATGGCAATGTTACAAAGATGACATTTGGGACATTAACAACCATTTTGTGTTAGTAAACATAGTAACTATACTACAAATCCATTAATATATTTACATATATATTAATATACTGACATCATGTTTTAGACTTATTGATATAAATAATATAATTAAACTTCTTTTGGAGAAACTTTGTGTTTATTTATTGCACAATGCATATTTCTTAATATTAGGCATAAAATGTGTTTTAATATCACTATTACTAAGGATTGATGACTGTATAATTTAAATGCACGATATTTAAAGTACACCTAAAGTACTTGCAATAGGTCCAATTTAGCACAATCAAATATACTTAAGTATATATTTAGTTGGACTCCAGCACTATTTAAAGACAATTAAAATTGGGTCAGGGTCGGTCAGAAATCTTGGTGTAATCTTTGATGACCAGCTATCCTTCAAAGACCACATTTCAAAGACAGCTCGATCATGCAGGTTTGCTCTGCACAACATCAGGAAGATCAGACCGTTCCTTACAGAGCATGCAACACAACTTCTCGTCCAGGCCCTTGTCATTTCTAGGCTTGACTACTGCAATGCGCTTCTGGCTGGTCTTCCATCGTGTGCAATCAAAACTCTTCAAATGATTCAGAATGCTGCAGCACGTCTTGTATTCAATGAGCCCAAAAGGGCCCATGTCACACCTCTCTTCATCTCTCTGCACTGGCTGCCACTTGATGCCCGCATCAAGTTCAAGGCCATGACACTCGCTTATGGATCCACCACAGGCTCGGCACCAGCATACTTCGACTCGCTCCTACGAGTCTACACCCCTACCAGAAGCCTTCGCTCAGGTAAGGAGCGTAGGCTTATGGTACCATCACAGAGAGGCATGAAATCCCTCTCCAGAACTTTTTCATTCACCGCTCCTGGCTGGTGGAACGATCTTCCTACCTCCATCCGGTTGGCAGAAACACTGTCATCATTCAAAAGACAGCTAAAAACTCATCTCTTCCGTGAGCACTTAACCTTAATATATAAAAAAAAAAAAAAAAAAAAACTTCTCTTCCTCTATTTCTCTCTTATTCCCTCCCTATTCGAGCTTAAGGTTACTCTGTGTAATGTCCAAAACTTGGTATTTAAGGCACTTTTTGCGTTTCTTCGACTATTCATGACCGATCGCTTTCTGTACTCCTATGTTGTAAGTCGCTTTGGATAAAAGCGTCTGCTAAATGCATAAATGTAAAATGTAAAATTGCATTAAATATAAAATAGCTTTTTCCAATTTAGCAGAGTTTAAATATACTAATTTAGTATACTGAAAGTACAATTGCAGGGTATTTATATTAAGTACATACATTTAAAAGTATTTGTAGTATATTTAGCATAAAATTAATGTCTTTAAATTTTAGTATATTTATTTTTTACTAGGGGACAAATAAAATGAAAGATGATAACGCAGTCTCTGTTGAGTCTTTGCGGATGTCTACCGGAAGTTAAGTTTGGGCAACACAAGCACACATTTGCAGTAACGTTAGTTTATGTTGTTGCTGTTGAAACCATCTATAAGCCCAGACAATTTCCATTTCAAGCTTTCACCAGAAATTAAAAGTTTAGACACCTCAATGTGCTTCCACAGGACGGATG
This sequence comes from Gobiocypris rarus, assembly GCA_023029165.1. Lineage (NCBI taxonomy): Eukaryota > Metazoa > Chordata > Actinopteri > Cypriniformes > Gobionidae > Gobiocypris > Gobiocypris rarus. The sequence continues at coordinate 2,410,222 of CM040913.1, forward strand.
GTAAGTTTTTGAAGGCTGTGAGACATGGTTCATTTTAGGCAAAACAAGCAAACACTTAAAATTAAATGATTATTTAATATTTTCAGAAAACTGAAACATACTTTCCAAGTATGAGGCACTGCCCCAAGGACCGCCACCTTTTATTTTGCCATCAACTGATCGTGTTTAAAAAGCTTGGAAATCATTGATATTCACATGACGACCCTACACAAGTGATTAATGAGGCTATCTGCAAAAAGAAACAATCACATTTTAAAGAAGAAAAAAATCATCCACTGACTTTAAAAGCGGCTACAAAGAAACGACTTTCTACTTCAAGAACCTTGAAATGTAGTGGAGTAAAAAGTATGATATTTGTCTTTCAAATGTAGTGAAGTTAAAGTCATAGAAATAAAAATCTGAAAAAAATAATACTAAAGTAAAGTACAGATTCTCAAACAGTCCTCTGCTTCAGATTTTTCCCTCATCAGACTCATTGTTCACTACACTGCTAAAAATGATTGTAGATGGAGTAAGGTATGTCAAAGCAATGACCTGACCTATAGATGAACATGTGCTTGCCCTCAAAAATGGTGGATACTCCAATGGCGGCTAGCGCTTGTGAAGAGAATAACAACTGTTAAAGGCATAAAGGACTATCCTCTTTTGGCCTGTTAAAGAGAAAATCAATATCTTATTCATGTACCCTTTCATTCTTTCTTGTCTGTTAAAAAAAGGTTATGCTTAATGCATCCCTTGCAAAAATGTCAAATACACAAAAAGACAAACCCAAAAATACACTACAAGCACTTTATTCTTTATAATTACTATTTTTTTATGTTAAAATAATAATCATCAATACAATGAAATAAGACATGGTGTCTGGGAATTACTTTTAAATCAAAACTTTTATATTCCAGCTTCTTCTGTGTACAAAGATGTGATTTGTGTATTTTTCCATCTGCAGTTCTGGTGTTAAATGTAATTTTCTTTATCTCGGAAATCATAATCAACTATCTCACATTTTCAAGCAGTGTTTTCGATCACAGCACAACACCTTGAATGCAAAGAAGTCTTTGCTACTTGTATTACAGAAGGAAATATTTAGAGTACTGTATGAACTAATACAAACAAAAATGAGTATCCTAATTTAATAACATTTATGTCTAATTACAAAAGTTATACTTATCGAGGAGCTGATCAGAAAACTATGAAAATATTATCTTATAAAATTCAAGGAAAACCCCTCAAGTTAAGGGAATCCGTAGTGATAATAACCTTAGAGTTATTAATAGCTGAACATTTTCACTAGTTTTAGTGTAACAGCGAACGCCCAGCATTTTTAATGTGTTCCATGACGTTCTCCATTGTAGCTCTGTGTCCAGGATTGGTCCGGATCATGTTGGAAACAGGGTCACGATACGGATTACCAGATAAGTATGACCCGACTTCGCGTCCCCTTACCGTTGTAGGGAGTCTCACTCTGGGTGTGATTAGGAGCTCGGCTATGATTTTTCCCATTGCCCACACATCAGAGCCCTTGTGTCTTTGAAATCCTTGACGAACTTCAGGAGCAGCGTAATACACATTGCCTCCTTCATGACCAGAGAAATGGCCATGTCTTTGAAATTTTGCAAGACCCAAGTCAATAATCACTGCCCGATGAGTGGTGTATTCCACCTGCAAACAGATGGGAAAAGTCATCATTCAAAAAAATATTTCTGTCTAAATTGAAGTTTTATGCATTTGAATTAAATTCAAATTTTCCATTCATTTGGATTACATAGTTTTAACATAAACTAGTAAACTTAATGTGTGTCTACAGAAGCTCTTATTGAGAATTAACAGAGGTTTAGACAATGATGATTTATTGAGTGTTTGCTTTAGTTGGGCTCTTCAAGAACCTCTGTTAATTCTCAATAAGAGCTTCTGTAGACGTCTGACAGAAATAAAGTAATCTGGTTAGTAATAAGTGAAGCTGGTAGTGCTGTTTGTGGAGTTGTTAAATCCTCCTCTGCTGAGATCTTCAGAGATTGAATGTCTTTTATCTTCAGTTGATTTCATCTAAGGCTGTGGCTGAAGTCAGTTGTAATTCTTGTGTTTCTCTTCCTTCAGTGATTCTGCTTTTGAACAGTAGGTGTTCATCACTAATGTTCAATCGTCACTTAATTATCTCATTAACTTCAACACTGTTGAAGCACACATGAACACTGGGCTGTGTTAATTTATCATTGGCATTTTGCTGTGTTTACTACTACATAAACTACCTATTTAATTAAATTATGACCGACAAATATGAATCACATTAAGTTTATTAGTTTGCTTATGGTAAAACAATGTAATCCAAATGAATGGGAGATAAGTTCTTCTGTTGTGCTATCATAGGTCATAACCAAATATTCAAGACTGACAGGGGCTAAAAGTAAAAATGCTCCATGTTCCTCAATGTATACCTGCTGAAGTCTAAAAAAGACACTCACCATGACGTTGTCAGGTTTGAGGTCCTGGTGGATGATGTTTTTTCTGTGCATTTCTCTGAGTCCAGAGCACATGCCTTTGATAATTTTGACTTTGACTGGTGTAGTAAGCTGTTAAAAGAGAGATAATGCCTTTAGTTAAATTATTAAAGTCACATTATATTTAAAAACCTATGTTATGCTTGGCTATGAAAAACAACTATGTATTTAAACACTGTAAACCCTAACACTCAAAGTAATGAATTGGTTTGAATAGCGCCGCTTCAAATTAAACAAATTAACTTTTATGAGTATTTATTTAGAACTTAGACTTAGAAGTGTTTCATGTTTTATTATGCTAGCTTTGAAGAGTTTCTGTTATGTTGTTGTTTTTTTGTAGGGTTTCCATCAAGTGATGAGTGGAGCATGAGCTTAGTTTGAGAACAGATATATGTTAAGTGTTATATTGCTGTCCTCGTTCAGCAAGTGCTATGCTAATGCTACCAAAGCTTTGTGTAACCAATTAGCAAGGTGGCATAGAATTAGCTAGTTAAAGCTAGTCAAGTTTCCACTACTAAAAATGTGAGATTACATTATATTTTTAAGTTAAATGTATGAATTAGATAATGCCGAGTTCACGCTGCTTGATTTTCAAACTCGTCAGATCATAGTTCTTTTCAGACTGCATGACTATCTGGGCCAGCATTCAGTCACTGCTGTGTTCACACTGACCGATGGATCGGCGACAGGAGGTTTCACACCGCATGCAAGACTGAACAAGAGGAAGAATCGCTGACCACTCTCTTTGGTGAGCAAACTACATTTCACAACCAAACGCGAGATGTGACAAGTAAATAACAAGAGATCACCCGTGTGTCAGACCTCGCAACACTAGATTTGTTAAGATTAAAAAAAGATTATAGCAGAGGAAATGGTTGGGGAGACACAGGGAGCAAGGATTGCGTGTTCTGCAAAGCGAGTTTGAGGTAAATAAATAATTTTGCAAAGTGCTGCTTTGCGTCTGGTCAACCAAATGTTTGTGCTCTATTTCTGTTTTATAGAATTGTAAATATATCTATTTAAATACTGATATTCTAGTCTATAACTCCTCCCTGTACCTCCCGCTGCCCTGTATCTTGCTCTTTCATTGGCTGTAGGTCATTGCCGATGTTATTTTCAGTCAAAACATATTTCACATGGCAGGATTTTGAATCACCAACAAGTCCAGATATTTAGCATGCCAAATATCTCAAGGTTGTCAGCAACTCGTCTGCGATTCTCTCGGATCACGTCTTTGATATTTCACATTGCGTGATTGTCACTCGCGTGCATGAGCACTGGTTTGCCTGTGATTTAGGGCATTTGTCAGCTATTTTGCAAAAGCAAGTCAAAATCAGGGCTAAAATCAGGCAGTGTGAACTAGGCATTACTCAAATATTTCAAGTTTAGAGCAATTAAAATGTATGATTACAAAATACAAATTTGACATATATTAGCTTCTTAGAGTTTTTTTGAGTTTTGCTAACTTATTCAGGTTTACTGTACAGGACTTATATAATTCAAATGTATATAATCTATACTTAATGTCTTTATTTTAATTAACATTTTGGTTATTTTCTGATGATTTGATTTTTTATAGTTTTTCTTTTTAATATTATTTTGATGATTTCTGAAGCAAACATTTGAATAAATTGGTCAAATAAATCAAAGAAGATTTCAAGCATCAACAAGTTGCAAAAAAGTGCAGTTTTTCTTTTTGATGTATAACACAAACTTGTTTTGATATTTGATTTAGAACAGTACCTGTATGGATGTGCGGGATGTGAACATAACTTTTTCCAGATCCTTTCCATTTATATATTCCAAAGGAATGTTCCACTTGAGCTCTTTATCTAGCCAAGGATCGCAGATGAGTTTCACCACATTTGGATGAGAAATTGATCTGAGATTGAAATATAAAATGTAAGCAATCCAAACTCGGGACATGTACACAGAGTTGGAGTCTTAATCATGGAGAAAAAAATCTTTCATTTGAAAGCCATGTTTCAAGCATCTGTAAAACTGTATTCTACCATCTTAAAAATATGTCTAAATTACAGCACATGCTCTCAATGCAAAATGCTGAACAGTTAATACATGCGTTCATGACCTCAAGGCTAGAATATTGTAATACTGTACTGGGTGGTTGCCCTGCTCGCTTAATAAACAGCTAGAAAAGGTGGATGGTTCCTCTGTAGGAAAGGGAAATCCTGAAAGTGCATCCCAGGGAGGATGCACCATTCTTGGGCAGTGATAAAGCGAAGTTCTTACTAGAACCAGGAAGTGTGATCACATTAGCCCGGTTCTTTCAACACTGCACTGGCTCCCTATTAAACATTGCATACATTTTAAAATCTTGCTTATTACTTACTAAGCACTAAATGGTTTATCTCCCAGTACTTGAGCGAGCTCTTAAAACACTTTACTCCATCACGTCTACTGCGCTCTCTAAACTCTGACCAGCTGATAATACCTAGAATATCTAAATCAACTGCAGGTGGTCGATCCTTTTCCTATTGAGCACCTAAACTCTGGAACAGTCTTCCTAGCATTGTTCGGGAAGCAGACACACTCTGTCAGTTTAAATCTAGACAAAAACTCTTTAATAGAACATTATTTATATTATTCAAATCAGTTAAATGATTGTTAGTCTGCATTAACTAGGTCTCCCGGAATCAGGAACATTTCCCATAACACCTGATGTAAGGTGTAAATAAATTCTTCGGCCGCACACTGCATACGCCGCTGCTTACTTAGCTGCTTACTTATCATCTATAGCAATGACTGGCAGTGGCATATGGAGCATGTGCGCGCCGTCCTGAGGTCGGGTGGTGGGGGTATGTGGCGAGGGGGGCGTGGTTTAGCGAAATCTGTGACGGGAGAGAGAGTCAGAGGACGAGCGGCACGTAAGTAGGTCAAGTGCAAATGACGAACACCTGTCTCTTGTTGCAGTAATTGCCGTGGAGAGACAGGATAAAAAGCCTGCAGGAAAGGAGGATCGGGAGAGAGAGAACCATTACGGCTCTGGGACCCCTCATCTTCTTCCTCACACAACTCTGAACTGTGTTACAGGGACCCTAAATTTTCAACTACATTACCGATCCGCCCGCATTGATATTACATGATAATTGAAACGAGCTGATGACATCACCGTTTTTCTCCAGAGCAGCTGTACGGCAGAATCAAATTATGTTGCATTATTTTCCTGCTTGTCATTGTGAAGCTGCTTTGAAACAATCAGCATAGTAAAACATGCTATATAAATAAAGATGACTTGAGACCTCACATGGTCTTGGTCTGGATCTGGGTCTCAAACAAGACTACATTAACTGTTCATTGTGCTAACAGTGACAATATCCTCAAACACGGGTTCAAAGCTCTGAACAGTTGCTTAATCACTGTACAGTCAACATAAATCCAACATTTCAGTATTTAGTCAACAGTAATGTAATGCTTCTTTTACTTACTGATATGCTCTCCTCTCTCTGTCAATGTCTTCCTTTGACAAAACCGAAGAAGGCACTTTCTTAAGAGCACTCTCTCTACCATGTATTGTTACATGGTACACCTTTCCGAAAAATCCTTGATCTTGAGTATGAAGAGCCATCTGGAGAAGTCAATTTATTTGAGGAGGAAAATATATGAAACAAATATTGGTAACACTGCAGCTCATGATTATTATGAATTATAGCCCCATTTATTCCTATTTACAAGGTAAGTATTACTATTTTATGAATATGTTTATAAAGACTCATTAAGACCTGTAAGAACAGTTATAGTTATATTTATATTTATTTTTCATAATCCATTGTCAACCTGCTCTCACAGAATTTGGTGAAAAGAACACGGCCCCTTAACTCTAAATCTGTGGCAGTTTCATGGAATCGCAGAAAATTCTGTCATGGTCCACAGAAGTGATGCCTACAGACACATTGGGCATAGTTTTCGTCATGATGGAACTATATATTGGACTAGGATTGAAACTAGGATTTTGGCATTATAACATGGAGTTTGATTCTCGATTTAATCAGCCAGCATCATTTTATTTACATTTCTTTTCTTTTTTTATTTACGGTATTTAGACACGTTTTGAACACGTAACCCGATCCCTTCCCTAAACCTACCCATTTTTGTATTATAAAAAACAGGATATAACAGGCAGATACGACTGCAGGCACAATTTATTCAGAATACAAATGTTCCAACTGGTCCTAGGTCAAACGATTGATTTGTGAGAAGAAAATCCCCAAAAGCGATCAGCAGCGTTGAGCCCATCCGCCGAAGAACATAAACACATTTCAAAAATTGCTGCCGGAAAAAAACGTTACGTCAGCTTTGACAGCATTGGCTGTCTTATGTCAGGTGACCAATTGCATTATTACGTCAGCTTTGATTGTAAAATGTCATTGGCTCTCATGTGTCTCGTGACCGATCGCGTCCTGCTAATGATCCGGGTGTATCATTTGAATGAATATGACTGAGTAGAGTGTGTGTTTATGGAGCTGCGGATTGGATCGCCATTTCAGCGATTAAAACATTAAGATCAACTCTGTTCTTCACATGAAGATATTGTATGACTTGGAATGCAACATGAGTATATACTTAAAGACAGATTTTGGTCATTTTTGCAATAAATACCTGTGACTGTACTTTTATTTACCTGTTACGTGTTTTATATTGTTGAGAAGTGGGTAGGTTTAGGGTAGGAGTGGAGTTAGTCGCTCCAAAATATAAAAGTAGCCTATAAATATTCATAAAATCATGTCTACTTTTTACTGTCAATTATTTATATAGGCATCACGTCCGTGGGCCCATCACAGAATTTTTGGCGATTCCACTGATTTTGAGTTAAAGGGCTTTGTTCATTTCACAGAATTGTACACTTATTTATTAATAATTAGTCAGAAGATGGAGACGATCGTCATGTAAAAGCAGTGGAGTGTGAGTAACTGGATATTAAATATCAAGATCGGCTCTACCGGAACGAACTGACATAAAGGTCTCTTTTACTGCTTCTAAGAAAACTAAGGAAGCCTTGATGGAACTAACGTTAAATGACTCTGACTGCTTCCCTTATTCCTCTTTTGAATAATTATTCTATTCCACGACTATTTTAACTGTGTTGAAGAGGGTTTTGATAGGATTAAGCAGTGTTTCTATCCTATTGTTTTGTGTATGTTTATTTCTATTCAAATGGAGATATGTGGTGTGATGAAATTGGTACACTGTCATGGTGAATACACTAAACTTTGCATTAGAGTCGTAGCAGAATGGTTTTTCCTTTGGTCTACTCTTATCATATTAAGGGTTCATGTAAATTTATTGAGTCCTGTGTTCACTCTCCTTTTGACTTGACTAATGACCCTTAAGCAAAGCATAAGGAAATATTGGCAGAACATAATTCTGCCTGGCACCCCAGTAAAAATGTAAGAGGGAAAGTGTTACAGTATGGTTACATGAATGGTAATTTTGATTTGCTAAAATCTATACAGTCTCTCCTCAGCCATATATATATATAGCCCAACTAAAGCAAACATTGATCTCCATAATGGTGACTTCAAATAAACATATCTAAACCATAAAGTACTCACCTGTTCGCAGGCTGAAGTTCTTCAGGAAAGAGCTCTATAATCTAGCCTTAAACTGTAATATTGGGGAGTCAAGTGTCCTTTACGCTTAATGCTTGCAGCATCTGAAGTGTGTTTTCACTTAAGTCTATTTATACTCCTCTATGACCTGATGATCCAATCTTACTGTAAGAGTCACAGTTTCTGTAAATCATCCACTGGATGTCCTTCCATTTCCGCCTACGCGGTTGTCTTTGTAGATAGATAGATAGATAGAATGCCTTTTTTCCCCTGTGTGATTCACAAATCATTTCGACCAGTACTATAACATTATAGATATTACACATAATACCATAAACTTATACGACGTCTGACACATTTCCCTAGAATATGTCTGTACAAACAAAGTCTACCCGTATGAAAGAATCAATACACAGATCAACACACACACACACACACACACACACACACACTCACACACACAAAAAAATACTGTATCGTATTCATGGAGAGTGGCTTATTAAACATGAGATTGTGATGTTCAAATACCTTCAGCTCTTGTGATAAACTGCATGTGATGTTGCTTTGGTTAAAGCCTCTGCTAAATGAATAAGTGTGATTGCTAATAAAGCTAATGGTCTTTTGAATGGACCATAACAATGATAAAATAAAATAAAAGTCAATCCTGAAAAAGTGCATCATTAACCTTAATTTATTATTAATCAGGATTTACTGATTAATAATAAAAATATTCTACTTATACTGATGAAAACACAACACACATCAATCACTGGCGAGGTTAAAGTATTGATTTGTACTCATTTGTACCGCTATAGACACAAAATGATATTCTCATCACAAACAAAACATGTGCACTTTCCACTGTTCTCAGGAAAGAAGAGAGGTCAGTCATAGAGAGCATGTTTTTACACTATATGTGTTGCCTTAAAAACACTGAGAACATTATCAAAGTCCAGATAACTTAACAAAATTCATAAGCAATGTTATTTTTTTGTTAACATCAGTTGTGAGGTGTCTCTCAGCACATATTAGTGAACTTTGCACATGTCAGAGTACACTGCATTTATTCCTGTCCTCTTTTGAGGTTATTAGTAAAATGGGTTAACTCAACTATAAATTCACTCATCAGGAACTATTATAATGACATAAGAAGATAATATAGGGAATGTTAATGCTTGTATTGAATGACAACATTTTAACCCACAGTATGAATATATTCAATATTTATACTGCACTGGAAATTTGAACAAGTTCAGGTTACTATAAAAAAAAAAGTTTGCGTTATTTTTGCAAAGCAAACTTAAACTGAAGTTATCAGTAATCAGCTAAAAGTAAAAAAAGCTAACACTTCCCAAGTAAATTAAGTAATAAATATCTATCTAATATCTATCTATTATTTTAATCCCAATTCTAGTTAAGATTTTATAGTAAGATTCCTTGAGTAATTCCATTCACTAACAGTGTTATATTATGTTCTGCAAACATCTTAGATAGTATTATTCTCAACATAGTTTTAATTTGCCATTTTTAGTAATGGCGTCTTTAAAAAAACTATGTGCAATCGGTTTCCACGTTTTCTTCAAGTAAAGTGAACGTTTTGTTAGTAGTTCATCTAGCATTGAATGTACTTAAGTAAGCTTAATTGCATCCAGTTGTTTTTACTTAAACCATTTAAGTTTTGTCAACTTAATTATATCTGTGATCTGAGGAAGTGTACTCCCAGAATGCACTGCAGCACAAATAAATGAATTGCTTTGTTTTACAATTTTTGGCTTTATTTTAATATTTGATTTGCTGTCTTTTGTCAGTATAACCCCTATAACAACAGCAAATAAAATTGTAATGGTCTTAAGTTGTTGGCCTGCCGTTGCTCTAGTCCTCTGTTGCTTTTCCTGTAGTTTTTGTGGTATCTATGTGTGTGTGTGTGCTCGAGGAATCAGTACCTTGCTTTCCTATGATCGCCAAACCCTCCTTGATATACAATCCAATGTTACGGATATGTGTGCTCGGTGTCCGATGGAGGAAAATTCTTCTACACCCGGTTTTCCTTAGCATTTCCAAAGGCCGTTTGCCACGTCGGCTGTTCATTTCATCGGAAAAGACGCTAGCATGAAAGCGTGGAAAACGGGCTGGCATTTTGATCAGGATGAAAAGATCCTCGCACACATCCACATCTCGCTCTTGTGATCTGCATGGAGTTGGATGGGATAAAACCCTCTCTCTTCAGCACACTACGGCTCCCCGATACACCTGTCTACTTCCCATCCTACCAGATGTGGCTACATCTGTCACTGGATTATGCAAAGCTATCAATCATATCTTCTGAAGAAATTACTCACGTTACTAAACTGGCTATGGTAAACGCGAGATCTCTTCATAATAAAACTTTCATCTTAAATGACTTTTTAAAGTCACAATACTTTGATTGGTTATTTATAACAGAGACCTGGCTTTGCAGCAGTGAGTTGGATCCTTTAATTGAACTTTCCCCAAAGGACTGTCAGTTTTTCAGCTCGCCTAGGACTGTGGGACGAGGTGGAGGTTTGCCGTTGGTATTCAGAAAAAAATGTAAGTGCCGATTGCTGCCAACGGATCATTATAATACCTTTAAAGTACAATTACTCAAGATACAGCTGCCCACTCCAGAGCTGTGTGCTCTAATTTACAGGCCACCAAATTATAAAAAGGTTTTTATCCAGGACTTTGCAGGTTTTTTGTCTAACACTATGCCTACTACGGACAGTCTTATTATTCTTGGTGATTTTAATATTCATGTCCGCTGTCCCTAAAAGACAATAGGACTTTGTTCAGATCCTTGACTACTTTAATTTTACACAGCATATTTCTGGTGCTTCTCATGACCATGGCCACACATTGGGTCTGTTCTTATCCAGTGGCGTTTCTGTACACAATGTTGAAATTTCAGATTTTTGCATATCGGACCATAAACCTATTTACACTCACCTAAAGGATTATTAGGAACACCTGTTCAATTTCTCATTAATGCAATTATCTAATCAACCAATCACATGGCAGTTGCTTCAGTGCATTTAGGGGTGTGGTCCTGGTCAAGACAATCTCCTGAACTCCAAACTGAATGTCAGAATGGGAAAGAAAGGTGATATAAGCAATTTTGAGCGTGGCATGGTTGTTGGTGCCAGACGGGCCGGTCTGAGTATTTCACAATCTGCTCAGTTACTGGGATTTTCACGCACAACCATTTCTAGGGTTTACAAAGAATGGTGTGAAAAGGGAAAAACATCCAGTATGCGGCAGTCCTGTGGGCGAAAATGCCTTGTTGATGCTAGAAGTCAGAGGAGAATGGGCCGACTGATTCAAGCTGATAGAAGAGCAACTTCGACTGAAATAACCACTCGTTACAACGAGGTATGCAGCAAAGCATTTGTGAAGCCACAACACACACAACCTTGAGGCGGATGGGCTACAACAGCAGAAGACCCCACCGGGTACCACTCATCTCCACTACAAATAGAGGCTACAATTTGCACGAGCTCCCCAGTATTGGACAGTTGAAGACTGGAAAAATGTTGCCTGGTCTGATGAGTCTCGATTTCTGTTGAGACATTCAGATGGTAGAGTCAGAATTTGGCGTAAACAGAATGAGAACATGGATCCATCATGCCTTGTTACCACTGTGCAGGCTGGTGGCGGTGGTGTAATGGTGTGGGGGATGTTTTCTTGGCACACTTTAGGCCTCTTAGTGCCAATTGGGCATGGTTTAAATGCCACGGCCTACCTGAGCATTGTTTCTGACCATGTCCATCCCTTTATGACCACCATGTACCCATCCTCTGATGGCTACTTCCAGCAGGATAATGCTCCATGTCACAAAGCTCCAATCATTTCAAATTGGTTTCTTGAACATGACAATGAGTTCACTGTACTAAAATGGCCCCCACAGTCACCAGATCTCAACCCAATAGAGCATCTTTGGGATGTGGTGGAACTGGAGCTTCGTGCCCTGGATGTGCATCCCACAAATCTCCATCAACTGCAAGATGTTATCCTATCAATATGGGCCAACATTTCTAAAGAATGCTTTCAGCACCTTGTTGAATCAATGCCATGTAGAATTAAGACAGTTCTGAAGGAGAAAGGGGGTCAAACACAGTATTAGTATGTGTTCCTAATAATCCTTTAAGTGAGTGTATTTTAATATTACAATGTCTGGTTAAGTTAAAAAATCTTTGATACAGCCAGACTTTTCTCTGAGGCCTTCTCTTGTCTGTCTGAAAGTGTGTTAACACTTCCTGACTCAGATCTTGGTAGGCCTATAGAAGAAATAATAACACTTTTCAATAATGCCTGCTATTATATTTTAGAGTCTGTTGCTCCTTTTAAAGTTTCAAAACCCAAACGTAGGACAGAACCTTGGCTAAATAGCAATATACGGGCACTCAGACAGGAATTTATGAAAGCAGAGCGTAAATTGAAGAAAGACAAATTGCTTCTTGCCTTCCAGCATGCTGTAAAAGATGCACCAAAAAAAAATATTTCTAAATTAATAACAAAAAATTTGAATAATTCAAAATTTTTGTTCAATACACTAAACGCCATTTTCTCTCCTGCCAACACTTCAGGTCTGGACAGTACACCTAATACCTGTACAGCATTCCTACATTATTTTATGGGAAAGATGAACGCCCTATGGTCTGTTGTTACAAGGGGCCATCATGACCCGTCTGAACCACATACTTGTCATGCATTTCTTTAACGATTTGAACCAATATCCCTTTCTGAGCTTGGGGATATAGTTCATAAGATTAAGACTACTACTTCCTCTGTGGATGTTATTCCCAACCGGCTCGTTAGGGAGGTTCTGGGTATGATCAGCCCTAATGTATTGGCTATTACAAACAAATCTCTAGACACTGGCCGTGTGCATATATGCCTCAAACAAGCAGCGATCATGCCTTCTTAAGAAGCAAAATTTAGATATAACTAATCTAAACAATTTCCGCCCTATTTCAAAGTTGCCATTCTTGTCAAAAGTTTTAGAGAAAAAGATTTTCAATCAGTTATCCTCATTTATCTCACAGAATAATAGTTTTCAGATTTCAGTCTGGTTTTAGAGCACATCATAGCACCGAGACGGCTCTGATCTACTCCTTGCTTTGGACTGATATTTTACCTGATATTTTAATGTTACTTGATCTTAGTTCAGCATTTGATTCAGTTGATCATTCTACCCTTCTTAATCATCTAAGGGATGAAGTTGGCATTAGGGGCATGGCTCTGGAATGGTTCTTATCATACCTCTCTATTAGAACAGTTAGGGTGAGGATTGGAAACTCATCCTCTCCTTATGCACCGCTCAGCTATGGGGTACCTCTGGGGTCCCTCTTGGGGCCGATTTTATTTTGTTTGTATATGCTCCTCTTGGGTTCGATCAGGAGAAAATATAATATTGCATTTCACTGTCACTCTGATGATACTCAGATCTATATTCCTCTCAGCTCTGACCACTCTTACTCTGACCTTTTTAAGTTTTGAAGATATTAAATGCTGGACTAGTATAATGCTTTAAATGGCCTAGCCCCATCATGCTTGTCAGAACTTCTAAGTTATCAGCAATTCTCCCGCTCTCTAAGATTCTGAGACAACAAAAAAAATTCTGCATATACCTCGCTTGACATTTAAGGGTGATCTGTTTTTTTCTGTAGCCGGTCCTAGATTATGGAATAGCATACCTCAGGACATTAGATCGGTGCCTTCCCTTCCTGTTTTTAAATCCCGCCTGAAGTCTTGTCTGTATTCCTTGGCCTTTTTATTGTATGCCAGCACTATGGCATACAATTGTTTTCTTTTTAAAATGTGCTCTATAAATAAATTGACCTTGACCTTGAACTTCCCTTCCTTTGAAATCAAATAACTGTTTCTTTTTTGCATCGCTGCATCAATATAGAAGAGAATTACAATAATATAAGTGAAGTTCCATGTGCCCAAAAAAGCAATTTTAGGAAATCAACAGGAATTTTTGAAGTCAACTGTGACGTTCTCCCAAAATGTTTAGTTGTATTGACAATAACATTCAGGATAACTTTGGAAAATGAGTGAATGCAACTAAGGAGAACGACGTCTGCAGAAGCGGAGGAAATGAGTGAAATGTCTATTAAGAATTGCCCCACCTCAAAAACCTTTTTCCCTGACGGGTTTGTGGGGTTTTTTTTTTTCAAACCAGTCAAGTAATGTTTAGTCATGTTTTCTGAGTAACAAAGGAATAGCATGCAAATAGTTCAGATTACTAAATTGTTTTAAAGGGGTGGTTGAGATCTCTCCAGCATTGAAAATCAGTACACAACCTTGAATAGATCCATTTATTTGGAGCCAACAGTTTTATTTGTAATCTTTGTGAAAAACTTTTTGTAATTCTCCCTGAGGCTGATTTGCTAATTACCCAAGTATCTAACAACCTGTTTATTCCAGACAGACATGTATCATCTAGCTGGTTTATGATCATAATCTCACTCTTCATCATCAGAAAACTATTTAAGTGCCTCTATAAACATGCGTCATCAGGAAGTTGAATAGTAGTTAAAGTGAAATCTCCTAACTCAGTACCTTTTATTTGGGAGCAATGTACATTTTAAAGATTTAAAGTTACAGGTAATAAAAAATGGGGAAATAGGGCTTCCCTGTCTAATGCCTCTTCAGATAACAAAACGAGACGATGTACAGCCGAAACACTAATTGAAATATAATGATAAAATGTAGCTTTCTTGTAGCTCAAACAATAAGAGCATGGCGCTAGCAACGCCAAGGTCATGGGTTCGATTCCCTGGGTCCACCTCCTCCAGGGGCAGCGCGTGCAGGTTCACCCCCTGATCTCTGAAAGGAGTGGTGGGAACCTTGGGCACGTATCCAGGGCGGGGTCTCAAAATCACGTGAGAGTTAGCCAGCTGCATTCCAGGCACGCTTTGTCAACCAAAAATTCCTGCAGTTTCCCTACCCTCTTAATGAAGGCCAAAGCAGTCAGGAGCTTAGTAAATATCTTAGACAGATTTTCAGACAGTCCTGAGGCATCAGAACTCAATTTTAGTGCCTCTATAACTGGGACCTGATCTTTTTTCTTTAGAAATGAACATGTGTCATCGGGAAGTTGAGTAATAGTTAAAGTGAACTCTCCTATGTCAATACCTTTTATTTGCGAGCAGGGTGCAGTGTAAATATTGAAAGTTACAGCTAATACTTTTTTTTATAAAACCAGGCATCCCTGTCTAATCCTTATTTAGATAACAAAACAAGAAGATAAAGAAAAACTCCTTGAAATATAATTATAAAATGCGTGCATCATATTTGTAACGGTTGGGCCAAAGCCAAACTGACATAGGGCCGAGCTTCCTCATTAACCAGATCTGAATAATCGAACACCATAATATTGGGTGAAATTTGGCGGCAGTTTTTGAAGTGCACAATGTCTTCACTAGGTTTTGGAAGTCGTGTAAATACTTCCTCTTTCTCCATTAGTTGCACACTCATTAAACACATTCTCTAATATCTTCCCAAAGACTCAAAAGGCAAACCATCAGATCCTGGGCTTTGGTTAGGAGGGGTTTTTAATAATATCATTTAGTTCTTTCAATTGCATCCTCCTCACATATATTTTAGATTTTTGAAAGG
Source organism: Gobiocypris rarus (assembly GCA_023029165.1). NCBI lineage: Eukaryota > Metazoa > Chordata > Actinopteri > Cypriniformes > Gobionidae > Gobiocypris > Gobiocypris rarus. The sequence continues at coordinate 2,425,925 of CM040913.1, forward strand.
AAGATATCATTTTTGATAAAAGTTTCAAAAAGTTTTAAGTTAGCCTCGTTTTTTTAAGTATGCAAAAATGTTCTCCTAACAAGAATAGACTTTCTTTCTCTGCATCATATGGAGAGGCAGGACACGTAATACGGTTCATTTCTTTTAATAAAGATTCATATTGTAATCTCTTGATTTGGAAAGATATTTACCAAATTTAATAGAGAATTGGAAAACAATTTTAAGGTATGAGAGACATTAGTTTATTTTTATGTGGATTATGCCTTTAATATCCAAACAATAACTAGAATTATGTAACAGAGAGGTATTTAATTCCTTAAATTCCTTGAGCACAAGACGAGTAATTCCTTCAGGCTCTTTAATTCAACACCTGCCACACACACACACACACACACACACACACACGCACACACTTCTATCCGAGATTACCCAGCACCACCTCAATACTTAAGCATTACACTGCCACCATGTGGTTAAACTATGAAACACCACAATTCCCCTTTTACGGATTACTGCTCTGAACAAAACAATTTTTACGTAATAAAACAACAACTGGCTCGCAGTCTCCGCTCTAATTCATCCCAAAGGTGTTCTATCGGGATGAGGTCAGGACTCTGTGCAGGCCAGTCCAGTTCCTCCACACCAAACTCGCTCATCCATGTCTTTATGGAGCGACGCTTTGTGCACTGGAGCGCAGTCATGTTGGGACAGGAAGGGGCCGTCCCCAAACTGATCCCACAAAGTTAAGAGCATGAAATTGTCCAAAATGTCTTGGTGAAGCATTAAGAGTTCCTTTCACTGGAACTAAGGGCCAACCCCTGAAAAACAACCCCACCCCATAATCCTCCACCAAACTTTACACTTGGCACAATGCAGTCAGGCAAGTCCTGCTCTGGCAACCGCCAAACCCAGACTCGTCCATGGGATGGTCAGACAGAGAAGCGTGATTGGTCACTCAGAGAACACGTCTCACTGCTCTAGAGTCCAGTGGTGGCGTGCTTTACCCCACTGCATCCCACGCTTTGCATTGCTCTTGGTGATGTAAGGCTTGGATGAGCTGCTCGGCCATGGAAACCCATTCCATGAAGCTCTCTACACACTGTTCTTGAGCTCATCTGAAGGCCACAGGAGTTTGGAGGTCTGGAGCGATTGACTCTGCAGAAAGTTGGTGACAGTTGATAATACCTAGAATATCAAAATCAACTGCAGGCGGTCGATCCTTTTTCTATTTAGCTCCTAAACTCTGCAACAGTCTTCCTAGCATTGTTTGGGAAGCAGACACACTCTGTCAGTTTAAATCTAGACTAAAAACACATCTCTTTACTATGGCATACACATAAAACATTTTTAATTTCTATTATTCAGATCAGTTAAATGATTATTAGGCTGCATTAACTAGGTCAGCTGGAACCGGGAACACTTCCCATAACACCTGATGTACTCGTTACATCATAAAAATAATGTCAACTAACAGTTATAAGATTATTACTAACTGTCTAATATTTCCTAACACTTTATTTTGATGCTCCTCAACAGACTATACGTAACTTTGCAAACACATGTTAAATTATTCTACTAACCAGTCTACTAATACTCTAATGAGTTAGTTGACATGTAGTTATAAAGTTAAACTGGACCATCGAAGTAAAGTTCTCTACTGTTGGAATATATTCTCAGCTAATATTTTCTTCAACGATGCATCGTACTGTGGTAGTTAACTGGTGTACTGGACAACAAGCTTAAATGGGATTCTTGGACTGATTTTTTGCACAAGGCACAGCAAAGAATGTACGTTTTAAAGAAACTGTTTGTTTTTAATGTCAATAACAAAATGCTTCCGATGTTTTATACTGCTTTTATTGAAAGTGTTTATCTGTTGGTTCAGACATGCCACTCAATCACAGAAAAAGTTAATCAGAAAAAGTTATTACTGCCAGTAAATGGTTTAGACCTCCTCAGCCTCTTCCATCAGCAGACTTTTGGTACGTCTCAATCAGCTCCCTAGTTCAGTAATTAGAGCACTGATCAGGGATCAGACCATTGACTAATGTCCTGATCAAGTGCCCTGACTACTGAACTAGGAGCTGATTGAGACTCCTCTGACACTCCGGCCACCACCACCAGTAGCCAACCATGGTCTCTGAAAGCCGAGCTGGTAAAACGACAAGTGTATGTAAAAGGCTGTGCTCAGTTTTCATAATATGAAATTTAAAAAAAAAAAAATATTAAAGGCTAATATTTAAACATAGCCTAATTCCGAAACTAAATAGGCTACGTGTTCTTTAACCCTCTGTCCGATGAAGACGTTGGCGCGTTCTGGTGGATTTTTCCCCTTAATGACAGCGGAAACAACTCCCACACCAATACTCTGTCATTTTTAGCCATACATACTTGCAAGACATAATGCTAAACTATAAACTGTCTACTTTTATTTGTGTACACTCACAATAGCAACAAAGGCCATGGATTCAGGGAACTGATTATTTTGCATGCACTCCACACCAAACGCTGTCTTCATTTCAAAAATGTAATTTATTTATCTAAACGCAAAGTTTTTAGTCTCAAAAGCATTTCTAAATTCAGTTAATATTTCCAACAAACAAAATTTCAAGCCAAAATAACGAAATGGTTAATACAAAAATGTAAACTTGGTGAGCTACCACTATGCAAATTCAAACATTTCGCTCTTTTAATTTAAATTCAAGCTTGAATAACACGCCCGTCTCCTGTCCATTGCAAATAATGGCTAGTGCGGTGGGATACACATATATGGCATAATTTTTGGAATAACTTATCAAGAGAGGGGGAAAAAAACGCTTTAAGTCGCATAACAACGGTTAACAGAAACGCTGTCATTTCGCAATAGTTTTTTTATCGACATTTAGACAATAATCGCAAAAGTTTTGTGCAAATCTGTAATGGAAACGTGGCTACAGTGACATGATATGGAAATGAACAACAACAAGAATAAACGAAATTCACAAATATTATTAATAATAATAATAATAAAAAATGTTTTGCATTGTTATTGCATTTCTGGTGTGTTGGACTATATTATGTTGCCACTGCGTCAAAATATTTCTCAAACGTATAAAAAAATATACGTGTGATGATTATGTGAGACTGAACTACAATAAGCAACATTATTCACTGGGTTCTGGCTGTTCCATATCAATTAATAGGCGTTCCATAGATTGGGACTTGGGAATTCCTGTATCTTCAGGGAGAGGTTGGCTTTCTTCATGTTCTTCTGAAGGTAGACCTCCAGCTGAGAGAGATCATGTGGAACACAACAACAAAAGAGCCATCAGAAACTGATGACATTGTGCTTTGAATCTGTCAATCTGCACCTTTAATTGTATGAAGGATCAAGAATTCAAGGTGTTTTACACTCATTATCATAATAATAAAGTTGACATTAATATTATGTAGGGATCTGTGGGCTAATTGTTCAGTTCTGTCCAAAATGTGCTAAGAATGTTTTGCTAACGTTCCCATTAGGTTATGAAAACACTTTCTGAACGTTTTCTTGTTTATGTGAAGGTTAGCAAAACATTAGAAACGTTCCATATTATCATTTTACAAACATCACAGGTACTTTTGAATGTTGAATGTTTTTAAACAAGTAATAAATGTAACTATAATAAGTAGTTACTTTAAAAAAAACATGAACAATGTATAAATAATGTGTTTGTGCTAACGTTTTGAGAACAATATTAAAGACCAGATAACACTGAACAAACGTTCTATTAACGTTACTGGAAGAACATTAGTTCTTAACTTTGACAGAGCGTCTCCTGTTATCTGAGTAGTTCAAATCAAACTTTGATTACAGCAACACTTGTCTGGTGTTCCTGTGGGGTTTATTGTGTAATATATCTAGGTGTTCAGTTGAATTGAAGCAGGTCTTCCTAATATAAAATCACTGCTATTGAGAAAACAAGCGTTTGTCTTGAGTGACGACAGTCTGTAGATTATAAATGAACACTGTTGTTACCTGAACCACAAAAGTACTCTTTCAACTCTAGAATAGTACATCCTTCTCTGATGCCATAATCACCCAGTGTACGACCATTCTCCAGTATCTCATTTGAAAATAGTCTGCAGCTGAGCACTGCACAAAACAGCAAATATCATTGGTGAAGACATATTTCATCATTAAGAGGCGTTTCCTGTGGGCTATTTAGCAAACTCTTTACTCTTACATACCTCCACAACGTCTACATTCAAACCCATCAATAGGAGATTCATGTTTTATGCCACAATCATCCTCCAGTATCTTGTGTGCGTAGTATAGTGTGTATCTGCCACCTATGAAAACAACAGCAGCAAACATCAACATATCATTTCATCATCCTGTAGGATAATTTACAACATTTATGCTACTAATATCATGGTTCAAATATGGTTACTGTAGTGAATGCTGGGTTATTTCCGTAAGAGTAAATCCAACAGATGTTATTCTCGATTATAGTTTTTCCTAATGTTGTAATTTTCGTATATATGAAGGTTAGTTTAACATGAATCACAGAACCACACATAGAAACAGAGTTCGACTTACTTTTACGTTCAGGACGGGCTTTTCTGCTGAACTCTTCCACGGTCATGCTCCTCAGTTCCTCCTCTGAATCCACACACACTGCTCTTTCACATTGTCCATCTGTGTCTTTTATAATAACTCTGCAGCTCATTTTGAACTAATTCACAATCAATGTCGAGTTTAAAATCAATATAAAATCAGTACTGTGCAGTGTTCAGTTTTTCTTTCTCTTTTGTAAGTAACAGCGTACGTCCAGAGATGGACTCTGCCCACTTCCTCCAGGACTCTTCTTCTGCTTCTGAGGCTTTATTTGCGGCTGACAAACATTGTAATGGTGCATTACCGCCACAAGAGTGTGGATCAAAATGACATTCCCTCCCTTTTTGTATATCCTCTTCCACAAATTAGTTATTTCAAATATAAATATTGAAAATATGTTTTTCAGAACTGTACACTGATTGTTCGTGGACATGTTATGGAGTCGGTCACATCATATTTCTAAACTAATATTTGTTTATCAAATATGCTATACTGTAAAATTTGATTGAAAATGAAGGAATTATCATGCAAACTAGTGGACATGTCGAGTATTTAAAAAAAAAAAGTTTAGTTTAAGTTAATCCGTAGACATTGTATGAAGTACAAAAAGTAATAAAGTAAAATGAATCAAGCTGGGTTAATATACAACACGATTTGCTGGGTAAAATGAACCCAACATGTGTTCGGTCCTATATTTACCCAGCCCTTGGGTTGTTTTTTCTTGCCCTCTCATGTTTTATAAAGTGTTCTGTTTAGTCTTGTGTGTTCAAATCTCATCCTTGACATTCCATGATCTCTCCCACATTCCTTTGAATCCTGTAAAACCATCAACCTTTCTCATCCCATTGTTTTTGACACCTTTCCTTTAACCTTTTCTTAATACTCATGATTTCATTCTTACTCAGAATAACTGATAAATTAATATAATTGTTCTTTACATCTTATACTGTTTCATTTCCTTGAAAACCAATATGTGCAGGAACCCATAAAAAATAAAATAAAAAAAAAACACTGAATCCTGTAAAATGTTTGCTGTATTTCTATTAAAATGTCGCCTGAATGGGAATAAATGAAATGCACTTTCATCATCAGATCCTCATCAGCGTAAAATGTGCAGTCTTTTGTTATGACTGAGCATATTGACCTTCTGATCAAATGGGTTAGGGTTAGGAAATGAAAACACTCTGGTTAAAGTTTGACCAGAACACTGGCTGTTTTCCAAACTGCATTTCGCTTGTTAAGGGTTGAGTGTAGAATCTAGAAATGGGAGAGAAGCTTTACTAAAGCTTTGAATCAACTGAATCGTTTGCTTTGTGAAATGACTCACTGTTCTGAAGCTCCGGAAACGCCTCACTCTGGTGACTCCTGCTGGCTAGAACGGTGTAATTACAAGCCAAAGCATGCACAAATACACCTTTTACAAACCAGCTGCTAATGCTTAATTGGAGGTGTAATTAGTAAATGCAATTAACAAATCATGCAATACCATTAAATATGAGGGGTGAAAAGACGTAGGTGAACACATGTGCAGACTGGTGCAGAACTGCATGACTCTGCTGTGTTGGACGTTAATAAAGATGAATCATACTTTTATTCTTCTACATTATTGAAACAAACAAAAAGTTGTAGGGTTTGTTTTGTTCGTTTTATAGAGAGTTTGATTAATCAGACCAATAAGATACTCTAAAATAAAACTCTTCCTTTTTATTACACAAACGTGTCATGAAATATTTACGAACTTAATATTTAAGTTTTGATCAGGATCACAACAAGAGATTTTATAAAATAAAATAATATACTGATAAGAAGTCTGACACATTTCTGTCAACATGCAAGAAAGAATCAATATGCGGATCAACAAAAAAAGACGTATTCATGTAGAGTGGCTTATTTATACACATTAAACATGGCCTTTTGAGGCTGTATTGAAATGCATTGAACTACGATATGCAACAGTTGCTGGATTTTGACCGAGTTTGCTGCATTATAGTTAATAATTCCATAGATCGAGTCCTGGAAATCCCATCTTCAGGTGAAAGTTGAACATGTGAAACAGAACAACAAAAGATCCGTCAGATGCTGAATGATATTTTCATGCAAGACGTTTTGCACTCATCATAATAAAGTTTACATTTATTATGTGGAAGGAAGACCCAGGATAATTTCTGTTATATTGATTTAAACAATAAAACAATTATGAAGCACAAGTTCCCATGTGACAAATGAAGGGTCAGGTGTAAGACCGCAGTTTTTACCTCCACCACGTAGACGTATAGACTGTATAATTGTAGCCTGGTTTCCAATGCAATAATAACCAAGTGTACAACCATCCTCCAGTCGCCTGCCTGCATAGATTAGTCTGCATTCCTCATCTAAGGAAAAAAAAATGTTGGAACAGCAAACAATGACGTAAGGAACAGCAAACATCGGTATTTCAACCTCACCTTTACGCAAAGAAAATATATTATCCTACATATGAATGATCAATAAATTAAATGATATACCGGTATATTCGAAAATATACAGAATAATATATTGTGTATATTAGGATTTAGTAGGTGGTCGAAATGTGTACTGCAGTCCAAATGACCCCCTCCTCAGACTCGAGGACACGCACAGGAGCGAGCGCAATTGAACATAAATGCCACACTGTAAGTTGATAAGTTGATTCACCTGTGGAGTCTGCTCTGTATTTTCAACTGCAGAAGAGGTGTGATCAACGGGCATAGTTCAAATGACTCTGTATGCAATTGGATAGTCCTTCAACCAATCAGACCACAAGAAGCGTGATCAGCGGGCAACGACCCATCGCTTCTCTATCGGTGATTAAACAAATCAAACAAAAGAGAAACAAATAGATGAATTTAGCATGTTTCCTACATCTGTAAGCATATTATGGTATCAGTATGCTTTAGTACAGTAAAAATCTTACATACAGCACCTTTAATGATGTTTTGTCAAATGTCAGCCTAACCACAGGCTCTACTCTTCAGCACAATGGTAACCACAAAAACTCACACACACCAAACCTTTTAAATTCCAGAATAATACAACTGAAAACACTAACAAATCTCCCCCTATGTAAATATTGAGCAAATCATATGAAATAACACTTAATTTTAACATTTACTCTCCTTTAACAGTCAGAAGCGAAGCATGCTGGGAACTAGAAATCTGTTGTAACTCATTCCAGGAACGTGTGTAAACATGTGTACATACATTCACATTTATATGGGAACATGTTTGTGCAATATGTGTACACAATAAATAATACAACTTTATGCTTTTTTTTTTTTTTTCTTAATTTCTAAATATTTTATATGTATTGATACATAGCCATATGGTCAATGCATACCAGAGATGTTCACAAGTCTTTCATCTAAAGTCTGAGTCAAGTCTAAATCTCTACAGTTCGAGTCAAGTTTGGAGTCTTTTGTCATGAGTCTGAGTCAAGTCTCAAGTCATTTCATGCCATACAAAAATAATAATTAAAAAAAAATACACAATATATATGATCTTTATATTATCTGTTTTGTTTGTAATAAAGGTCCTAAGATGTAAGGGATCATGTGAATCCAGCTTGTTTCTTTATAATTCATTACATTGTGCAAAACAATCGTCCTGGCAACAAGATGAGTAGTCATTTTTAATGCAGTCGCTAAGTGGACGCATGATGTTTGTCACGGTTTGTTATACAGCAGTGTTGTTACTGACGACAGGCATTAACAGAAAATATCAAACCTCGGGAAAGTTTAAGTCAATAGAAAACTGTACGCATGCTGATTTTGATACGTTAAAATATGAGCTTTAAGTAATAAATGGATTACCGTGTCTTTCTCATGGGACACACTTTAAGAAAGAGAAAATATGCATATACTATGAACAGGCTCAAAAAATATTTTATGATGCTGTTCACTTTATTTAAGCAATTCATCTTGATTTAACACAATTATATCAGGTTTCAGGTTAAAATGTAATCAATTCATGTTAAACTGACTTAAAACCGTTACTCTTTGACATAACCTGATGTTTTCATTTTGAAATAACATGTTTCACTCAAGTAACCCAATCAAACAGGACTTTCACTTCCCATCATGCTTTGCAAAGGGGCTGAATTCAGAGAGTAAATGTTTAAATAAAGTGCTATTTGATGCATTTTTAACAAGATGAGAAAATGGAGAGACTTTGTAATGCTTAATGTTTTATGTTGGTATTTAAAGGTTTGTGTTATGTTGGTGTTTTTGGAGGTTAGTATTGTGGTGAAGTGTAGAGCATGTGCTTGGGCTGAGGATCTGCTAATAACAAATATAGATGTTTTAATAATAATAAACGTTTACTTTGGGCATGCCATGGATGTAACAAAACCACCTTCTGGCTAGCCAATAAGACCTTGTAAAAGGTTTGTAAATGTTGTAAAAATAGTATTTCACTAAATGAAAAATAATCAATTAAACTGGGTTCCTGGTATTGGATTGTTTTTTACATTCATTTTATATTAATTAAATTGAATAGTTTTGGACAAAATTAAGAATGTTAACCTGATTTAACTAAATGGCATTGAATTAACCTTACGTTAAAAAAAATTAAGTTTACTGAAATAAACAATTTTCAACATAACCCAATTACGTGGAACCTGTTGACATAAAAAAAAATTAAGTAAAACCCACATATCATTTTTTTTGCGTGTTGTGATAGGTTTAAAGACTGGATTATTATTTTCTTAATGTTTTAACTGACTGTCTATTAAAATGTGACTTGAGTCTGAGTCACTAACTCAAGTGCCCACCTCTGATGCATACAAAATGTGAATCATTTTAACAAAATAAGAGAGATCATACAAAATGCATGTTTTTTATGTAGTCCTGTGTAATGACTGAGACAAATCAGACACAATTATGTATTCATTATATTTAATACTATCCCAACAAAGGGTTGTGAACCTTCCCCTAACAGAGCCAATAAATCAGGAGAGGTCTCAGTTACCAGGGCCACCATCAGATAAGACTCTGTTTATGGCTTGGAAGAAAGTGAAAAACAAGGGCCATAGAAATTTCCTTATAGTTAGCACTTTCCTGCATCAATTTATAGACAAACTGATTTATAATTGAATGTGCAACCCAGGACGTATGTGTGTATGATTATTACTGTCTTGTGTAGTGTCTCTCATATGGTATTTTGTTTTTATGCAGAACCCACAATTAATGTCACCTCAGCTATACCATGTTTGGTTCAAATCGTCAGGGCGGGCTTTAGACGATGATGGACAGATGATCAACAGCAATGTAATCATCCACGTCATCGAAGCGCTTGGGTTGAATTCGTTCGTAAACGGAGAACTTGTTCGTATGTATTCACCTTCACTATTTCTCTCTATTTCACACCAGCAAAGCTTGTTTACACTCATCTTCTTCTTCCTCTAGCGTGCGTTTGAGTTAGTGATGTGTCATTCATGAACGATTCGTTCTTTTTGAACTGATCTTAAATCTGACTGGGGAACAGCGAGCTGTCTCAGAGAGCGGTTTGATCACTGTGTGTTGAGCATGCGCTACAGGCCATCGGTTCTGCACAGGATCTTCTGCTCTCAGCCGATGGGGCTGTGAGAACCAATGACTGGAACCCAGAGACTCGAGAGGTGAACTAATCAAGTCTGTTTCTGGGACTGCACGCATTGCTTATAGGGCTGTCACGGCCCAGATCAGACACTGATAATGGAGCTAACGTCTCAAACCCGAAGACTCGAGAGGTGAACTAATCAAGTCTGTTTCTGGGACTGCACGCATTGCTTATAGGGCTGTCACGGCCCAGATCAGACACTGATAATGGAGCTAACGTCTCGAACCCAAAGACTCGAGAGGTGAACTAATCAAGTCTGTTTCTGGGACTGCATGCATTGCTTATAGGGCTGTCCCGGCCCAGATCAGACACTGATAATGGAGCTAACGACTCCAACACAGAGACTCGAGAGATGAACTAATCAAGTCTGTTTCTGGGACTGCACGCATTGCTTATAGGGCTGTCACGGCCCAGATCAGACACTGATAAAGGAGCTAACGACTCGAACCCGAAGACTCGAGAGGTGAACTAATCAAGTCTGTTTCTGTGACTGCACGCATTGCTTATAGGGCTGTCCCGGCCCAGATCAGACACTGATAATGGAGCTAACGTCTCAAACCCAAAGACTCGAGAGGTGAACTAATCAAGTCTGTTTCTGGGACTGCACGCATTGCTTATAGGGCTGTCACGTCCCAGATCAGACACTGATAATGGAGCTAACGACTCGAACACGAAGACTCGAGAGATTAACTAATCAAGTCTGTTTCTGGGACTGCACGCATTTGCTTATAGGGCTGTCACGGCCCAGATCAGACACTGATAATTGAGCTAACGACTCAAACACGAAGACAGGAGAGGTGTAACGTTACTAATCTTTCCAGGGAACAGATGGGATTAAATGTGAAGAGTGACTGGGATTTCGGAGGTGAGGTGAACTAACAGACCCAGCTGAGCTATTAATGAAATATTTCTTTTTTGGCTGCATTAGCTTATCATTTATGTTTTATTCCTAATGTGATCAACGTTTGCATAGATGTGTTGGGGAATTTAACTGAACGAGATTCAAAGATCCGAGTCCATAAAATGATCCGAACTTATTATGAGTCGCTCAACATGCATCACTTACTCCGTTGCTCTGATTGGTTGTAGGTCTAGCCAATCGAGGTCTTTCCTGGTTGGGTTGAAACACACCCCATAATCACAGCCCAATGGAGCAGAATCAGACTAGAACTGAGTATGACCACGTCAGGCTAATGTTTGGTCTCTACGAACTCCAAATGTTGTTTAAAAAAATAAATACCATTTTGGCGCTGTAAATGTGGTTTGACAGATCGCAGTGGCGCCTCAGCTCGAGAGAAGCAGCACATGAACTGATCATCTCAGCTTTAATACCAGTTACAGCGGGAAATAAACATGAATGAACATCGAAGACAGGAGAGGTGTTATGCTACTAATCTTTCCAGGGAACAGACGGGATTAAATGTGAAGAGTGACTGGGATTCGGAGGTGAGGTGAACTAACAGACCCAGCTGAGCTATTAATGAAATATTTCTTTTGGCTGCATTAGCTTATCATTTATGCTTTATTCCAAATGTGATCCACGTTTGCATTGATGTGTTGGGGAATTTAACTGAACGAGATTCAAAGATCCGAGTCCATAAAATGATCCGAACTTACTATGCGTCGCTCAACATGCGTCACTACTCCGTTTGCTCTGATTGGTTGTAGGTCTAGCCAATCAAGGTCTTTCCTGGTTGGGTTGAAACACACCCCATAATCACAGCCCAATGGAGCGGCATCAGACTAGAACTGAGTATGACCACGTCAGGCTAATGTTTGGTCTCTACGAACTCCAAATTTTGTTTAAAAAAATAAATACGATTTTGGCGCTGTAAATGTGGTTTGACAGATCGCAGTGGGGCCTCAGCTCAAGAGAAGCAGCACATGAACTGATCATCTCTGCTTTAATACCAGTTACAGCAGGAAATAAACATGAAGGAACATCTGAAGGTGTGTGTAAAAGATACAGATTTTTGTGTGTCATGTCATGTGTGGCTCAATCGTGTTTCAACTGTGGTAAGACAATGACAATTACGTGGACGTCACATTTAACTAATAAACCCAGCCTGATCTCATGAAAGTGCGTATCTATAGCACAAATAGGATTTATTTATAGTGTGTGTTGTGTTTTTGTATGTGTTTTGTGTGTGTGTATGGTATGCACTTTATGTGGTATATACACCGTAGCCCACATCTACCCAAGGGGTTTCCATTCAGCATACACTCTATGCTGGGTTGGGTCAAATATGGACTAACCCTGCGATTGGGTTAATGTTTGCTTAAGACAACCCAATCGCTGGTTTAGTGTATGTGTGTTGTTTTGTTTTTTACCCAGTGTGTGAGTTAGTATATATAACCTATATATATTATTTTAAAAAAACATTTAGTGTAATTTATGTTAAATCAGTTAATTTTAACCTTCAATATTACAGTAATGTAGTGAGATTTTTTTCCTTTTTTATGTGTGTGTGTGTGTGTGTGTGAATGAATGTGTGTGTGTGCTAATGTGGAAATGAAATGTGTGTCTGCAGGGTTTTTCTGAAACGTTGGTCAGTTTAACTGATAAGGACAAACAGGAGACTCAAGAACAACCATATTTTGCAGTATATGTGTGTGTGTGTGTGTGTCTGTGTCACCAAGAAAATATCAAGTGTTTTCCCAATTAAGATGTCTTTCCTGTTATTGGCATGATTTGTACTTACTGTGGTACTGTGTGGGTGTGTTAATGTGTTTTCTGTGCAGACTTCCTGTAGATGAGGTCACAGTTAACAGACTGTTCTGTAGTTATGAGCAAACGTTCTTCAGTAACGTTAACATTGTTGTGTGTGTGTGTACAGTGTGTGTTTGTGTGTGTGTGTGTGTGTGAGGGTAGGTTTAGGGGCAGGGGCAGTGTGTGTGTGTGTGTGTGTGTGTGTGTGTGTGTGTGTGTGTGTGTGTGTGTGTGTGTGTGTGTGTGTGTGTGTGTGTGTGTGTGTGTGTGTGTGTGTGTGTGTGTGTGTGTGATGGGTAGGTTTAGGGCAGGGGCAGTGTGTGTGTGTGTGTGTGTGTGTGTGTGTGTGTGTGTGTGTGTGTGTGTGTGTGTGTGTGTGTGTGTGTGTGTGTGTGTGTGTGTGTGTGACAGTGTGTGTGTGTGTGTGTGTGTGTGTGTGTGTGTGTGTGTGTGTGTGTGTGTGTGTGTGTGTGTGTGTGTGTGTGTGTGTGTGTGTGTGTGTGTGTGTGTGATGGGTAGGTTTAGGGGCAGGGCAGTGTGTGTGTGTGTGTGTGTGTGTGTGTGTGTGTGGGGTTTAGGGCAGGGGCAGTGTGTGTGTGTGTGTGTGTGTGTGTGTGTGTGTGTGTGTGTGTGTGTGTGTGTGTGTGTGTGTGTGTGTGTGTGTGTGTGTGTGTGTGTGTGTGTGTGTGTGTGTGTGTGTGTGTGTGTGTGTGTGTGTGTGTGTGTGTGTGTGTGTGTGTGTGTGTGTGTGTGATGGGTAGGTTTAGGGGCAGTGTAGGGGATAGAAAATACGGTTTGTACAGTATAAAATGCATTACGCCTATGGAATGTCCCCACAAAACATGGAAACACAATATGTGTGTGTGTGTGTGTGTGTGTGTGTGTGTGTGTGTGGACTGGTAATCCCTACAGTATGGGGACAAAATGTCCCCACAAAGATGGCAATATCCAAATTTTTGTCCTTGTGGGGACATTTTTTCGGTCCCCATGAGGAAAACATCTTATAAATCACACTAAGTGAAGTTTTTTGAAAAAGTAAAAATGCAGCATGTCTCCTGTGGTGTGTGTGTGTGTGTGTGTGTGTGTGTGTGTGTGTGTGTGTGTGTGTAGGTTTAGGGGCAGGGGCAGTGTAGGGGGATAGAAAATATGGTTTGTACAGTATAAAATGCATTACGCCTATGGAATGTCCCCATAAAACATGGAAACACAACATGTGTGTGTGTGTGTGTGTGTGTGTGTGTGTGTGTGTGTGTGTGTGTGTGTGTGTGTGTGTGTGTGTGTGTGTGTGTGTGTGTGTGTGTGTGATGGGTAGGTTTAGGGGGATAGAAAATACAGTTTGTACGGTATAAAACCCATTAAGTCTATGGAGAGTCCACAAAGATAGTAAACCAGACATGTGTGTGTGTGTGTGTATATATATATATTTTTTTTTTAGCTGTTTCAGTTGGACGTTTGTCTAACGCTTTTTAAATGTTACTTATTGCTTCGTAACATTCAGAGAACAAAAACATTTTCAACTTGATGTGAATTTAGCAAAATTGTGTGTTTTAACAAAAACTACGAACATTTTTGTTTATTAGAAATAAATTGGCACTCAAATTTTTATATAGGCTACATGAAAAAAATACTATAGTATATTATAGTAAAATTACTCTAGTAAATACTATAGTGTTTTTGAACCGTACTATAGTAAAGATACCGCAGTAAATTAACAAAGTGTAGTAAATACTATAATATACTACAATATACTGTAATATATTTACTATAGTATGGATCAAAAACACAATAGTATTTACTAGAGTAATTTTACTGCAATATACTTTTGTATTTTTTCATGTGGGTCGTTTTTTTTTCTTCTTTAGATTATTTTCATATGTGATAATGATATTTTTAGATGAACTGGCACAATCATGGACCATAACAGAAACGCAACGCTAAAGTGACTTACGTTTGTCTTCAGGAATGTTTAGTCTTCTTTTGAGCTCTTTAACAGTCATGTTCTTCAGTTCCGCCTCTGAATCCACACACACTGTTCTTGACTCTCCATTATCATCTCTAATATAAATGCTGTAACTCATTGTGCATATGCAAAAATAGGCTAATTTAGAATTTAAAAGTAAATAAAAACGAAAGTGCTGTGTGTTCAGTTTCACTTTTACTGTTGTAAAATCCGTCCACTACGGAAGCACCTGGCGGTTGTCTCTGTACTCCTCCCCCTGTAGATCTAGGTAATCTCAAACAAGCCTAATGACTTGTTATGGCTTGGCCCTCTTTAATTTCACAGCTAGACCACCAATCACAGAGCTGAAAAAATCAGAATATGGAGAAAACGGACACCAAAACACCCACATGAAAAAATACCATAGTAAATTACAGTAAAATTACTCTAGTAAATACTATAGTGTTTTTGAACCGTACTATAGTAAAGATACTGCAGTAAATTAACAAAGTGTAGTAAATACTATAATATACTACAATTTACTGTAGTATCTTTACTATAGTATGGCTCAAAAACACTATAGTATTTACTAGAGTAATTTTACTGTAATTTTACTATAATATACTATAGTATTTTTTTTGTGTGGGAAAGCTCAAATTATATAATAGAATAACATAAAAATACAAAAGTGTTGCACTTACATGTCAAGCTGGGGTCCGCCTTTCCTTGTTCTTCTCTTCACCTGTAGTGTTTTTGAGATCTTCCTCTGACTTCGCCACAGACATGTGTAAATCTTTATCACTGTCCTTAAAACTCATTTTGAATGTGTAACTTTTCCAGAATTAATTCAAAATGATTTTGTGACATTGCAGGGTTTATGTTTTGCTCATGAAGATGATGCTGTGGTTAGTTTCACTTTTACCTGACAGGGATTTATTAATAGTGCACGAGGGTTGCCAAAGGGGCTGAATTCAGAGAGTAAATGTTTAAAGCTACACTGTAACTTTTTTAGTTTATTCTTAGCTAAAAAAACTTAGTTCTTTAAAAAAATATATGTGCTCAATAATGTATATTTACTTCTTTCAAGTAATAAAGTATTCTCGTAAGTTTATAATATGCCATTGAAAATATTCTGTCAAAAATACTAGAAAAGGCAGTGTCTTCACAATTATGCTTTTTAGAAAGAAATGGTATATGTGAGGATTTCCAGTCAGGATTTAGACCGTATCATAGTACTGAGACTGCTCTAATTCGAGTTACAAATGATTTACTCTTATCATCTGATCGTGGTTGTATCTCTTTGTTAGTGTTACTCGATCTTAGCGCTGCATTCGATACTATCGATCACAATATTCTTTTGAATAGACTCGAGGATTATGTTGGCATTAGTGGAACTGCATTGGCATGGTTTAAATCATACCTATCTGACCGTTATCAGTTTGTAGCAGTAAATGAAGAGATGTCACACCGATCACAAGTTCAGTATGGAGTACCGCAGGGCTCAGTGCTAGGACCATTGCTCTTCACCCTGTACATGCTACCACTGGGAGATATCATTAGTAAGCATGGCGTTAGATTTCATTGTTATGCTGACGATACTCAGCTCTATATTTCTCCAAACTTTCTCCAAACTTCACAAGATTAACGGAATGCATAGCTGATATAAAACATTGGATGTCTAGTAATTTCCTGAAACTTAATTTAGAAAAAAAAGAATTTTTAATTATTGGACAAAAAACTCCACAAGTAGTGACCTAGAATACTGTCTAACCCTCGATGGCTGCTCTGTCAAGCCCAGTTCCGCCGCTCCCACAACGTGCATCCCACCAAGTGCTGAGGGGGGCGCCACAAGAAAATTCCCTAAATGGTTTATCTCCCCAGTACTTGAGCGAGCTCTTAACACATTATACTCCATCACGTCTACTGCGCTCTCTAAACTCTGACCTGCTGATAATACCTAGAATATCAAAATCAACTGCAGGTGGTCGATCCTTTTCCTATTTAGCTCCTAAACTCTGGAACAGTCTTCCTAGCATTGTTCGGGAAGCAGACACACTCTGTCAGTTTAAATCTAGACTAAAAACACATCTCTTTACTATGGCATACACATAAAACACTTTTTCAATTAAATGATTGTTAGGCTGCATTATCTAGGTCAGCCGGAATCGGGAACACTTCCCATAACACCTGATGTACTCGTTACATCATCAGAAGAATGGCATCTACGCTAATGTTAGTGTCTCTGTTTATCCCGAGGTCTACTGCAGTCAGCCGGATCCGGATCAGATGGTGGACCGGCGCCTGGACATGATATGACCAACGCATCCCTGAAGGGTCTGCAGAGACCGTGTCAACTAAACTCTGCCCTGTAAATGCCGTATCGACACGACATCCTCAATAAACCTGTCTCCAGCACAACGACTCCAATCTTTAGAATAATCTTACGAATATCTATTTATCTAATATGACTTCTGACCTGTAATGTTGCCAGAATTATAATCATACACTGTTAGTTAATTGGCCAGAGGAGAACTGGCACCACGACTGAGCCTGGTTTCTCCCAAGGTTTTTCTCCATTCCCTGAAGGAGTTTTGGTTTCTTGCCACCGTTGTCTTTGGCTTTGGCTTGCTCAGTTGGGGACACTAAATTTCAACTATATTACTGATCTGCCCGCATTGACACTATATGATCATTGAAATCAGCTGGATAACATCACCGTTTTCTCCAGAGCTGCTGTTCAAATTCTGATGCATTATTTTCCTGTTAACACTGTGAAGCTGCTCTGAAACAATCGGCATTGTACAAAGTGCTATATAAATAAAGCTGACTTGACTTGACTTGACTATTTCTTAAGAATAAAGATCAGGTCCCAGTTACTCAAGAGGCACTTAAATAGTTTTCTGATGCCTCAGGTCTTTCGGTGAATCAGTCTAAGAGTGAGAATATGACAGTACACCAGCTAGATGATACACGCCTGTCTGGAATAAACAGGTTGTTAGAGACTTGGGGATTGTAATTAGCAAATCAGCCTCAGAGAGAATTACAGAAAGATTATTTAAAAAAAACACAAATATTTTTAACTGTTGGCTCAAAAGAAATTCTACTCCAAAGAAATCAGTGTACTGATTTCCAAGGCTGGAGGGATCTCAATAAATGAAATACAAATGAAAAAGACCTTATATTCAGGTGTGCAGAATTATTAGGCACATATTATTTTTAACTTAATAAGAACCACAAGCTGAAGTGTTGTGAATACAGAAGACTTTATAGGCAGATCGGTTGAGAAGAAGGACCAGCGCCACTGTTTGAAGAATTCATCTTCCAGAATCTGGCTGTAAGTTAAGGGAGTTCATTTTTAGTCCATCTCTGCAAAACAAACTTCAGGATAGGAGATGGACTGAAAATAAACTCCCAAAACTTACAGCCAGATTCTGGAAGATGAAGCTTGTGATTCTTATTAAGTGGGGGTCATTTTTTAAGATTCTTTCCTAACTCAAGTCTCTGAGAGCCTGACACCTTGCACTTCTGGAGACTACAGGTAGGTGGCGCTGGAGACTAAAGGGTTCCTGATGGGTTAACACTTAATTCTTCACCCTAATTATTTTGCAGTCTAAGGTGCTTAATAACGGTTGCTAGGGCGTGGCTAGGACGTGTTGGAGGTGATTTGTGATTGGCCGTTGATGCCCCGAGTCAAACAAACCCACCCTCATGTTTCTATGACGCTTATATCCAAAGATATCCATTTGATCTCTTTCAATGGAAGTCTATGGGATCAGTTGCTAGGGAGCTCTAAATGGTTGCTAGGGCGTGGCTTGACAGCATCACGATGATCCTGAGATAGTGATTGGTTGTCTGAGTAAGTTGAGCCCACCCCTTGTCTCTGTGACCCTGTGAAGCAGAGCTATGGTCAATACAAAATCCCTATGCAATTTACCATTGGAGGACAAAACGCATGCGTTTGATGGGACGTCCCTCCCCATGTTAAGTCAATGGAAAAATTCGGGCCCCTCCTGCGCCCCAGGGGTACAACTTACACCCCTTTGAGATGTGTGTTTTGAGAGATCCTGTCAGCCTCTCCAAATGTGGTAATTCACGAGTTTCTCCGAAATCCTCGCTCGGAGCTACGAGTGGTCAAACTTTGCCGTAATGTTAAGTCTATGCGATTTTTCGGGTGGATTAGTCTTTTCTTCGCCCCTTCTTTTTGTCTGACCCTGCTGACCCAATGAGCATTTCACTGTCCAATGGCCATGCCTGAACTGCAATTTCTAGTATTTCTAGTATCCTTCTCATGGGCATTTAATAATTTTTTACTTTTCCGTCTGAGTTAAATCTCTCTTTTTTTTGGCTCATTTTATCAGTAAAAGGAAATGTGCCTAATAATTCTGCACACCTGTTGTTTTTCATTTTCATTAAGACATCAACCACCTGCCAAGCATTGTGAAGCTGATGCCAGAGGAAGATGACCTGCGTGCCGATCCAATCACTGGAAATTCAACACATCATAACAAAACAATAGATATCCTGAGTAACTGAAAGTTTTTTGTTTTTTTTAGGTATGTGCATGGGCTGCAACACATGTGCTGGACAGGTTTGGTGTATTGATATCTTATGCTCTGGGACCATTTTTGGGGATTTCCGCCTGAATTTGTCCCAAACTGAAAAGCTTCCCATACCCACAAACACTTTTGGTGTCATTAAACCTTTTGAAGTTACATATATACTGCCAAAAGTGATAAACACTCAAGTAAATGCTGTCTGAGCTGTAATAAGAGCACACCGCTAGAACACACAGAGCTTGAGATCTGCACTTTCAAAAATGAATTTATAACCAAAAACAACATATACTATAATATTTATCCCTTTCAGCAGTGTTTTATGTAATTTCAGGGTTTTCTGTAAAATGACACTGGGATACTGCATTTACAACACTGTATGGGAGACTTTGGATTTGGGTAGGCGGAAATTACATCAAAAAGGTAATATTCCTCCCTTCAGATCAATTTGAATAAATCTTGCATCCAACATAGTAGACAAAATTATTTTAAAAATTCAGTATTTGGTGCCATCTAGTGGAAGCAGCCAAAACTGTTCAGTTACTTTCACCTATTCTCAGGGGTTTATCACAGCTCAGACACCATATACTTACAAGTTCATCACTTTTAGCAGTGTTTATGTCACTTCAAATTACACCAAAATTGCATCTTTAGAGACCACTGTACGTGGGTATGGGAAGCTTTTCAATTTGGGCCAAATTTACGATGTAGTGTAAATAAGTGTAAAGCAAATCCTGAAGTGATGCACATCTCCTCATAAGAGGTCAGAGCTCCTCCACAGACATGTCAAATGTAAAGCATACACTTGATGATGGCATTTCCTGATCAGGATCCATGAAGTTATTAAAGCTACACTGTGTAACTTTTTTAGTTTATTCTTAGCTAAAAACACTTCGTTCTTTCAAAAATGTATGTGCTCATTAATGTATATTTACTTCTTTCAAGTAATAAAGTATTCTCGTAAGTGTATAATATGCCATTGAAAATACATACGGGTGAGGGGTTCGAATGCGCGTCGCCATGTTGCCCCTCCATCTTGAAAGTACAGTAGCCAAAGAGGGACATTCCCGTAAATTCAAGCTTCGCCTTTGGTGTTTTAACACTCGATGGCACTGTGTCGAATATGAAGAGGGGGATTGCTTGAGACTGATGGTGTACTCACACTAGCCAGTTTGAACCGTGCCCGAGTGCTATTGACCACCAAAGCGCGGTTCGTTTGACTAGTGTGAGTGCTCCGAACCGTGCCCGGGCGCGGCTCGATTAGCCGGCCCTGGCCCGCTTGGAAGAGGTGGGCCAGAGCGCGGTTCGGTTGGGCTCGAGCGCGGTTCGCATGCAGTGTGAGCGCTAACCGCGCCGGAGCACGGAACAGCTGTGCATTACTATCATCATTATGACAGCAAACTTTTACTATTTGGGTACACTTTTCGATTTAGGTTTATAACGGTCCTGGTTCTCCCCTTATTGATGAATTGTAGTTTGTGAGTAAAGCTGCTAATTCCTCCATTAAGTCAGCTGCCTCCATAATAATCTTCTGATAGCCTACGTGCAGTACAATCAAGTAAAAATCGCTGTGCGGCATAAATGATAAATCTATTAGGCAGTATATGAGCGAAAGCGCTTTTCTTCCGGTCGTCTTCAAAACAGAAAGTTGCATCGTGAATGACGTGGCGTGCTCCGGCCCGATGCGTTAAGTGCAATGTGAGTGCAGGCCAGCGGGGGAGTCGGGAGGGGGGACAATCGTGCTCGGGCACGGTACAAGGCAACCGTGCCTAGTGTGAGTACACCCTGATATAGCCTACAATGTAAGCTTTGCCTTACGCTAGTGATGTCGTACAATATACAGAATAACGACAGCACCGGTAAAAGTTACTTTACTAAGATTAGCTTGCATTCATCTGGGAACCTGATCGCTGATGTTAGCAATAAAATGGTAAAAAATAACGAAAACGTAAAATGAATAATAGTTTTACATAGATGTCATAACCTCACTGCCAAATTAAATAACTGCAAATGATAATAGTTTTCTAAAGTAACCTCATCACCTGAAGGAACACTCATGGACTGGAAGCCATATTAATCTTGGACTAAATCAGCCACCGTAGGAGTTAAAATGAAATCGGAATTGAGAGGAACAGAAACTAATATTCACTGGATGGTCATATACCTTTTCACCGCTAGATGGGGGAAAATATCACACAGTGGAGCTTTAAGTTAATAGAGATTTTTGTGATTATTTTAATTTCTGTGCCCAATTAGAGAATTCTAATAAATGATAAAAAGCCATCGCAGTATCCATCACAACAATGATTGAGAATGTGTTGAAGGTGTATATTTCAGAACCAAACTGTCACGAACGTGTGTTAACTAAAGATTACTAGTCAACGGAGACGATAATATGTTCTTCAAGAGTTCAGTGAAGATGAGCAGAGGAAGGTTATTATCCTGTGCCATTATTTGGCCAAAGAAGTGCTATTGAAGACTTTACACAACATTTCTCTGTCAAATCATTCACTTGAAAAGATTTAAATGGAAGCCGATTCATGCGGTTGAGAAAGACATTAAATCATGTTTTCTACTGGGATTACGGCTTGCGTTCCTGTAGTCTAAAGCATTATTACACGCTTATAATGAGCTCATGCAGAAGCATAAGAAGAGCAGCATTATTCATACGCATTTACAGGTTATAGATGGACTTCTCTATCTCTCTTCTGCTCTGTAGGGATATAAATACTAAAAGTTTGCCACAAAGCTTTA
The DNA here is from genome assembly GCA_023029165.1 of Gobiocypris rarus. Classification (NCBI taxonomy): domain Eukaryota; kingdom Metazoa; phylum Chordata; class Actinopteri; order Cypriniformes; family Gobionidae; genus Gobiocypris; species Gobiocypris rarus. Next base: position 2,448,073 of record CM040913.1, read on the forward strand.
TTCCAGAATTTTGATCAATAAGAAAAAAAACATAATTAATTACAGATCTAAAAAAGTTGTTAACAGCAACATAAGACACTGACTTTAGATGAGAAGATATGATAGTGAATGACACTTTAAGTACAGTATGTACAGTATGTCTGTGTGTTACGTGAGGCTGAACTATAACACACACACGTCACTGCTGGTCGGGCTGTTGCATCAGAGCCAAATTGTCCATAGATTGACTCCTGGGAATTATTTTTATCTTCATCACCATCATCTTTGACATCATCATTATCATCACTGCTCTCTTCACCTTCATCACTGCTCTCATCATCAGACCTTAACTGAGATAGGCCTGTACAGGAGGTTGAAATGAAAAGCCCAGTTAGTTTAAGACTGTAAATCAGAGCATGTCTATTTGTGGCTTTAATTGCATGATGGATCAATAATTAAAGGTATTTTACACTCATCATAATAAAGTTTAAATATATATTTCCACAAAATTAAGCACAAAACTCATAAAAATGAAAAAGTGTCAACAACAAAAAAAAAGGCCAAATGTTTATAAAAGCTGCAAACATGGAATTATAAATATGTTCATAATGCAAAACCACTGATATAGAAAACAAGCATGTGTGGACTTTGACTCAAAACAGATACTAACTTGAGCAACAACGGATCATGGAACGAGGAGGAGGAAGAGGAGGAGGGAGGATTCTAAAGGACTCTGAAATGAAAAGCCTATTACTGATTCATTATGATGTTTTTGAATGTAAAAACCACACAAACGCCATTAGTTGATCTCAGACAACAGAATAAAAAAAATGTAAATGCCAGTTTTTTTCTGTCATATGGTCATGTGACTCCACCTATGGGGCATGTTGTCACATTTCACTTCCATTCTTTCGGGGTAAATCAAGGAAAAAGTAAACACTGCATTAATGAAAACAAAGCCACGTGATTGTACTCGACCTGTGAAATGAATGTGGGGGGAAATAAATACACTGAGCCCCAAGTGGATTTACACATGTGTATAAAAGCTGCAAACATGGAATTATAAATATAATCATAAAACAAAACCACTGACAGAGAAAACAAGCATGTGTGGACTTTTGACTTAAAAGAGATACTGACCTGAAAAACTGTGAGCAGAAGTCCAATCAGCATCAGCATCAGCATCATCACCACCATCATCATCATCACCATCACCACATTGCTCTGAAACTGAAAGCTCAGTCAGTGTAAGACTATAAAGAAATGCTGTAAAGAATCTCAAACACTTGTGTAATGCACACTTCGGCGTATCGCGGTGATGTAATCCTGGTGTTTAATGCCGTAGGAACCAAGAGTGCGATCATCCTCCAGTTGTTGCCCATTTTTGTCGATTAGTGCAGCATTTTCACCTGTGAAAGAAACAGCAAACACACATGTATTAAACGAGTGATGTTTTCAAACATCACAATACTTCACACAGCCTATGACCCCGTATTTACACTGCGGCGCGTGAAGCCCAAAGTATAAGGGGTTCTGGCAGGCCAATCACAGCGCTTGCGATCTGCGTAGAATCGGTGCGTTGTTATATTTTTGGAGAGGTGCAAGTCAGGGTACATCGTAGGCTATGCGTGCAACACACAACGATGTACCTACGACCAGTGTTGGGGAAAGTTACTTTGAAAAGTAATGCATTACAATATTGCGTTACTCCCTTAAAAAGTAACTAATTGAGTTACTTAGTTACTTTTTTAAGAAAAGTAATGCATTTCATTACTTTTGCGTTACTTTCTCTCACCTCGACTGGGCTTGTTTTGTTGTTTTAGTTTTTTTATAACAAAAAGGTTATATTTTTGTGCAAATGTAAAGACCTCCTCATACCAAAATGTAAATAATAAGCCTCAGGCTGAGGTAAAAATACAAATTCACACGCTCTGCTGCGCAGGAGAAAAAAAGTTTTACCGATAAAAATAAAAAAATCTAGTAATTTTTGCTCATTAAAGGTCAGCAGCAAATTGCTCAATAAAGGTAGATTAAATGATTAAAATTTTAACATTTAATTATTGGAGGTTTGCATTTGACTGATTTTATTATTTTTGAGGAATTCTCAATCTTTATGCAAGTGAGATGAATAAATGCTCAGATTTAGTCTAGAACTGCAATAACTCATGTTTACACACACGCCTCTGCACTTACTCTCCATCTCATGGGAAAGCTGTCAGTCAAATAAATGTGAAAAAGTAACTCAGATATTTTGTTGTAAATTTGAAAAGTAATGCATTACTTTACTAGTTACTTGAAAAGTAATCTTATTACGTAACTCAAGTTACTTGTAATGCGTTACCCCCGACACTGCCTACGACGTAGCTACAGCACACACTTAAACTTCCCTCGTCCACTTCACAAAGTGGATGTTTAGACACGCAAACTTCCCTAAGCCCTTCCCCTGTGCTGTGCTGTGCTGTGCTGTGCTGTGGAGTGGAACACAGCCCAATTCAAAGTTCACATCTCACCAGGTACAGGTCCAATCCCCAGATGTGCCCTCGATCTGCACCTTTTATCGAGAGGTGACTTGAGCAGATTTGAGACAGACTGGTATCCCAGAATCATGGGCGTCGGAACCATTGTGTGTGGGCGGGACAAGACCCACCCACTTTTTACGACCAATGATAATGGACCCACTCACTTTTATCGTCTCTCACATTCAGCACATGTCTGTTTACCTACCCCTAATCGATAAACACTTTTTATTGAACACTTGTTAGACGCTTTATTTCCACTTATCTAATATTTTCTACATTTTTATTGAAAATAAATGCCTTTCCGATCTGATATGTGATGGGAAAAGGGAGAAGATTAAGTTCGGCCAAAGGCGGACTCGAACCGCGGGTCGATTTTGTGTCAAAACTGCCGTGCGTCTTACCCCTAACGTTACACTACCACCGCTCTCAATTATATTGCGATTTTTCGTAATTTTGTCTTTTCGAACAATATACGTTTAGCAAACAAAGCGGTATATTTGTACTTAATGTAATTGGCATCTACTCCAGTAAAAAATTTCTGAGGACCCACCCACGTTTTCTTTGCTTCCGACGCCCATGTCCAGAATGCATCAATAGTCCCACATGAAAAAATACTATAGTATATTACAGTAAAATTACTCTAGTAAATACTATAGTGTTTTTGAACCGTACTATAGTAAATATACTACAGTAAATTAACAAAGTGTAGTAAATACTATAATATACTACAATATACTACAATTTACTATAGTATCTTTACTATAGTATGGTTCAAAAACACTATAGTATTTACTAGAGTAATTTTACTATAATATACTATAGTATTTTTTCATGTGGGGTGGAGGAGAATCCCTGCGTAATTTAAAAATACTACTGTTAATGTGTCACGAAATGTAGCTGTTTAAAGCTCACATCTGTGGTTTATTTATTTATTATGGTTAAGAGCGCACATTTTTGAACATTTGATCTGGTGTTTTGGGAGTTGTGAGCTCCAGTGGATTAGCGGCGCTCAGCGCTCGTTCACCCCGGCGAGAGCAGCCTCTCCTCGGCTAGTGCTTCAGCCGTCTGCCGCTGGCTCGGATGGCTCTGTAGTGGTTAAACATCAGATATCATTCGTATTGAGTAGACCTAACGTGCGATCTTTGCTCTCATGAATCTCTCATTTGTTTCCTGGCAAATTATATTGACTGAGGGCAAAGTGAAGTTTCATAACTTTATATTTTTAGGCTATTTAAACTGAATTTTCCAATAGTTTGCTTTATTTCTTTTATCCCACATGAAAAAATACTATAGTATATTATAGTAAAATTACTCTAGTAAATGCTATAGTGTTTTTGAACCGTACTATAGTAAATATACTACAGTAAATTAACAAAGTGTAGTAAATACTATAATATACTACAATATACTGTAATATCTTTACTATAGTATGGATCAAAAACACTATAGTATTTACTAGAGTAATTTTACTGTAATTTTACTATAATATACTATAGTAAACTATAGTATTTTTTCATGTGGGATAGCTTCTTATTCCTATATCCTTATGGTTATTAATATGTTTAAGATTTTGTTAATGAAAAAAAGAGGCAGAGTGGTGTTTTATGACATTATTTCGTTTTATTGTAGACTCAAAGGTAGGCCTACATACAGTGAGAGCGAGCTGCCGTTCCGCTAGCACAGTAACGTTACCGGGCGTGTGTCCTCCCGTTACCGGGAGCTCGTTCTCCTGAGTCCAAGTCTGAACTACCAAAGACGCATAGTTCGCGTACTACAGGTGTTGAGAAGCGGCCCTGGTGGGGAACAGACGCACACATGAGACATAAGGAAACAGAAGACTGGGGTGTTCGACTTACATTCATCTCTGGGAATGAGTTTTCTTTTTAACTCCTCCACTGTGGTGTTGTTGAAATCCTCCTCTGAGTTCGCCACAGATACTTTTATTTTCCTCCTTTCGTGAATCCTATCTAAAACACTGACCTGAAAACTCATTTTGAACAGCTCCAACCTTTAACAGATTACCTTAGGATTACCTGCACTGATGTTAGTTTCACTTTCGCTGTGTAAAGATGCGCTGATCACAGATCCGTCACGCCCACTCCAGTCGAACCCCCTCTGCCGACGGGCATGGATATCATTTAGGTCAGTGGATCATTCAAAATATATTCTAGCAAAATCATGAGTGCACAATACTTTTATAAAAATCTAAACATTTAGTGGAAAAAATAAATATTGGGAAAAATAAAAGGTAAATATTTTTTGTATTGTTATAAAATAGCTACATTGATGAAAAACAATTAAATATATCTATATATATTATAAAATGAAAATATATTTATTTTAAATATACATAGCACAGCTTTTTTATGATGCAACAACATGTGGTAGGACACTAGATGTGCTGTTAAAGGGACAGTTCACCCCAAAAATGAAAATTATTCTTATGTTTTACTCACCCTTTAGTCATCCTAGGTGTGTGTGACATTCTTCTTTCAGACGCACACAATCAGAGACAGTGAATTCATAATGGCATGAATTGTTGAGTCATTTTTAAAGTCCATGAAAGTTCATCTATCTATTGTAAAAGTGCATCCATCCATCATATAACTGCTCCACACGGCTCTGGGGGTTTATAAAGGCCTTCTGAAGCAAAGTGGTGCGTTTGTGTAAAAAATATATATATATATTTAAAACTTTATAGACTAAAATAAATAGCGATCATAAGTCACTAGCGCAGAACACTGCCCAAAGCATCACCTCCATGGCTCGCCTTCTTCCCATAGTGCATCCTGGGGCCATGTGTTCCCCAGGTAAGCCACGACACACACCCGGCCATCCACGTGATGTAAAAGAACACGTGATCATCAGACCAGGCCACCTTCTTCCATTGCTCCGTGGTCCAGTTCTGATACTCACGTGCCACTGTTGGTGCTTTCGGCGGGGTCAGGGGTCAGCATGGGCACCCTGACTGGTCAGCGGCTATGCCGCCCCATACTCAACAAACTGCGATGCTCTGTGTATTCTGACACCTTTCTATCAGAACCAGCATTAACTTCTTGAGCAGTTTGAGCTCCAGTAGCTCGTCTGTTTGATCGGACCACACGGGCCAGCCTTCGCTCCACACGTGCATCAATGAGCCTGGGCCGCCCATGACCCTGTGGCCGGTTCTCCACTGTTCCTTCCTTGCCCATTTTTCCTGCTTCTAACACATCAACTCTGAGGACAAAATGTTCACTTGCTGCCTAATATATCCCACCCACTAACAGGAGCCGTGAGGAAGAGATCATCGGTGTTATACACCGGTCATAATGTTATGCCTGATCGGTGTATTGGACTGATGATGAGCTGATGGTGGATACCATATGAATTAACACAGCATCCGTTTTTTCTCTGTTATCCTTTGGCTAGCGATACATCATGTGATGAATCTCTCTCTCTCTCTCTCTCTCCCACACTCACACACACACACACACACACACACAGACACACAGACACACAGACACACACACACACACACACACACACACACACACACACACACACACACACACAGACACACACACACACACACACACACACACACACACACACACACACACACACACACACACACACAGACACAGACACACACACACACACACACACACACACACACACACAGACACACACACACACACACAGACACAGACACAGACACACAGACACAGACACAGACACACACAGACACAGACACAGACACACACAGACACACACACACACACACACACACACACACACACACACACACACACACACACACACACACACAGAAAGCCACTTGAGACAGCGCATAGACAAGAACACAAACAACAGGATTTGTGTCATGTGTGTCAGTAAACTGTCATTAATGCGACTCAAATAACAAAACAAAGAGAAAAGCACTTGCTGCTCTTGACTGAATAACTTCAGTAGCTTTAATAAAGATGATTCTATATTTATTTCATAATTTATGCAGTGAAGACTGTGAAGTGTTTGATAACTATGTGTATATTTCTTGCCTGTTAGACCGACCTGAAAATCTTAAAACGATGTTTACAAGCGTACATGGGTCAAAAACAACGAAAACAATCATCTTCTGTGCATTTTGTGAAAGTAAAATCTGGACCGGTCTGACCAGAAAACACTGAGCCCTGATATACTGAAGTTCAGGTAATGTGAGATGTATTATAATGGGCTTATGTGAAGATTGTTTTAAGCACATTTAAATTAAAAGTTATATATTTTAAAGCCTAACAAATGTTAAAATGGATAGCTTTCAGTTATAATGTAATGTTGAATCTGTAGCAGTATCAGTTCTTGCCTTCTTTAATACAAAAAATGACATTAAACAAATATTTTAAATATACTGTTTCTACATGGAGATTCAAATGTGACATTACTACAATATAAAAATATATTGAAAACTTTAATGTTATGGTGCGATTAATAAGCACTGTACTACACGCGCACACACACACACACACACACACACACACACACACACACACACACACACACACACACACACACACACACACACACACACACACACACACTCTCACACACACACACACACACGATTCTCATTAATCACTCTCAGCTGAAGAAAATCATCATCAGATTAATTCATCATGCGATGCTAAAGTAGGTTAATCAATATGAATTAATCAGTATCAAAACGAGCCCACACACACACACACACACACACATATGGTGTTTGTAAACTGTGTAAACTGTAACAATAGTACACACACACACAATGGTTTAACTCTGTCTGCTCGTGTCAGTCATTAATCATACATGTTTATTGATTTCATGTTGGAAGTGTAAGATCAAAAGTCATAACTGTTTATATTAGTGTGAACTTAACCGAACATTTAACTAATATTAAGGGTAATAAATGCTGTATAAATATGTTCGTCATTGTTAACTAATGTTAGCACATCTTGTTGTAGTGTTAGCACATAATGTACAGTGAGTTTCCCTTTAAATTCACCTTATGGTTTCTAAAATACCATAAATAATGTAGAAAGATGTGGTATTTTTGTATAATTGGTGTATATTATCCAGCAGCATCAGCTAAAAATGAGCCGATGAAGCTGCTTATGCTATCTGAAGATCTGTTATTGTTCAGTAAAACTAAAGTCATCTTTCATGCTGATGATCTATGGTCAAGATATAGTGGATATAATTCAAATGTAATAAAGGCATGTTTCTCTTCTCTGTGCAGTTTCCCGTGCGAGAGGAGAATCACATCATCATCAGTGAGTTTCTGAACTCTTCATGTGAACTTCAGCAGAATCATGAGGGGAGTGTGTTTCTGTGACCTACAGGAAGTGATGTGTGTGTGTGTGTGTGTGTGTGTGTGTGTGTGTGTGTACTCAGACAGATCTATGAGAAATACACAGGAACAGCTGTAAGACCAAACACACACACACACACACACACACACACACACACACACACACACACACACACACACACACACACACACACACACACGTTTGTTTTGTGAAATGTGGGAACATGCCATAGGCGTAATGCATTTTATACTGTACAAACCGTATTTTCTATCCCCTACACTGCCCCTAAACCTACCCATCACACACACACAAAAACACACACACACACACACACACACACACACACACACACACACACACACACACACACACACACACACACACACACACACACACACACACACACACACACACACACACACACTCACACACACACTACCCATCACAGGAGACTGCACAGTTTACTTTCTGTGATAAAACCTCATCCTGTGTGATTTATAAGCATTTTGAAAAGTGAGGACATGGGGAACGTCCTCATATTTCACCCTCTCCTGTAATACCTGTGTCATACCCATGTCATTATACACATTTGTGTCCTGATATTTCACGAAAACATGCCACACACACACACACACACACACACACTACAAGAGTTCAGGACTGCTCAGAAATCTGCTTCATTCTCAGGTGCCGCATCGAGAGTGAGAGTCGTGGCCAAACGCCCTGATGGAGGATTCACACACAGCAGACAGAGAGCACAGGACACACTGCTGTACCACAGGGTGAGACACACACTCACACACACACACACACACATACGTCTATATTACCAAGAGGACTATCACTCTACACTGACCAAGAGGGGACCTGTGTTTCTAGTCATTTGAAGAAACAAAAATGGCATACAAAATTTTCTTTTAAGGTCCTTTTTCATAATGTAACTTCAAATAAGCATTTTTATTTTTAAAAACATACCAAGAGGACCTGATTTATGTCTACCTATCCAACAGGGGACCTCCATAGCCTGCAGTGGGGCTGTGTGTGTGAAAGTGAACTGAGCTGGCAGTCAAGGCTGTCTTTGTTATTTAAATTATATATAATGATTTAATGTTCACACTGGCATCAGGGATCACAATAAGCACATATAAATATACACAATATACTGAATAAAAAATATATCCATCAGTTATCAAAATTTTTATATTTGAATTGCTAGAGGAAAAAAAAATATTTGAATTTGTTTTTCATACAACCATTTTGTGCACATTACAGAAAAGTAATTTCTTTAAGGAATTAATTCTCTATTGTGTCTTCATACTTACGATCAGTCCACATCTCTCATTTAAGCTTATTGTAAAGTATTTACATTTGTGACGGATTGTATTGGCTGCTTATTAATTAAAACATAGTTTCTGCTCTCTAAAATCCAAATAAAATGTCCATTGTTTTTTAGATTTTTAGAGTAAGATTTGATTTAATTGATTTCTTGCATTTTAAAAAATCAAGGACTGGACAAGCAGAAATAGCTCTCTAATATATTAATTACAGGTCATCATTGAATATTAAAGAGCACCTATTATGGCATTTAAAATGTTCCAAATATTGTTTTAGAAGTCCCCAACAACAGTTTTGCATGCAATAGCAAAAAAGACTTTAATTTTCTTATAATATGCATTTATTTGTACCTGTTTTGACAGCGATTCGTTTAGTGATTCACTTTTCAAAACCCGCCTTTACGTGACGCTAATCTGCGGTGATTGGTCCGATGACCCGGTGAGTTGTGATTGGTCCGATGACCAGTCAGTTGTGATTGGTCCGGTTGTGATTGGTCCGATGACCGGTGAGTTGTGATTGGTCCGATGGCCGGTCAGTTGTGATTGGTCCGATGACCCAGTCAGTTGTGATTGGTCCGATGACCGGTCAGTTGTGATTGGTCCGGTGACCCGGTCAGTTGTGATTGGTCCGATGACCCGGTCAGTTGTGATTGGTCCGATGACCCAGTCAGTTGTGATTGGTCCGATGACCCGGTCAGTTGTGATTGGTCCGGTGACCCGGTCAGTTGTGATTGGTCCGATGACCCGGTCAGTTGTGATTGGTCCGATGACCCAGTCAGTTGTGATTGGTATAGTCTCTGCAGATATTTTCGGAAACGGAACACCCATCACCATAAATGGTTTTCGGTTTAACAAGTTTAAGCGTGCATAAAGTGTATGAACAAACATGGCATCAATTTTACCTATCAACTCGAGCCTGAATATGAAGGGGAAAGCGTCTGGAGATGCGAATGATCAACAAACTCAATGGCAAACACCACGACTGAAGCAGGATATTTCTCAATGGTCAGCATCAATGTCACGTTAGTTGTCACTTCAAGTCAATGGGCGTTAACTCGATGCATAAACATAACGTTTTTACCAAAAATAAATACAAATGCAGCAATGTTACGTTACTACGGTATGACTCTATTCTTAAAGAAAACTCCGAAAACAACAACAAACAATTCACATATCTCAATACAATTGTCATTGAAGACCTAGAAGCTAACGGTGCTTACACAACAAACCAAACAATTATTAATCATGCTACATAAAACATAAAAGCAACAATTATTAATAACACTTACAGTTTGTGATACGGAGGAGGAAGCTGATGCAAATACACTTGGAACTGAACCTTCCTTCAATATCAGCCTCGCCAATCCAAGTTTAATTGCATTTAAGTTGGTAAAGCAATCGTCTTTAAAATGGCGTGAACAAAGCTCAAGGCTCGGACTCCTGTGGTTCAGTTGTATTTATGAACTGTAGCCACTTAGTCTTCAAATGCTCAGATGAGAAGAGTTTGCTTTTGAGTCGCGAGAACACAGCGTCGTCTCATGATGTTTTCTGGTTTTCACTGGCGTGCTCAATAAGTGGGTTCGGTCAATAAGTTCGGTCTTCTAACGATTCATAAAAATGACTCAGAGTCAACTCTTACTTTTGAAAGACAATAACTTTATATACGATTGCACTGTCAGATTTCAAACTTTGCAGGATGTTTTTGTTCACAAGTGTTACACACTACATGAAAGGTACATTTCAAAATCCCATGATAGGTGCTCTTTAATTATGTTAAACACATACTGACTCTGGTCCCCTGTTAGATAGTAAATCACAACGCCTGTGTGTTTGCTTTGACATTTCTTACTATCACAAACACACTGTAAAGATTTAGAGTTTTATAGCAATAACTGAGTTTTAAAGGGTTAAATCAAGCAGAAATCTCTCTCTAATGTATTAATTACAGGTGATCATTGAATATTAATTATGATAAACACACACTGACTCTGGTCCCCTGTTAGATAGTAAATCACAACGCCTGTGTGTTTGCTTTGACATTTCTTACTATCACAAACACACTGTAAAGATTTAGAGTTTTTATAGCAATAACTGAGTTTTAAGGGTTAAATCAAGCAGAAATCTCTCTCTAATGTATTAATTACAGGTCATCATTGAATATTAATTATGATAAACACACACTGACTCTGGTCCCCTGTTAGATAGTAAACCACAACGCCTGTGTGTTTGCTTTGACATTTCTTACCATCTCAAACACACTGTAAAGATTTAGAGTTTTTATAGCAATAACTGAGTTTTAAGGGTTAAATCAAGCAGAAATCTCTCTCTAATGTATTAATTACAGGTCATCATTGAATATTAATTATGATAAACACATACTGACTCTGGTCCCCTGTTAGATAGTAAACCACAACGCCTGTGTGTTTGCTGTGACATTTCTTACCATCACAAACACACTGTAAAGATTTAGAGTTTTATAGCAATAACTGAGTTTTAAGGGTTAAATCAAGCAGAAATCTCTCTCTAATGTATTAATTACAGGTCATCATTGAATATTAATTATGATAAACACACACTGACTCTGGTCCCCTGTTAGATAGTAAATCCACGATGCCTGTGTGTTTGCTTTGACATTTCTTACCATCACAAACACACTGTAAAGATTTAGAGTTTTTAAAGCAATAACTGAGTTTTAAGGGTTAAATCAAGCAGAAATCTCTCTCTAATGTATTAATTACAGGTCATCATTGAATATTAATTATGATAAACACACACTGACTCTGGTCCCTGTTAGATAGTAAAACACAACGCCTGTGTGTTTGCTTTAACATTTCTTACTATCTCAAACACACTGTAAAGATTTAGAGTTTTTATAGCAATAACTGAGTTTTAAGGGTTAAATCAAGCAGAAATCTCTCTCTAATGTATTAATTACAGGTCATCATTGAATATTAATTATGATAAACACACACTGACTCTGGTCCCCTGTTAGATAGTAAACCACAACGCCTGTGTGTTTGCTTTGACATTTCTTACCATCTCAAACACACTGTAAAGATTTAGAGTTTTTAAAGCAATAACTGAGTTTTAAGGGTTAAATCAAGCAGAAATCTCTCTCTAATGTATTAATTACAGGTCATCATTGAATAGTGATCATGTTAAACACACACTGACTCTGGTCCCTGTTAGATAGTAAATTATGACGCCTGTGTGATTGGTTCGTTTGCTTATAAGTTTATGTATATTTTGGTCTAAGGTGAAACTCTTATAGTCTGGCCTAAATGTGTCTGTGGCTGTGACATGCTGTCCTTGGAAGCCACTCTTCATTGAAATGCAAATTGCCTGCGAATGTAGTGGGGGGCAGTTTAACACGGCTTGAGTCTATTCTCAAGCCAGGCTTGAGTAGCTTAAGCTATTTAGTCTTAAAAATAATGGTTCTTTGGCAGTATGTATGGTTCCATGAAAAACCTTTAATATCGAAGAACCTTTCCATTGCACAAAATGTTCGTTGTAGTTCAGAAAGTTTCCTAAGACTATAAAATGGTTAGAAAAAAACAAAAATGTTTCTTTAAAAAAAACTTTCACAAAACAGTTCTTCAGTGATCCAGAAATGGTTATTTTATGGCATCGCCTTTATTTTTAAGAGAGTACAGTGTTGAGTCCTGCTTTATATGAGTTGGCCTTAACTACTTTGTACTTTCACCAAAAATAAGTACAATGTACTTATTGTTTTCATATTGTATTGCAAAACGCTTTTGCTGATATTGAGATGGGATACAAGTTTAGGCACAGGTTTGGTGGTATGGGTAAGTACAGGTATTTTTAAAATATAAGTACAATGTAAAAACATGTTTGTGCACAATAAGTGCATTATATCAAATTATTAATTTCAATGCAAGTACATACTAGTTAAAGACACTTAATATAAAGTGCGACCCAGTGTTGCTAATCCACTTCACATTGATCACAATATACAGTTAACCTATATTTTGCCTTTGGATAAGCCACAATTAACCACCATTACTATTGGTACAGTTATGCAGATTTCCTGTGATTGAAAGCAAACAGACAGTTCAAAACAAGGGTAGTGGATTGGTTTTAAATTGAGTTCCAGTTGTAAACATTTAAATTGGATAAGGAAATATCTTGACCTTACTTAGTATTACATAACATTATTATTACTCACTTTTGACTATATGTATTTTAAATAGAGCACAGAACCCACATCTATAACAATGCCAGACAACACATGATAATATTAATAAAGAAAAGGTTAAAAATAATATCAAACTACGGGATGGTACAGCATTTTAAGAAGGTATTGAGATAAAAATGTATTCACTATTTAATAATAAGAAACAATGAGAAATTAATTTGCATGACTCATTTTTCCACATTAATGATACATTACTTACAGATACACCACTTACATTTTTATAAGTATTTTAAAGTTAAATGCTGCATTGTTACTTGGAGCACAAAAACATATTAAATTATGAAAGATTATTTATTCATTAACATGGGAAGCTGATTTAGGATAGTTTAACTTAACCTTTATACAGCATCTGAAAAAAATGTTAAAATACAAGCTCATACCACTTGTACCTCATTCCACAGAGTACCTCATGTTAAATTACTCAACAAGTTTACCACGTAAGTTAAGTAAATTAAGTTTAAGTAGATAGGATGGTTTATAAGTTTATGTATATTTTGGTCTAAGGTGAAACTCTTATAGTCTGGCCTAAATGTGTCTGTGGCTGTGACATGCTGTCCTTGGAAGCCACTCTTCATTGAAATGCAAATTGCCTGCAGAATGTAATGGGGGTAGTTTAACACGGCTTGAGTCTATTCTCAAGCCAGGCTTGAGTAACCAAGCTATTTAGTCTTAAAAATAATGGTTCTTTGGCAGTATGTATGGTTCCATGAAGATCCTTTAATATCAGAAGAACCTTTCCATTGCACAAAATGTTATTTGTAGTGCAGAAAGGTTCCTTAGACTATAAAATGGTTAGAAAAGAAAAAAAACGTTTAAAAAACTTTCACAAACGGTTCTTCAGTGATCCAGAAATGGTTCTTCGTGGCACCTTTATTTTTAAGAGAGTACAGTGTTGGGTCCTGTTTTATATGAGGTGGCCTTAACTACTGCGTACTTTCACCAAAATATAAGTACAATGTAAAAACTTGTTTGTGCACAATAAGTGTATTATATCAAATGATTAGTTGCAATGCAAGTACATACTAGTTAAAGACACTTAATATAAAGTGCGACCCAGTGTTGCTAATCCACATCACATTGATCACAATATACAGTTAACCTATATTATGTCTTTGGATAAGCCACAATTAACCACCATTACTATTGGTACAGTTCTGCAGATTTCCTGTGATTGAAAGCAAACAGACAGTTCAAAACAAGGGTAGTGGATTGGTTTTAAATTGAGTTCCAGTTTTAAACATTTAAATTGAATAAGGACATCTTTACCTTACTTAGTATTACATAACATTATACTTATTTTTGACTATATGTATTTTAAAAAGAGCACAGAACCCAAATCTATAACAATGCCAGACAACACATGTTAATATTAATAAAGAAAAGGTTAAAAATAATATCAAACTACGGGATGGTACAGCCTTTTAAGAAGGTATTGAGATAAAAATGTATTCACTATTTAATAATAAGAAACAATGAGAAATTAATTTGCAGGACTCAATTTTCCTCAATAATGATAAATTACTTACGGATAAACCATTTACATTTTTATAAGAATTTTAAAGTTAAATGCTGCATTGTTACTTGGAGCACAAAAACATATTAAATTATGAAAGATTATTTATTCATTAACATGGGAAGCTTATTTAGGATAGTTTAACTTAACCTTTATACCACATCTGAAATTTTTTTTTAAAATACAAGCGCAAGTAAGTTAAGTAAATTAAGTTTAAGTAGATAGGATGGCTTATAAGTTTATGTATATTTTGGTCTAAGGTGAAACTCTTATAGTCTGGCCTAAATGTGTCTGTGGCTGTGACATGCTGTCCTTGGAAGCCACTCTTCATTGAAATGCAAATTGCCTGCGAGTGTAGTCGGGGGTAGTGCAACATGGCTTGAGTCTATTCTCAAGCCAGGCTTGAGTGGCTTGAGTCTATTCTCAGACTAAAATGCATGTTTGAGCTGTTTTATCTTTAAGTATATCTTAAAATGTCATTGCAATTGTTTTGCAGGCAATTCCTAATTGAACTAAGGCATAATCTTGGCTTAAACTAAATCAGGATTCTGTGAAACAAGGAGGTTTTATGAATGTTTTAAGAGAAGGATAATAAAATTAAAATTTTAAATACAATGAGCTCCTGTAACCCGTTTCATCCCGTTGTCTAATGGATGATGCTGCAAAATGAATTTTATTTAGCCATTTTCCCTGTATTGTTGCATTACAGTGTTGAGTCCTGCTTTATATGAGGTGGCCTTATACTGTGTACTTACATCAAAAAATTGCACAATGTATTTATTGTGTACATATTGTATTGCAAAACGCTTTTGCTGATATTGAGATGGGATACGGGTAAGTTTAGGCACAGGTTTGGTGGTATGGTGTTAAAACTAACACTAAACAGTTGTATTTTGATGAGCTCAAATGAACAAGATTAATATACTGCAAATTAATGTATTATGAACAATGGTTAGTTCAGGTTAGTTAATGCATTAGTTAAATAAACCAAAGTGATGATGCATTTACAAGTGTGCTGCAAGAGTAATGATATTAAATTGCTAGACCAGGTATTGCTTTTGGAGTGCTGCATACACTTATACACATCTACCTATACACATCTAGTTCACTAAATACAGATGTAATCAGGGTCTAAAAACTCTAAATCTTTACAGTGTGTTTGAGATGGTAAGAAATGTCAAAGCAAACACACAGGCGTTGTGTTTACTATCTAACAGGGGACCAGAGTCAGTGTGTGTTTATCATAATTAATATTCAATGATGACGTGTAATTAATACATTAGAGAGATTTCTGCTTGATTTAACCCTTAAAACTCAGTTATTGCTATAAAAACTCTAAATCTTTACAGTGTGTTTGTGATGGTAAGAAATGTCACAGCAAACACACAGGCGTTGTGGTTTACTATCTAACAGGGGACCAGAGTCAGTGTGTGTTTATCATAATTAATATTCAATGATGACCTGTAATTAATACATTAGAGAGAGATTTCTGCTTGATTTAACCCTTAAAACTCAGTTATTGCTATAAAAACTCTAAATCTTTACAGTGTGTTTGTGATGGTAAGAAATGTCAAAGCAAACACACAGGCGTTGTGTTTTACTATCTAACAGGGGACCAGAGTCACTGTGTGTTTATCATAATTAATATTCAATGATGACCTGTAATTAATACATTAGAGAGAGATTTCTGCTTGATTTAACCCTTAAAACTCAGTTATTGCTATAAAAACTCTAAATCTTTACAGTGTGTTTGTGATGGTAAGAAATGTCAAAGCAAACACACAGGCGTTGTGGTTTACTATCTAACAGGGACCAGAGTCAGTGTGTGTTTAACATAATTAATATTCAATGATGACCTGTAATTAATACATTAGAGAGAGATTTCTGCTTGATTTAACCCTTAAAACTCAGTTATTGCTATAAAAACTCTAAATCTTTACAGTGTGTTTGTGATGGTAAGAAATGTCAAAGCAAACACACAGGCGTTGTTTACTATCTAACAGGGGACCAGAGTCAGTGTGTGTTTAACATAATTAATATTCAATGATGACCTGTAATTAATACATTAGAGAGAGATTTCTGCTTGATTTAACCCTTAAAACTCAGTTATTGCTATAAAACTCTAAATCTTTACAGTGTGTTTGAGATGGTAAGAAATGTCAAAGCAAACACACAGGCGTTGTGGTTTACTATCTAACAGGGGACCAGAGTCAGTGTGTGTTTATCATAATTAATATTCAATGATGACCTGTAATTAATACATTAGAGAGAGATTTCTGCTTGATTTAACCCTTAAAACTCAGTTATTGCTATAAAAACTCTAAATCTTTACAGTGTGTTTGTGATGGTAAGAAATGTCAAAGCAAACACACAGGCGTTGTGTTTACTATCTAACAGGGGACCAGAGTCAGTGTGTGTTTATCATAATTAATATTCAATGATGACCTGTAATTAATACATTAGAGAGAGATTTCTGCTTGATTTAACCCTTAAAACTCAGTTATTGCTATAAAAACTCTAAATCTTTACAGTGTGTTTGTGATGGTAAGAAATGTCAAAGCAAACACACAGGCGTTGTGGTTTACTATCTAACAGGGGACCAGAGTCAGTGTGTGTTTATCATAATTAATATTCAATGATGACCTGTAATTAATACATTAGAGAGAGATTTCTGCTTGATTTAACCCTTAAAACTCAGTTATTGCTATAAAAACTCTAAATCTTTACAGTGTGTTTGTGATAGTAAGAAATGTCACAGCAAACACACAGGCGTTGTGGTTTACTATCTAACAGGGGACCAGAGTCAGTGTGTGTTTATCATAATTAATATTCAATGATGACCTGTAATTAATACATTAGAGAGAGATTTCTGCTTGATTTAACCCTTAAAACTCAGTTATTGCTATAAAAACTCTAAATCTTTACAGTGTGTTTGTGATGGTAAGAAATGTCAAAGCAAACACACAGGCATTGTGATTTACTATCTAACAGGGGACCAGAGTCAGTGTGTGTTTAACATAATTAATATTCAATGATGACCTGTAATTAATACATTAGAGAGAGATTTCTGCTTGATTTAACCCTTAAAACTCAGTTATTGCTTTAAAAACTCTAAATCTTTACAGTGTGTTTGTGATGGTAAGAAATGTCAAAGCAAACACACAGGCGTTGTGGTTTACTATCTAACAGGGGACCAGAGTCAGTGTGTGTTTAACATAATTAATATTCAATGATGACCTGTAATTAATACATTAGAGAGAGATTTCTGCTTGATTTAACCCTTAAAACTCAGTTATTGCTTAAAAAACTCTAAATCTTTACAGTGTGTTTGTGATGGTAAGAAATGTCAAAGCAAACACACAGGCATCGTGATTTACTATCTAACAGGGGACCAGAGTCAGTGTGTGTTTATCATAATTAATATTCAATGATGACCTGTAATTAATACATTAGAGAGAGATTTCTGCTTGATTTAACCCTTAAAACTCAGTTATTGCTATAAAACTCTAAATCTTTACAGTGTGTTTGAGATGGTAAGAAATGTCAAAGCAAACACACAGGCGTTGTGGTTTACTATCTAACAGGAGACCAGAGCCATTTGGTAAATCATTAATAAAAAAAAGTTGTTTGTTTAAAAAACTCATAAATGTATAAGGTGGCAAGGTGGGCCTTTTACGCACATTTTACATGAGGCAAAAGTCACACATTATTTATAGAAATACTTGAGCTAAAATAAAATGTTTTGGTAACACTTTACAATAAGGTTGTATTAGTTAATGCATTAGTTAACATGAACTAATAATGAACTGCACTTATAAAGCATTTATTTATCTTTGTTAATGTTAATTTCAACATTTACTAATGCATTAAAAAAATCTTGTTAACATTAGTTAATGCACTGTGAACTAACATGAACAGCTGTATTTATATTAACTAACATTAACAAAGATTAACTAATGCTGAATAGAGATGTTGTTCATGGTTAGTTCATGTTAACTAATGCGTTAACTAATGTTAACTAATACAACCTTATTGTAAAGTGTTACCAATGTTTTTAATAATGTCTATGTTTACACTTGTTTAAAAGAACTTTAGATGCAAAGTTTGTACCATTTTCTGTTTATTTTGATAAATATAGGCATAATAATAAAAATATATGTATTTTACTTGTAGAAACTGAGGACACACATTTTGATTGCAGATATATTTCTTTGTACATCCTGGTTGTTTAGATTTTTTATTATTTTTCTTGGATCCTGTGTAGCATTTAATTTTAATGTAATGCAAAGTTTGAACTAGTCAGGTATCTAGTAAACAGATATATGTGTAATACTTGTTCCTTTAGTAAGCAGCCTGTTAAACAGCAGAGCCTCTCTGGGCCAGCAGGCCATTCAAACAATAGAGTGTGTGTGAACGACGTGTGTTTAAGGGCCATTACAGTTCCTGCTCCAGCCTACAGGGGCGCTGAGAATGGCCTTAAACACACACACACACATAGGTCCCCACTTGGTCAACATTTTTAAAAATTCACTAAAATGTTTTTCTTGAGTTTAACATGATGTAAACACACACATCTGTAGGTCCCTACTTGGTCAACCATTTAAAAATATGACCAGAGCGCTTTTTTAGTTTTTTACTTGATTTTAACATGATTTAAAGCATGACCAACAGGGGACCTGGAAAATGTCCCCTCTTGGCTCAGAGGTCCTGTTAGTGAGTGTGTAACGACACCAAGGTCCCCTGTTAGATAGGTAGACAAGTACACACACACACACACACACACACACACACACACACACACACACAGCAGACAGAGAGCACAGGACACACTGCTGTACCACAGGGTGAGACACACACACACACACACACACACACAGACAGAGAGCACAGGACACACTGCTGTACCACAGGGTGAGACACACACACACACACACACACACACACACACACACACACACACACAGCAGACAGAGAGCACAGGACACACTGCTGTACCACAGGGTGAGACACACACACACACACACACACACACACACACACACACACACACACACACACACACACACACACAGCAGACAGAGAGCACAGGACACACACACACACACACACACACACACACACACACACACAGCAGACAGAGAGCACTGGACACACTGCTGTACCACAGGGTGAGACACACACACACACACACACAGCAGACAGAGAGCACAGGACACACTGCTGTACCACAGGGTGAGACACACACACACACACACACACACACACGCACGCACACACACACACACACACACACACACACACACACACACACACACACACACACACACACACACACACACACACACACAAACACACACACACACAAACACACACACATGTTGTGTTTCCATGTTTTATGGGGACATTCCATAGGCGTAATGCATTTTATACTGTACAAACTGTATTTTCTATCCCCTACACTGCCCCTGCCCCTAAACCTGCCCATCACACACACACACACACACACACACACACACACACACACACACACACACTACCCATCACAGGAGACATGCTGCATTTTTACTTTTTCAAAAACATCACTTAGTGTGATTTATAAGATGTTTTCTCATGGGGACCAAAAAAATGTCCCCACAAGGACAAAAATTTGATATTGCCATCTTTGTGGGGACATTTTGTCCCATACCGTAGGGATTACCAGTCCACACACACACACACACACACACACACACACACAGCAGACAGAGAGCACAGGACACACTGCTTTACCACAGGGTGAGACACACACACACACACACTACTCCTTTGTACCGACTGCAATTCCTCATTCTCTCTCTTCAGAGTGTGTGATATCTGTCCTAAAATGTCACATCAGGAATATGAGATCCAAACTGAAATATTTATCTACAAACATCTAAACATTCTTACATCAAGACACACTCACTGCAGAGAAGAATGACTGAAGATATTAAGACTTGCTTAAAGGAATACACCATTTTTAGAAATAGGGCTTATTCAATGTCTTTCCTACATTTAGATATGTGGGCAAATGCATGTTTGTCTCAGTGCATGCATTGTTTTAGTTTGGCAGGGTTGCCGCTAGCTTAGCTTAGCATAATGAATGGAATCCTATGTTGCCAGCTAGCATGTCCCGAGTACTTGGGACTATATTATGGGGAAGCACAGGCGAAGCACTGCTACTTGGGCGCAGAGATATCACACAACACATGCACAACACACAGTTGACAGATGTTTGGGGATTTCATGTGTTGCTGATATCTCTGCACCAAAGTAGCAGTGCTTCGCCTGTGCAATAAGAATGAAATGAAAGAATCATCAAAATGAAGTGAGTCTGTGCTTAAAACATGAAGAAATATCTGCCAACTGAAGCACAGACTCACTTCATTTTGATGATTGTTTCATTAAGCAAGTCTTAATATCTTCAGTCATTCTTCTGCAGTGAGTGTGTCTTGACTGAAGTTTAGATGAAGTGAGTGTGACTCCAGTGTGTCTCCAGCAGGAGGCGCTGTATTTCTGGAACACACTGCGTGAGGATCGTCCGGCCGGAGCGCAGGCTCATCTCAGGTGAGAACATCTCGGCTCTGAGGAAGAGACCACTGCGTGAGCTCTGCTTGATCTGACACACACTCACACTGAACACAGGACTCACACTGGACACAGGACACACTCACACTGAACACAGGACTCACACTGGACACAGGACACACACTCACACTGAACACAGGACACACACTCACACTGAACACAGGACTCACACTGAACACAGGACACACACTCACACTGAACACAGGACTCACACTGAACACAGGACACACACTGAACACAGGACACACACTCACACTGAACACAGGACACACACTCACACTGAACTCAGGACACACACACACACACACACACACACACACACACACTAAACACAGGACTCACACTGAACACAGGACACACACTCACACTGAACACAGGACACACACTCACACTGAAAACATGACACACACTGAACACAGGACACACACTGAACACAGGACACACACTCACACTGGACACAGGACACACACTTACACTGAACACAGGACTCACACTCACACTAAACACAGGACACACACTCACACTGAACACAGGACACACACTCACACTGAACACAGGACACACACTCACACTGAACACAGGACACACACTCACACTGAACACAGGACACACTCACACTGAACATAGGACACACACTCACACTGAACACAGGACACACACTCACACTGAACACAGGACACACACTCACACTGGACACACACTCACACTGAACACAGGACACACTCACACTGAACACAAGACACACACTTACACTGAACACAGGACAAACTCACACTGAACACAGGACACACACTCACACTGAACACAGGACTCACACTCACACTGAACACAGGACACACACTCACACTGAACACAGGACACACTCACACTGAACACAGGACACACACTCACACTGAACACAGGACACACTCACACTGGACACAGGACACACACTTACACTGAACACAGGACTCACACTCACACTGAACACAGGACACACACTCACACTGAACACAGGACACACACTCACACTGAACACAGGACACACACTCACACTGAACACAGGACACACACTCACACTGAACACAGGACACACTCACACTGAACATAGGACACACACTCACACTGAACACAGGACACACACTCACACTGAACACAGGACACACACTCACACTGAACATAGGACACACACTCACACTGAACACAGGACACACACTGACACTGAACACAGGACACACACTCACACTGAACACAGGACACACACTCACACTGGACACACACTCACACTGAACACAGGACACACACTTACACTGAACACAGGACACACACTGAACACAGGACACACACTTACACTGAACACAGGACTCACACTTACACTGAACACAGGACTCACACTTAACACAGGACACACACTTACACTGAACACAGGACACACACTCACACTGAACACAGGACACACACTCACACTGAACACAGGACACACACTTACACTGAACACAGGACACACTCACACTGAACACAGGACACACAGCACACTGGACACACACTCACACTGAACACAGGACACACACTGAACACAGGACACACACTGAACACAGGACACACACTGAACACAGGACTCACACTTAACACTGGACACACACTCACACTGAACACAGGACACACACTCACACTGAACATAGGACACACACTCACACTGAACACAGGACACACACTTACACTGAACACAGGACTCACACTCACACTGAACACAGGACACACACTCACACTGGACACACACTTACACTGAACACAGGACACACACTGAACACAGGACTCACACTTACACTGAACACAGGACTCACACACACACTTACACTGAACACAGGACACACACTGAACACAGGACACACACTTACACTGAACACAGGACACACACTCACACTGAACACAGGACACACACTCACACTGAACACAGGACACACACTTACACTGAACACAGGACACACTCACACTGAACACAGGACACACACGCACACTGGACACACACTCACACTGAACACAGAACACACACTTACACTGAACACAGGACACACACTGAACACAGGACACACACTCACACTGAACACAGGACACACACTCACACTGAACACAGGACACACACTCACACTGAACACAGGACACACACTTAACACAGGACACACACTCACACTGAACACAGGACACACACTTACACTGAACACAGGACACACACTCACACTGAACACAGGACACACTCACACTGAACACAGGACACACACTCACACTGGACACACACTCACACTGAACACAGGACTCACACTTAACACAGGACACACACTTACACTGAACACAGGACTCACACTTAACACAGGACACACACTCACACTGAACACAGGACACACACTGAACACAGGACACACACTTAATACAGGACTCACACTTAACACAGGACACACACTCACACTGAACACACACTTAACACAGGACACACACTCACACTGAACACAGGACACACACTGAACACAGGACTCACACTTAACACAGGACACACACTCACACTGAACACAGGACACACACTTACACTGAACACAGGACTCACACTGAACACAGGACACACACTCACACTGAACACAGGACTCACACTGAACACAGGACACACACTGAACACAGGACACACACTCACACTGAACACAGGACACACACTCACACTGAACTCAGGACACACACTCACACTCACACCGAACACACACTCACACTAAACACAGGACTCACACTGAACACAGGACACACACTCACACTGAACACAGGACACACACTCACACTGAACACAGGACACACACTGAACACAGGACACACACTTAACACAGGACACACACTCACACTGGACACAGGACACACACTTACACTGAACACAGGACTCACACTCACACTAAACACAGGACACACACTCACACTGAACACAGGACACACACTCACACTGAACACAGGACACACACTCACACTGAACACAGGACACACACTCACACTGAACACAGGACACACTCACACTGAACATAGGACACACACTCACACTGAACACAGGACACACACTCACACTGAACACAGGACACACACTCACACTGGACACACACTCACACTGAACACAGGACACACTCACACTGAACACAGGACACACACTTACACTGAACACAGGACAAACTCACACTGAACACAGGACACACTCACACTGAACACAGGACACACACTTACACTGAACACAGGACACACTCACACTGGACACAGGACACACACTTACACTGAACACAGGACTCACACTCACACTGAACACAGGACACACTCACACTGAACACAGGACACACACTCACACTGAACACAGGACACACACTCACACTGAACACAGGACACACACTCACACTGAACACAGGACACACTCACACTGAACATAGGACACACACTCACACTGAACACAGGACACACACTCACACTGAACACAGGACACACACTCACACTGAACATAGGACACACACTCACACTGAACACAGGACACACACTGACACTGAACACAGGACACACACTCACACTGAACACAGGACACACACTCACACTGGACACACACTCACACTGAACACAGGACACACACTCACACTGAACACAGGACACACACTGAACACAGGACTCACACTTACACTGAACACAGGACTCACACACACACTCACACTGAACACAGGACACACACTGAAAACAGGACACACACTTACACTGAACACAGGACACACACTCACACTGAACACAGGACACACACTCACACTGAACACAGGACACACACTTACACTGAACACAGGACACACTCACACTGAACACAGGACACACACGCACACTGGACACACACTCACACTGAACACAGAACACACACTTACACTGAACACAGGACTCACACTGAACACAGGACACACACTCACACTGAACACAGGACACACACTCACACTGAACACAGGACACACACTTACACTGAACACAGGACTCACACTTAACACAGGACACACACTCACACTGAACACAGGACACACACTCACACTGAACACAGGACACACACTCACACTGAACACAGGACTCACACTCACACTGAACACAGGACACACACTCACACTGGACACACACTCACACTGAACACAGGACTCACACTTAACACAGGACACACACTCACACTGAACACAGGACACACACTGAACACAGGACACACACTCACACTGAACACAGGACTCACACACACACTCACACTGAACACAGGACACACACTGAAAACAGGACACACACTTAACACAGGACTCACACTCACACTGAACACAGGACACACACTTACACTGAACACAGGACTCACACTCACACTGAACACAGGACACACTCACACTGAACACAGGACACACACTCACACTGGACACACACTCACACTGAACACAGGACACACTCACACTGAACACAGGACACACACTTACACTGAACACAGGACAAACTCACACTGAACACAGGACACACACTCACACTGGACACACACTCACACTGAACACAGGACACACACTTACACTGAACACAGGACTCACACTTAACACAGGACACAGGACTCACACTCACACTGAACACAGGACACACACTCAACACAGGACACACACTCACACTGAACACAGGACTCACACTGAACACAGGACACACACTCACACTGAACACAGGACACACACTCACACTGAACACAGGACACACACTCACACTGAACACAGGACACACACTCACACTGAACACAGGACACACACTTACACTGAACACAGGACACACACTTACACTGAACACAGGACTCACACTTAACACAGGACACACACTCACACTGAACACAGGACTCACACTTAACACAGGGACACACACTCACACTGAACACAGGACACACACTCACACTGAACACAGGACACACACTCACACTGAACACAGGACACACACTCACACTGAACACAGGACACCCACTCACACTGAACACAGGACACACACTCACACTGAACACAGGACACACACTCACACTGAACACAGGACACACACTCACACTGAACACAGGACACACACTCACACTAAACACAGGACACACTCACACTGAACACAGGACACACACTCACACTGAACACAGGACACACACTCACACTGAACACAGGACACACACTCACACTGAACACAGGACTCACACTGAACACAGGACACACACTCACACTGAACACAGGACACACACTTACACTGAACACAGGACTCACACTTACACTGAACACAGGACACACACTCACACTGAACACAGGACACACACTCACACTGAACACAGGACACACACACACACACTGAACACAGGACACACACTCACACTGAACACAGGACACACACTCACACTGAACACAGGACACACACTTAACACAGGACACACACTCACACTGAACACAGGACACACACTCACACTGAACACAGGACACACACTCACACTGAACACAGGACACACTCACACTGAACACAGGACACACACTCACACTGGACACAAACTCACACTGAACACAGGACACACACTTAACACAGGACACACACTCACTGAACACAGGACACACACTTAACACATGACACACACTCACACTGAACACAGGACACACACTTAATACAGGACTCACACTTAACACAGGACACACACTCACACTGAACACAGGACACACACTCACACTGAACACAGGACACACACTCACACTGAACACAGGACACACTCACACTGAACACAGGACACACACTCACACTGGACACACACTCACACTGAACACAGGACACACTCACACTGAACACAGGACACACACTTCCACTGAACACAGGACAAACTCACACTGAACACAGGACACACACTCACACTGGACACACACTCACACTTAACACAGGACACACACTCACACTGAACACAGGACACACACTGAACACAGGACACACACTTAACACAGGACACACACTTAACACAGGACACAGGACACACACTCACACTGAACACAGGACACACACTCAACACAGGACTCACACTCACACTGAACACAGGACACACTCACACTGAACACAGGACACACACTCACACTGAACACAGGACACACACTCACACTGAACACAGGACACACACTCACACTGAACACAGGACACACACTCACACTGAACACAGGACACACACTTACACTGAACACAGGACTCACACTTAACACAGGACACACACTCACACTGAACACAGGACTCACACTTAACACAGGACACAGGACTCACACTCACACTGAACACAGGACACACTCACACTGAACACAGGACACACACTCACACTGAACACAGGACACACACTCACACTGAAAACAGGACACACACTCACACTGAACACAGGACACACACTCAGACTGAACACAGGACACACACTCACACTGAACACAGGACACACACTCACACTGAACACAGGACACACACTCACACTGAACACAGGACACACACTCACACTGAACACAGGACTCACACTTAACACAGGACACACACTCACACTGAACACAGGACACACACTTACACTGAACACAGGACTCACACTTACACTGAACACAGGACTCACACACACACTCACACTGAACACAGGACATACACTCACACTTAACACAGGACACACACTCACACTGAACACAGGACACACACTCACACTGAACACAGGACACACACTTACACTGAACACAGGACACACACTTACACTGAACACAGGACACACACTCACACTGAACACAGGACACACACTCACACTGAACACAGGACACACACTCACACTGAACACAGGACACACACTCACACTGAACACAGGACACCCACTCACACTGAACACAGGACACACACTCACACTGAACACAGGACACCCACTCACACTGAACACAGGACACCCACACACACTGAACACAGGACACACACTCACACTGAACACAGGACACACACTCACACTGAACACAGGACACACTCACACTGAACACAGGACACACACTCACACTGAACACAGGACACACACTCACACACACTGAACACAGGACACACACTCACACTGAACACAGGACTCACACTGGACACACAGGACACACACTCACACTGAACACAGGACTCACACTGAACACAGGACACACACTGAACACAGGACACACACTCACACTGAACACAGGACACACACTCACACTGAACACAGGATACACACTGAACACAGGACACACACTTACACACACTGAACACAGGACACACACTCACACTGAATACAGGACACACACTCACACTAAACACAGGACACACACTCACACTGAACACAGGACACACACTTAACACAGGACACACACTCACACTGAACACAGGACACACACTCACACTAAACACAGGACACACACTCACACTGAACACAGGACACACACTCACACTGAACACAGGACACACTCACACTGAACACAGGACTCACACTGAACACAGGACACACTCACACTGAACACAGGACACACACTCACACTGAACACAGGACACACACTTACACTGAACACAGGACACACACTCACACTGAACACAGGACACACACTTACACTGAACACAGGACACACACTCACACTGAACACAGGACACACACTCACACTGAACACAGGACACACACTCACACTGAACACAGGACACACACTCACACTGAACACAGGACACACTCACACTGAACACAGGACACACACTCACACTGAACACAGGACACACACTGAACACAGGACACACACTCACACTGTACACAGGACACACACTCACACTGAACACAGGACACACACTCACACTGAACACAGGACACACACTCACACTGAACACAGGACACACACTCACACTGAACACAGGACACACACTCACACTGAACACAGGACACCCACACACACTGAACACAGGACACACACTGAACACAGGACACACACTCACACTAAACACAGGGCACCACACTCACACTGAACACAGGACACACACTCACACTGAACACAGGACACACTCACACTGAACACAGGACACACACTGAACACAGGACACACACTGAACACAGGACACACCACACTCACACTGAACACAGGACACACACTGAACACAGGAGACACACTCACACTGAACACAGGACACACACTGAACACAGGACACACACTCACACTCACACTGAACACAGGACACACACTCACACTGAACACAGGACACACACTCACACTGAACACAGGACACACTCACACTGAACACAGGACACCCACACACACTGAACACAGGACACACACTGAACACAGGACACACACTCACACTGAACACAGGACACACACTCAACACAGGACACACACTCACACTGAACACAGGACACACTCACACTGAACACAGGACACACTCACACTGAACACAGGACACACACTCACACTGAACACAGGACACACACTGACACTGAACACAGGACACACTCACACTGAACACAGGACACACACTCACACTGAACACAGGACACACACTGACACTGAACACAGGACACACACTCACACTGAACACAGGACACACACTCACACTGAACACAGGACACACACTGACACTGAACACAGGACACACACTCACACTGAACACAGGACACACACTCACACTGGACACAGGACACACACTCACACTGAACACAGGACACACACTCACACTGAACACAGGACACACACTCACACTGAACACAGGACACACACTCACACTGAACACAGGACACACACTTACACTGAACACAGGACACACTCACACTGAACACAGGACTCACACTGAACACAGGACTCACACTGAACACAGGACACACACTCACACTCACACTCACACTGAACACAGGACACACTCACACTGAACACAGGACACACACTCACACTCACACTGAACACAGGACACACTCACACTGAACACAGGACACCCACACACACTGAACACAGGACACACACTGAACATACAGGACACACACTCACACTGAACACAGGACACACACTACACACTGAACACAGGACACACACTCACACTGAATACAGGACACACACTCACACTAAACACAGGACACACACTCACACTGAACACAGGACACACACTGAACACAGGACACCCACTCACACTGAACACAGGACACACACTCACACTAAACACAGGACACACACTCACACTGAACACAGGACACACACTCACACTGAACACATACTCACTGAACACAGGACACACTCACACTGAACACAGGACACACTCACACTGAACACAGGACACACACTCACACTGAACACAGGACACACACTTACACTGAACACAGGACACACACTCACTGAACACAGGACACACACTTACACTGAACACAGGACACACACTTACACTGAACACAGGACACACACTCACACTGAACACAGGACACACACTCACACTGAACACAGGACACACACTCACACTGAACACAGGACACACACTCACACTGAACACAGGACTCACACTGAACACAGGACACACACTCACACTGAACACAGGACACACACTGAACACAGGACACACACTCACACTGAACACAGGACACACACTCACACTGAACACAGGACACACACTCACACTGAACACAGGACACACACTCACACTGAACACAGGACACACACTCACACTGAACACAGGACACACACTCACACTGAACACAGGACACACACACACACTGAACACAGGACACACACTCACACTAAACACAGGGCACCCACTCACACTGAACACAGGACACACACTCACACTGAACACAGGACACACTCACACTGAACACAGGACTCACACTGAACACAGGACTCACACTGAACACAGGACTCACACTGAACACAGGACTCACACTGAACACAGGACACACACTCACACTGAACACAGGACACACACTGAACACAGGACACACACTCACACTGAACACAGGACACACACTCACACTCACACTGAACACAGGACACACTCACACTGAACACAGGACACCCACACACACTGAACACAGGACACACACTGAACAAAGGACACACACTCACACTGAACACAGGACACACACTCACACTGAACACAGGACACACACTCACACTGAACACAGGACACACACTCACACTGAACACAGGACACACTCACACTGAACACAGGACACACACTCACACTGAACACAGGACACACACTGACACTGAACACAGGACACACACTCACACTGAACACAGGACACACACTCACACTGAACACAGGACACACACTGACACTGAACACAGGACACACACTCACACTGAACACAGGACACACACTCACACTGGAACACAGGACACACACTCACACTGAACACAGGACACACACTCACACTGAACACAGGACACACACTCACACTGAACACAGGACACACACTCACACTGAACACAGGACACACACTCACACTGAACACAGGACACACTCACACTGAACACAGGACACACACTCACACTGAACACAGGACACACACTGAACACAGGACACACACTCACACTCACACTCACACAGGACACACACTCACACTGAACACAGGACACACTCACACTCACACTGAACACAGGACACACTCACACTGAACACAGGACACCCACACACACTGAACACAGGACACACACTGAACATAGGACACACACTCACACTGAACACAGGACACACACTCACACTGAACACAGGACACACACTCACACTGAACACAGGACACACTCACACTGAACACAGGACACACACTCACACTGAACACAGGACACACACTGACACTGAACACAGGACACACACTCACACTGAACACAGGACACACACTCACACTGAACACAGGACACACACTGACACTGAACACAGGACACACACTCACACTGAACACAGGACACACACTCACACTGGACACAGGACACACACTCACACTGAACACAGGACACACACTCACACTGAACACAGGACACACACTCACACTGAACACAGGACACACACTCACACTGAACACAGGACACACACTCACACTGAACACAGGACACACTCACACTGAACACAGGACACCCACACACACTGAACACAGGACACACACTCACACTAAACACAGGACACACACTCACACTGAACACAGGACACACACTCACACTGAACACAGGACACCCACACACACTGAACACAGGACACACACTTAACACATGACACACACTTACACTGAACACAGGACACACACTCACACTGAACACAGGACACACACTCACACTGAACACAGGACACACACTCACACTGAACACAGGACACACACTCACACTGAACACAGGACACACACTCACACTGAACACAGGACACACACTCACACTGAACACAGGACACACTCACACTGAACACAGGACACACACTCACACTGAACACAGGACTCGAACCCAGTCAATCACGTGGAAATCATGATGTTTAAGACATGCGCTTTACTGATTGTGCTACTGAAGATACTGAAATCTGAGCACTTTTTTAAATCTTGTTTGACCCAACCAGGCATTGGTAGGCAGAGCTAGTGCGAATAGCACTTGCCAACAAGGCACGCTATTTGCACTTAGTGTGAATAGACACTCTGTTATTATTATTATTTAGAATGTTTAGGGGAATTTATGATACTATGCAATACTTATATGATTTAATGTGCCATTATTGCATTAGAATTAATGTATGTATAAATATAATTTTTTTTAATAAATGCAATATTTCACTTTAAAATAGAGTGAATGTTACTAAACCCATTGTTTTGAAGTGAGAAATGCAGCATGTTCTGTGATGGGTGTGTGTGTGTGTGTGTGTGTGTGTGTGTGTGTGTGTGTGTGTGTGTGTGTGTGGTGTGTGTGTGTGTGAGAGAGAGTCTGTAGTATGTGTGTGAGAGAGAGTGTGTAAGTGTGAATGTGTGTGTGTAAGTGTGTGAGAGAGTGTGTGTGTAAGTGTGTGTGTGTGTGAGAGAGTGTGTGTGAGAGAGAGTGTGTGTGTGTGTGTGTGTAGTGCGTATGTGAGAGAGAGAGTGTAAGTGTGAATGAATGTGTGAGTAAGTGTGTGTGTGTGTGTGTGTGTGTCTGTGTGTGTGTGTGTAAGTGTGAGTGTGAGTGTGTGTGAGAGAGAGAGTGTGTGAGTAAGTGTGTGTGTGTAAGTGCGAGTATGTGTGTGTGAAAGAGAGTGTAAGTGTGAATGTGAATGTGTGAGTAAGTGTGTGTGTGTGTGTGTGTGTGTGTGTGTGTGTGTGTGTGTGTGTGTGTGTGTGTGTGTGTGTGTGTGTCTGTGTGTGTGAGCACACTTGCAAACGCACTCACACACAGTAAAGTAAACATCAGGGCTCTTCACACTCAGCAGGACACACACTGCTCGGGTCCGTGGGCCGCAGGGAGTCCAGACCGACACACAAACACCTCTAAACACAGTCACACAAAACACACTCACACACACACACACACACACACACACACACACACACACACACACACACACACTGCTCTTTAAGGTAACGGCAGACCATCAAAAAACACCATCGGCTCTAGTTTGATGAGTATTTTGCCACCTGATTGTTTAATTCTGTGAGTGTTTCTGGAGCGGTGTGTGTGTGTGTGTGTGTGTGTGTGTGTGACGGTGACTCTGCTTCTGAAGGTCATCCCGTCTCTCTGTGTTCTGTGTGTTTGGGTCTGAGTTCAGCGGCGGGTCGAGGGTCGTATACGGCTGATGACCAGCTGCCCAATCAGAGCCGTAAACACTCGAGCCATGAGAAAACAGAGACACCCGGCAGCCAATCACACACACACAGCGCAGCTCACCAGCGCTCACGATCGCAGTGGAAGAGAGTGTGTGTGTGTGCACATCAGAGGGAACATAACACTATATAATCAAATCATGTGTAGTTATGATCGCAAAATCAACTTCTGAAAGGGAGAGACGCTCGCTGAACGGGTTATCATCCTCAACTAATAAAACAGTTCTGATCAAATGAAGCTGAATTAAGACCAAACATCACATGAGCACATTAGAAATGCTGAAGAAAGTGTGTCTAATAACAACTAATCAACCGGAATATTTAAAAAGATCAAGAGCCGACACACATGACAGAAGCACAAAATGACTAAAAGTAAAATAATTCTGAAAATATAAACATTAAAACCTAATTCAAAATAGAAATAAAAGCTGTAATAGTATATAAATAACATTAAAGTGAATAAACAGGATAGTGGTACCTCTGATCCGGTGACATCCCATCTGTGTCCCGTCCCACACGTCTGTCCGTCTGGCCTGACTCCCTCCAAACAGGCCAGAGGTCAGAGGTCAGCGTCCCCTAGCCCGACAGGCTCCACGGAGAACTTCAAAGCCCCGGCTGATCTCCTAAAACAAACACTCAAATTAGCCGGAGAGGAGAAACTCTGGGATTTCTCCCCCTCTGGCCCTACTTACCCCGCATTAGCCGGCAGACGCAGAGGTTACGCCGCGTGACACCTCCGGCTTTATGAAGTGTGTTTCTTATGATCATCTGGTGTGTGTGTGTGTGTGTGTGTGTGTGTGTGTGTAGGAATCAGTTCATCAATAAACAGACTTTAGGTACATGTGGGAAATCTAGAAGTCTTGTTTAGACCACATGGGAATATGATCGTCTCATTTTATTAAATTAATTAATTAATGTATGTTATTTTATATTATTTAATATTATTTGTTATGCTTTTAGTATGTAAATACTGTGAGCTGAAGCCTGTGTTAGACTATATATTATAATATAATGTACAATGTAAATTATTTTATTTAATATATATATATATATATATATATATATATATATATATATATATATATTATTTTACATATATAGGATCTAATTTTTATTATCTATTACTTTATATTATCTATTAATTGTATTAATATTTTATTTTGTATTATTTATGATAAAAATGGAAAAAAAAATTATATAATTTTTGTTATTTTTTGTATCTTTTTTTTTGCTTTTAGTACATAACTGTGAGCTGTATTAAGACTATATCTGGGATTTTTCTATTATTATTATTATTTATTATTTTATATTATATTATTTTACATTATTATTATTTAATGCCTCATTCTTTTGCATTGCATTGCGTTTTATTTTATATAATTATTTAATTGTATTACTATTTTATATTAAATAGTTTGTATTTTGTTTTATTTATATATATATATATATATATATATATATATATATATATATATATATATATATATATATATAAAATCTTTTTTATTTTTATTTTTATTTATTTTATTTTTTTCTAAATATTTTAGGCTGTAACCACTGTGATCTATTGATTTGACTTTATAATTCTTTAATTATTAGACATTTGACTTTTGGGGTCTCATGTGTTTATGCAAATTCATGTTTTATTTAAAAACGGAAAAATGCATTTATTCATAAAAGCGGGTAATGACCCAGTGAATATATAATAGCTCTGACTCTGGTTCAGCTGTAAGACTGAGCTCCAGACGCAGTCTGTGTGTTTTGTGGTTGTTCAGGAGTGGCGGTGCAGTGTCCTCTCAGCCTGGGGTCAGAGGTCAAGGTTACCCGTCCACCAGGAGAGGACGCCCTGCTGCAGGCCATCATGGACCTGGAGAGAGAGTGAGTGTCACACACACACACACACACACACACACGAAAGCTCTGGTTGAAGTAAAGCATGTTGTGTTGTGTGATCAGGGCTGATGGTGATGGCGGGAGGCGCAGACGCAGACGCCCGTCCAGGTCCAGAGCGGCCCGGGTCACCAAACAGCAGAACACGAGCACCGCTCCGCCCTCGTCCACTCGCCCGAGAGCACCACTAGCCAGCGAGGTCAGGGTCACTGCACTAGATGACCTTTCTGATGATACCAGACGTTTAGAAAACACTCATTTATTCATTTACTTTCCAACTAACTTTGTAATGATGTAGTTTAATTTGAAGTTCTAAATTAACCAGTTAAACCAAAATGAAATACAAACAGAAAATATAAAAAATAATTCAAAATATTAATAACAACTATAATAGTGTATTAATGAACCTTAATATACTTTCTGTTGAACTAAAACTGAAATCTGAAGAAAAAAAGCCCTGAAAAAAATGTTTTAATTTTCACCAAAGATCTGATTTATGAAAAAGTAATTAAAAAAATGAATAAAACTGTAAAAATTAAATAAAAATTCTAGATATTAAAACTATTATAGTATATTAAAATATTGTTTCAATTTAATTAAAAACTGAAAATCTGAAAATTAAAAATTAAAGAATAAAACAACAAAATGTAAGATTTGTCCAAAGATATGATTTATGGAAAAGTAATAATAAGGACAAAAACACACAACAAAATTAATAAAGCTTGAACTAAAGTTAAAATATAGCAAGTAAATAAAAAATTAAATATATTTAAAAATAATCTAAATATTAAAACTATTGTAGTCTATTAATGAAACTAAAATAATATTGTTTCAGTTTAACTAAAAATCTGGGGGGAAATCTGAAAGAAATGCAAAACAGCCTCAAAACACAGAAAATCTTTGGACAAATCATACATTTGATTTATTCATTTTTTTAATAAAAACTACTCATCGAAATATTATATTAAATATTATAACGTTATAGTATATTGATGACGGTTTGAAGAACATTATCACCGATCGCACTGAAGGTCTTCTGCCAGTCTTTGGATGCTCTTGATCTGAAGTTTGTGGAGTGGGTCTATTCCCCATGTTTTCTCCTATGATTCCCGTATCTTTACGGCTGGAAGCCTCTCTCGAGACCAGCGCTCCGGTCCGATCTGATCCAGCTGCTGATGGCTTTTCCACACGGCCTCCTCGTAACGCTCTGAATCCGTGACTGCGGTTTGAATCAGGTTGGGTTACGCTCATCTCCGGCACGGTGGAGAAGCTCGGAGAGGAATCACAGATCCGATGAGGTTTCAGGTCCGTCACGAGAAACTCGAGCAGCCGTGTCCAATCGGATCCGGGTCTGATGAAGGCCCAGTCCAGCGGAAGCTTCCTCATGGAACTGAATCCGTGAGGAGTTTGTTTCACTGGAGGTTTCGTGATTAGTGAGATTAGATAGGCAGGAACCAAACATCATGCCAAAGGAGTCGCACTTCACAATGACCTTCACTGATGATATAGACATTATATGATGCTTATCAGATGAACATACACTCAAAATTACTTGTCAAACAGCTAAACCAGCTGTGAGACAAACTAAACCAGCTGAGACCAGCTAAACCAGCTGTGAGACAAACTAAACCAGCTGAGACCAGCTAAACCAGCTGTGAGACAAACTAAACCTGCTGTGAGACAAACTAAACCAGCTGAGACCAGCTAAACCAGCTGTGAGACAAATAAACCAGCTGTGAGACAAACTAAACCAGCTGAGACCAGCTAAACCAGCTGTGAGACAAACTAAACCAGCTGAGACCAGCTAAACCAGCTGTGAGACAAAATAAACCAGCTGAGACCAGCTAAACCAGCTGTGAGACAAAATAAACCAGCTGAGACTAGCTAAACCAGCAGTGAAACCAGCTAAACCAGCTGTGAGACAAACTAAACCAGCTGAGACCAGCTAAACCAGCTGAGAACAGCTGAGACCAGCTAAACCAGCTGTGAGACAAACTAAACCAGCTGAGACCAGCTAAACCAGCTGTGAGACAAACTAAACCAGCTGAGACCAGCTAAACCAGCTGTGAGACAAACTAAACCTGCTGTGAGACAAACTAAACCAGCTGTGAGACAAACTAAACCAGCTGAGACCAGCTAAACCAGCTGTGAGACAAACTAAACCAGCTGAGACCAGCTAAACCAGCTGTGAGACAAAATAAATCAGCTGAGACCAGCTAAACCAGCTGTGAGACAAACTAAACCAGCTGAGACTAGCTAAACCAGCTGTGAGACAAACTAAACCAGCTGAGACTAGCTAAACCAGCTGTGAGACAAGCTAAACCAGCTGAGACCAGCTAAACCAGCTGAGACCAGCTGTGAGACAAACTAAACCAGCTGAGACCAGCTAAACCAGCTGTGAGACAAACTAAACCAGCTGAGACCAGCTAAACCAGCTGTGAGACAAAATAAACCAGCTGAGACTAGCTAAACCAGCTGTGAGACAAATAAACCAGCTTAGACTAGCTAAACCAGCTGTGAGACAAACTAAACCAGCTGAGACCAGCTAAACCAGCAGTGAAACCAGCTAAACCAGCTGAGACCAGCTGTGAGACAAACTAAACCAGCTGAGACCAGCTAAACCAGCTGAGACCAGCTGTGAGACAAACTAAACCAGCTGAGACCAGCTAAACCAGCTGAGACCAGCTGAGACAAACTAAACCAGCTGAGACCAGCTGTGAGACAAACTAAACCAGCTGAGACCAGCTAAACCAGCTGAGACCAGCTGTGAGACAAACTAAACCAGCTGAGACCAGCTGTGAGACAAACTAAACCAGCTGAGACCAGCTAAACCAGCTGTGAGACAAACTAAACCAGCTGGAGACCAGCTGTGAGACAAACTAAACCACAGCTGGAGACCAGGCCAGTTCAGCTGTCATATTAGTTCAGCAAACATGAATCAATATGAGCTATTGTAAAAGTTTAATTATAAATGCTCCTGTCAAACTCACTTCAGCCAGTGTAACTCCTTTATGATCTGGCCCATTGACGATCTGGAGAATATTCCTGGTGTTTTTTTCACTCGGCTGCTTTGGACTTCAGTTTAGTTGGTTTAATTGGACGCTGCCCAGTCGCAGGATCGCCCCAGTTATGGCCTTTTAGCCTGTGAACTTTAAAGTCATTATTTATTTGGTGTTGCGCCTGGGCTCAACAGGCCTGGTGCTTGGTTCCCATCATCACCTCAGACGTGGTCGAATGTGTCACGCTTTACTGGACACAATAAAAACTGAGCTAACAGAAGCCGCTCCTGCTCCACCGCTAATGAACGGACACATGAAGGCAGGAATGCAACATGTAGATAATATGATTACATATATTAGCAGTATTCATATTCACATTCATGACAGCAGCAGATATTGAATATTTAATTCAATCAAATTAAAGCTTAAATCAAAAGCAGAAATAAACATCACGCTTCTCGGTTGCAACTGGAAACCCCTGGAATCGGATTGAACTGTCTTCGTGCCATCATGTTTGTTGTTTAGGCGGGTTTGAAATCTCTCGCCGTGGACAGGAGCATAAACACGCTTCTCCAGCGTGCTTCCCAGATCATGTTTGACAGTTCAAATACACAGGGATGGTTCTGATACGGTTTTGGACGGATTATTTTTCCTTCTGCTCAGTTTGACATTTCAAGATTTGGATTTTTAAGAGCAACTGTTTGTCCTGACATCCCTCTCTGTCTCACTGTGACTGCAGAGAAACGCGGGCCATCCGGAGGATCGAAAGAAGAATCTCCACACACTTCTGTATCAGCCAGCAAGGTATCGATCGCTTCTGTTCAAACACACTGAGCCAGAACCAGTCTGTTATCACGTAAACTTACACCACGACCTAACCAGACACGACTCCGTAAGATTACAACGAGACGCAGACACGGCACGACACGACTACACCAGACGCGATTACAAGATGCAACAAAAACAAAAAAAATCACAGCCAATCAGAAGAGAGTGTGGGCGGAGTCTCTCTGCAAACTCACTGCACTCGCAACCAAATCAATCCAAAATCACAGCCAATCAGAAGAGAGTGTGGGCGGAGTCTCTGCAAATTCACTGCACTCTCAACCAAATCAATCCAAAATCACAGCCAATCAGAAGAGAGTGTGGGCGGAGTCTCTGCATATTCACTGCACTCTCAACCAAATCAATCCAAAATCACAGCCAATCAGAAGAGAGTGTGGGTGGAGTCTCTGCATATTCACTGCACTCTCAACCAAATCAATCCAAAATCATAGCCAATCAGAAGAGAGTGCGGGTGGAGTCTCTGCAAATTCACTGCACTCGCAACCAAATCAATCCAAAATCACAGCCAATCAGAAGAGAGTGTGGGTGGAGTCTCTGCATATTCACTGCACTCGCAACCAAATCAATCCAAAATCACAGCCAATCAGAAGAGAGTGTGGGCGGAGTCTCTGCAAATTCACTGCACTCGCAACCAAATCAATCCAAAATCACAGCCAATCAGAAGAGTGTGGGCGGAGTCTCTGCAAATTCACTGCACTCGCAACCAAATCAATCCAAAATCACAGCCAATCAGAAGAGTGTGGGCGGAGTCTCTGCAAATTCACTGCACTGCAACCAAATCAATCAAAATCACAGCCAATCAGAAGAGTGTGGCGGAGTCTCTGCATATTCACTGCACTGCAACCAAATCAATCCAAAATCACAGCCAATCAGAAGAGAGTGTGGCGGAGTCTCTGCATATTCACTGCACTCTCAACCAAATCAATCCAAAATCACAGCCAATCAGAAGAGAGTGTGGGCGGAGTCTCTCTGCATGTTCACTGCACTCTCAACCAAATCAATCCAAAATCACAGCCAATCAGAAGAGAGTGTGGGCGGAGTCTCTCTGCATGTTCACTGCACTCGCAACCAAATCAATCCAAAATCACAGCCAATCAGAAGAGAGTGTGAGTCTCTGCATATTCACTGCATTGGCAACCAAATCAATCCAAAATCACAGCCAATCAGAAGAGAGTGTGGGCGGAGTCTCTGCATATTCACTCCACTGCAACCAAATCAATCCAAAATCACAGCCAATCAGAAGAGAGTGTGGGCGGAGTCTCTGCATATTCACTGCACTCGCAACCAAATCAATCCAAAATCACAGCCAATCAGAAGAGAGTGTGGGCGGAGTCTCTCTGCATATTCACTGCACTGCAACCAAATCAATCCAAAATCACAGCCAATCAGAAGAGAGTGTGGGCGGAGTCTCTGCATATTCACTGCACTCAACCAAATCAATCCAAAATCACAGCCAATCAGAAGAGAGTGTGGCGGAGTCTCTGCATATTCACTGCACTGCAACCAAATCAATCAAAATCACAGCCAATCAGAAGAGAGTGTGGGCGGAGTCTCTGCATATTCACTGCACTTAACCAAATCAATCCAAAATCACAGCCAATCAGAAGAGAGTGTGGGCGGAGTCTCTGCAAATTCACTGCACTCGCAACCAAATCAATCCAAAATCACAGCCAATCAGAAGAGTGTGGCGGAGTCTCTGCAAATTCACTGCACTTGCAAATCAATCCAAAATCACAGCCAATCAGAAGAGTGTGGGCGGAGTCTCTGCAAATTCACTGCACTACTTAACCAAATCAATCAAAATCACAGCCAATCAGAAGAGTGTGGAGTCTCTGCATATTCACTGCACTTGCAACCAAATCAATCCAAAATCACAGCCAATCAGAAGAGAGTGTGGCGGAGTCTCTGCATATTCACTGCACTCTCAACCAAATCAATCCAAAATCACAGCCAATCAGAAGAGAGTGTGGCGGAGTCTCTGCATATTCACTGCACTCCCAACCAAATCAATCCAAAATCACAGCCAATCAGAAGAGAGTGTGGGCGGAGTCTCTGCATATTCACTGCACTCCCAACCAAATCAATCCAAAATCACAGCCAATCAGAAGAGAGTGTGGCGGAGTCTCTGCATATTCACTGCACTGCAACCAAATCAATCCAAAATCACAGCCAATCAGAAGAGAGTGTGGGCGAGTCTCTGCATATTCACTCCACTGCAACCAAATCAATCCAAAATCACAGCCAATCAGAAGAGAGTGTGGGCGGAGTCTCTGCATATTAACTGCACTCGCAACCAAATCAATCAAAAATCATAGCCAATCAGAAGAGAGTGTGGGCGGAGTCTCTGCATATTAACTGCACTTGCAACCAAATCAATCAAAAATCATAGCCAATCAGAAGAGCATGTGGGCGGAGTCTCTCTGCAAGCACACAACACTCGCAACCAAATAAGTACATAATTAAATTCATACATGTTACATCATTTAACATTATTAAAATACATACGGAGTGACTGAAAATATCTTTGCCATAGAATACACTTGTTTGTTCAGAGTTTGAACGTTCTTGTTTCCTTTAATTTATTTTCAAGATCTGAGGTGAATTTTCCATCTGTGTTTTAAGTATGACTACAAAGGTCACACAAAATGATATTTAAAAACACACTAGATGCTTTTAACATTAAATAGAGCACATAATCAATACCTGAGATTATCATTGTCATACTCTGTATGTTGTTGTTCCAGGCGAGATCGATGTCACAGAAATAGAAACTGTTTATAAAGTAGAACTGCCTGTCACTCATTGCCAACTTATGACAAAAACTCTTGATTAACATGGAAAGAAGATGCCTCCATGTGCTGGAGTTAGAAACCAGCACACCGATCTGAAGAAGCTGTGGTGGTGTGGCTACACAACTCAAGAACCCTAACAGAAAAAAGCCTCTGACTGATTTCTGAGCATATCAAGTGTTAGATAGAGTGACCCGTTCGACACTAGGTGGTGCAATAATAAGGCGACTTGCATTTTGATCATAACTTTATTTGTTGAAACCCATCAAAATGTATATCTTAAAATGTATACATATTTCCTTTTATACAATTTTTCCGCCATTTCGAATTTTCCTTAAAACCTGATGTTTTACCTCCTAGGCCGCTGGTCCGATCTTCACCAAGATTGGGACACGGCAGCCAATGACGGTGCTGGCAAATGGCTATCAATAGAATTTTGATTTGTTAAAGCATTGAAAATTATACATTAATACATTGGTCAGGCAAACCTTTTTACCCTATAGCTGCTAGCAAGCTTAACGAAACTTGGCACTCAAAGTGTGATATCTGTACTGGAACACAAGGCCAAAATACTGGAGGAAGAACTTCTTGGAAACAGCTCCGATACTCAGTTTATCAGAGCATACCATGGAATAAATCTCCTCTGTTGCAGATCTTTTTTTCCGACCTGGATGAGATTCCCGGTTTGGGCGGAGACCCGGAGGAACCCACTCTGGAAGAACATTGTGCTCAGACGATCAAAAACAAAGCTCGGGAGACCGAGAAGGTGCGTTCGGCATGTTTTATAGCATCTTTTCGAGGTTGGTCCGTTTCGTGAGCTGAGAATGGCTGGGAATGATTTTGCCCAGATTTCATCCATCACTCCAATCGCCCTCAACGAAATACATCCACCCGGACCTATTAGACCCTCAGTGATAAAATGCCTCCTAATATTCCCTAATGTGTCCCAGCCCTCAAATAATTGCCCCCCGTTCTGTG
The DNA here is from genome assembly GCA_023029165.1 of Gobiocypris rarus. Classification (NCBI taxonomy): domain Eukaryota; kingdom Metazoa; phylum Chordata; class Actinopteri; order Cypriniformes; family Gobionidae; genus Gobiocypris; species Gobiocypris rarus. The sequence continues at coordinate 2,491,844 of CM040913.1, forward strand.
ATTGCAACAGACCTCCGCTTGTTTCGAGTGTGTATTTGAGCACGACGCTTCACTTGCTGCCATAGTTGTGTGTTTTATTTGTAATGCGTTACAGACCATTGCTCTCCCACTGTGTTGTACAGTTCGACCCCTGTTTGTGTGGTCCTCGGTTATCGGACCGTCACATCACGTCTTTCTCTCCCTCCAATTGGGGGGTTGAAACAACGCAAGCGCAGCCACACCAAACAAAGCACACCGGGGTCAAACCTTTCCTCCCTTTAACAAACCTTCCCAGCATTCACTGGTAAATATCACCACTATAAATACAGATCCTCTCTGGGGTGGAGAACTTCCTCTGTCCGTCGCAAACACAAGCTTTTGTTTTCTTTTTTATGTCATTGTTTTATTATAATTACTTGTGGCTTTACTTTGCGGTTTCCAAGATCCTGTAATGGCGCAAGAAATGATTGTAATTTAAGTTGAGTGTTTATTATCACTAGTGATCCAGCTATTTCAAGAGGCTTAGAGAATGATGTAATTTGGGTGAAAATACAATCAATGTCTCACATACGAACGTAACATGTGCCAATCCCTAAAACAAAAACTGCAGACGAGCTTCAAGACGCTCCCACACACACACACACACACTGATGTTCAGATAATGTTGCCACACATGATTACAAGGGCGTGTTTGCCAGCGAGACATAAAACTGCCGGCGCTCTTTAAGCTCCTGAGAACGGAGCAGGATTCGGTCGGGTGCCAGAACACCGAAACTCGCCCGGGTTTGCGTTCGGATCTGAAGTGTAATAACTCCTCAGACATCGCCACAGGCTCCGAGAACAAACGTCCTCTAATTGAGTCTGAAGCTGTAACTGGCAGATGGGTGGGAACCTGCTCATTACGTTCATCTGGGATGCTTGTGGGAAGCTCCGCCGTTTAACCAAGTTGAGACAAGTAACTATAAGTTCCCTTGGGTTAGTGGAGAGATGTTTGCTTGGATAACTAAATTGTTAAAGGGTTAGTTCAGCCAAAAATTAAATTTATGTCATTAATGCCTCACCCTCATGTCGTTCCACACCCGTAAGACCTCCGTTCATCTCCGGAACACAGTTTAAGATATTTTAGATTTAGTCCGAGAGCTTTCTGTTCCTCCATTGAATGTGTGCACGGTATCCTGTGCCTTTCCAGAAAGGTCATAACATCATCAGTAGTCCATGAGACATCAGTGGGTTAGAATCTCTTGAAGCATCGAAAATACATTTTGGTCCTAAAATAACAAAAACTACGACTTTATTCAGCATTGTCTTCTTCAAACATTGTTTGTTTTCCGTGAACAAAGATTCGAACGGTTATGAATCAGTGAATCGACTCATGATTCGGATCCCGTGTCAAACTGCTGAAATCACGTGACATTGGCGATCCGAATCATGAATCGATACGCTGATTCATAACCGTTCGAAACTTTGTTCACGGATTGAAAACAAACAAAGCTCTCGGACTAAATCTAAAATATCTTAAACTGTGTAAAAAAAAACTCTTCTCTTTTATTCCTTCCTTATTCTAGCTTAAGCTTATTCTATGTAATGTCCAAAACCTGGTATTTAAGGCACTTTTTTGCGTTTTTCGCCTATTCATGACCGATCGCTTCCTGTACTCCTATGTTGTAAGTCGCTTTGGATAAAAGCGTCTGCTAAATGCCTAAATGTAAATGTTCCGGAGATGAACGGAGGTCTTACGGGTGTGGAACGACATTAGGGTGAGGCATTAATGACATAAATTTCATTTGTGGGTGAACTACCCCCTTAAAGAGAACATGTGATGCTTTTTTCCATGTTCATCTGTCTTTAGTCCCTCTCTATACCAGTCTATTACTGTACTGATGTTGGTAAATATTCCTAATTTAAATAATTAATACGCAGAATAAAGGGGCGGGGCATGGTTGAGTTAGTTAATAGTGTGTTGAAAGCAAACGGCAACATCCCGTGGTCTTTGGTGAAACCATTACAGAAGTGACTTAAACTGCAATTCATCGACTGGCCACTAGAGACGTATCTCCTCCATGTTAAACTGCCCAACTTTACAGCAGAAAAAAACATGTTTACAGTCTTGTACAAAAAGTGGTTTTGGTCTAAACGGCTAATTTTTCCCTTCATGACGACTGTGAGGGGGGTGATGTTTTTTATAACTCATTCATTTAAATTATATTAAGCCTTAAAGTTCTGCATAATTAAGGGTGTGGCCACTTGAGTGACAGGTGGATTGCCACTATGGTCGCTCAGTGGGCGTGGTTTCAGCAACCAGGCACCTTAGCTCCACCCACGTCCCGCCTCTTTGCCCATTTTTAATTATCCGGGAGTGACATGCTCCCAAGATGGCGACGGCAGACTTCAAAACTGCTTTTCAGAAACCTAAAGGTGACGTCACAGACTCTACGTCCATATTTTTCTACAGTCTCTGGTTGAAACTGGCGGTTATGGTAAGGGGTGGGATTTGCATTTGACCAATCACAACACACTGCTCCAGCCGACCAATCAGAGCACAGTGTGCGTTTCAGAAGGAGGGGCTTCATAGAGAATGTGTGTGTATATAACACATGGGCTGAATCCGAAATCGCCCCCCAAACCCCATTCACTATTCCCTACGTTAGTCCTATTACAGTTCACATGAAGGAGTGAATGAAAACGAGTGCGTGAAGTCGGACAGCGTTGTGTGTACACTCGTTATTTCAATAGTCCACTTTAGACACACTTCTAACTATTAGTAACTTTATAACTACACGTTAACTAACTCTCCTTAGACTGTTTGGTCAGGGTTAGTGTTCGCAGAATAACTCAACATGTAAAGTTACTTGTCTGTTAGTGAGCATCAAAATAAAGTGTTTGTTAGGAAATATTATCTAACCAGAAAGTTTACTAATCATCCAATGTCTGCTAGTTGACAAATAAAGTTACTTATAGTTTTTATTTTCTAAAGTGGACCATCAAAGTGATTTGTGCCATGATTATGAAAGTAAAGTAACATAATATGATGATAAAAGCAGCATAATGGACTGTTCAAGCCTTAAATAATCAAGTTACAAATGAAGGTGGCTCGCTCAAACGCTGAATATCTTTAGTTTTTGTTCTTCTTGGCTCCCCTTTTGATCGAGCCCAGAACCCCTCCAATCTCTGCGCTGTTGTTCAACTGGACCTGACCGACTAAACGCTGAGGATAAGAGGAAACAGACCTCGTCCCCTGTTGAACCCACTTCAGTGGTCTGTCGGTCTGAGAGCGCTTCTGCTTTTCCTCTCACGTTCAGATTAACCAGCGAGACGCCGCTCAGGAGTCAAAGACAGCGTCTTCAGAGGCTCAACCTAAACTTTCAATAAATGGCCATTTCCGGTGCTCTGATTAGACTTGACCTTTGAACCTAGACCTCAATCTCAGAAGAGTTTGTGTACCAGAGCAGGTTTAGGTTTATCCATAGTTTTGTGTTCAAACAGACAGATTGTCTCTCTCCCTCTAGGAGTTATCATTAAAAACTGAGGTTGAATTTCCAGCTAAAATAATCAGTCACACTGCTTCCAAATAAATGTGAGCATTTCCTCCGGTTTATATTCTCTCTTGAGCTCCAGGGGGATTGTGTGGAATATTTCGTCTCCCGACCCAAGCGCTCTTGATTATAAAGCAGTGTCTGAGATGTGGCTCAAATCTGCAGATGCTTTATGATGTTGGTCAAAGAAAAAAACGAGGCGCTTTTGGAGGATTTACCCATCGGACCTGTAATTTTACGCTTTTCTCATGATCGCTTACAATGAAGCGCTTATACTGTTTAAAGATCATTCCTCATTCACACAAGATCAGCTCCATCAGAACATAATTAGCACTCAGCCCTTTGTTTTCTCTCTATTATTTGAGATTTTTAGCTGGGAAGTGTCTAAATTGCTCTTTTAGTGGTGGCACCAAACTGCAAAAAAAAATATTTTCTGTCTTGATTTCCAGCACAAATATCTAAAACACTCTTAAATCAAGACACATGTACAGAAGAAGCAGAATGACTGAAGATATTAAGGAAAAATCTTAAAAATGTAGTAATTTTAAGCTTAAAATAAAAAAAATATTGATAATATTGACCCCACTAGCAGATATTGGTTCTTGTTTTAAACTCACTTCACTTTAATCAGTATTTCAGTACACAACACTTCATATCTTCAGTCATTTTGCTTCTTCAGTAAATGTATTTTAATGAATGTTCAGATACTAAGAATGTTTTATTTTTTTCGAAGTGAACTTAAATTCTGGTGATGAAGTTCCGACTCAATCCAATGAGAAATGTAACTATTTCACAAGGTGGCGATTTCATATTAAGGATGTGCTGTTAATCAACACGTGACAACACCGGTAATACCGGTATCACCGCCGGGGGCTTTAAAACCGCTAATTTTAAACCAGTGTTATAATTTTCATCAACAACCTTTTTTCACTGACGAAACGCAGACGATAACTAAATAAAACTAGTGCTGGGTGACAAAAACTATGACAAAAATCTACTGTCATTTTCGTCAACGAATAAAAAGATGAAAATGTCAGGGAGGGCCGATTAGGGAAGAGATCCAGTCAGAGCTGATGTCCTGATGCGCACATTTGAGCTGTAACGTGCGGATCTAACAGCGGGAAAACACGGAGCGGTTGAGCTTCTCCAGGCTCACGCATCTCCAATCCAGCGCTTCAGAGCGGCTCAATCCATCAATAACACACATCTATAACCGGCAACTGTTTATGAACTCATGCTAAAGAATAAGGATAATGTTTACTTTACCATGTGTATATAGTAATGTGTTTTAGACGGTTGTAACAATGCATATTTTATCTCCCTCATCTGAACTTCAAAATAAGAGTCCCGGTGTATTTCGACTTTCGAGCTTGTTCATAATTAAAAGTCACAAAGTTACATAATAAACTGTATTTAATTTAATTCCCATTTAATTCATAGTCAGGAGGAAAACCAGTACTGTATTTGACACATATTCAATAAAGTTTTAGAGTTATAATAGAAAAAAATCCATAAAAGCATAAAAAAAAATCTCCATTACTTGAAATTAAATAAATGTTAACTGAAATTAAAATAAATAAATAAACAAACTTGAAGCTTTAGCTTAACCTGATATACTGACTAAAACAGAAATACAAAGTTATAAAAACGATATAGATGTTTTTAAAAAACAATCAAAAAAAGTGACTTGAGCTTTCGTGTATTTTTAATGTCAAACAAACACAATGATGTCACAATGTCAGTTCAAGTCAAGTCGGTTATGTAATGCTTAAATGCTCAATTAATGCGTTACAATTTAACTCATTAGATTTAGTCGACTAAAACTAGACTAAAACTAAAAACAATTCAGGTGACTAAAATATGACTAAAACTAAATCATAATTTGCAGTCAAAATGAACACCATTCTAAACCGAAAGTAAAATGCACACGACACCGGGTATTCATAGTGTGGACATGCATCGTGAACGACAGCCAGTTTTTAGGCAGGTTGCTTGAATGGTGGGTTAATTATATTATTCTCAATGAAAAACACAACATCTGAAAAGTACAATGACAAATGTGCTTTTACATTTCACTTTGAAACCAAATCTTCCGCCGTTCACTCGTGATGAATGAAATCTCCTGCTGCTGATGTGCTGCGACTCGAGTTCGCTCGCTGTATTGAGCAGAGTTTGGTTTTAATGGTCTGATCTCTAACTGATCTAAATGATTATATTACTAGCTATAAAAATGACAGTGCTGGTAACCAGTGTTTAAAGATCGGAAAGGGATGTAACCGTGTTGTGTCTGAACACGGTCAACACGACTATCGCAAAAAGCCTATTTCAATTGAATTTGAATTATGCAATTCATACAAATATGTATGATAAAAAGCATGAAGCTCGACCCATACTCAACCGTCAATGGGGTGTAAAGCAGATTAAAATCATACAAATTGGCCACCAGTTCGACAAAACGTAAAATAGTTATGAATTACCGTGAGATTGTTTTGCCAATTCCCATGGATGGAGTTTACTCGTATAAACCGTGTTTAATAGATGGCTGTGGGTAAATTGAAATATGAGTTATACAAGTTTAATGTGAGAGAATATTCACATAGTTAATTAAAGAAATGAGTTGAACTTATCTTCTGTGGTAATGGACATGATCTTAACCGAAACGTTCCTATAGATCCTGACAGGATGTGTTAATCTGCATTTATGTACATGAACTCCAGACCTTCCCTACAGCACGGATCAAATACACGCCAATCGCACTCGGACGTCACACTTGGGACATTTGCGGGGCATAATAAACCTTTTAAGCACCGTCTTTAAACCCAGGGAGAATTTGTTGGCCTTTAAAGTCTGGTGTGAAATAACTTTGCAGTTCTAACTAGCCTCAACACTTTTCCTGCCTTTAGGTCTCCATGCAAACGCACTGTCACACACCTGTTGCTGGACATTTTCCCATAGTCTCTGGCCTCCAAACACACGGCTGTTAAGTTTACAGCCAAACCACTTACTCGCTGGAGGTCAAAGTGACGTTTAGTACTCGGGGAAAAGCTCCGGTTAGAGAAGCCACAGAGAGACACGTCATCACCTGCCAACAAACAGTGGATGTTTTTCACTGGATAGATCAGCTACATTCACATAAGTCATATATAGACCTGCACAGAACATGCAACCAATGGATTTCCCAGAATTTGGATTCACCTACAACAAATTAAATCTATTCCAAAGAATCCCACCGATTTTCCCCCACAATAGAAGCTGTTTCTGTGCAGGTCTATTGCAGAAATACAATTAATAATCGAATTCATCTTTTTTAAAGTACCTTACTTTCTGTTAAGAGTCCAACAGCTGTTCGTCTTTTCCAGTTGTACAAACAAGACTGCGAGACTTTGGGATTGGTGGTGAAGATGCTTATATCCAAAGATGCAACTCTCGAACTGAAGCTCCTGACGGCGCTGAAGAAGAGCCTGGTGGATATCAGGGAGAGATGCTTGGAAAACCTCAGCCAGTTCATCTCTGAGGTGACGCACTGCTCAAACCGAACTAAACCAGGCAAACCGAACCACAATCGGGCGTTTGATTGGATCTAGTCGTTGTCACAAAAGCCCATTGTTAAGCTTTTAATTCACAGTTCACCTTATATTTTCTAACTATAATTCACAAGTTTTTTATTGTATTGAACCATCCCTGTGGTGATTTCCCTATACTACTCACACTTCAGTTCTTCTCATGTTTTCATCTCCATTTAAAATGTTGCATTACTTGATGATACAGTTCTGAAAACATGTAACATGTTTGTTATTAAATTGTTGTTTGGTGGTAACAGTGTTATTTAGCTTACCTTTGTCAGTATCAGTGTATCAAACAGATCTGTTAGATGCTTAAAAGCTTTAAAAAGCTGCACTCGTGACACAAGCCAATAAAAATCAGATGCAATGGTCAATGCACAATAAGAAAATAATGCAGACGGGATACATGAACACATCCTGTGTATCCCAGACTCGACTACAGAAAGGATTCATGTGGACACAAAATGTGCATGTGTATATTTATATATATCTCTTTTTTTTTTATTATTAGCCTTGTGTTCCAGTTTGCATTTATACAGATTACAGTGATCTGTCTGTGTGACCCATCAATAAAATGACACTCAAATAGGTTTTGGATAATACGTATTTTTTTAGTACAAATTGAGCAGCGATGCTGACCGTGGCGATACATATTTATTTTTAAAACCCTGATTAACAAAAGTTGAGTCGCTGCAAGCCTTTGTTCTTCAGTAACATTCTTTAAAAAAATCTTTTGAAACTCAGGGATATAAAAATATTAGCTTTAACTCAACATTTTACATTATATACACATTCATTTTTGCAAAGTTAAATTATTCTCTCCATTAGTCTCTAAAAGCGGCTTTATAAATATTATATTCTTCTGGTTCGTTCAAAGACTATAATCACTTATCACCTAATATGCATTATTGCTGAAAGAAAGCATGGTTTAAATACTGCGTTGGCCAACAACATCACTGTACGGCAAGAGCACTGCAACATGTCCTGGACTGAGAAACCATGAGGAACCAGATGTTTTCCAGTTTAAAGCAACAGCTTAAAGCAAGCTCCAGAAGGGCATTTGAGACGGTGTATTAAGATGATGTTTCAATCTTCCATTCTATGATATAATACAGTTTTGCCCTTTCGTCCTCTCTTCTGTTTGGACTTTGTCCTTGTGCCAATGGGAAGTTCATTAGCGTAATATTGGTACCGAGGTTGTCTTGGTTGTGGGATAGGCTGGCCCAGGAAAAGCCTTCCTCCTCTGATTCAGGCGATGAAGAGGAGCAAGTAGAGCACCAGTCGTCTTCATCCCGTAAGGCGTAAAAACCTCTCTGCCCCTGGCTGTGCAAATCCGAGTCAGCGTGGGCATAGGAGGCTGTCTGTGGTGACCGCTAGGACCCGGATCGTCTCGAGGCGACGGTCCTCCTTAAAGCACATACGGGCCTTTTCTTTGGGCACCAAGTGAAGAGCATTGTCCGAACGAGACTTGCGACTCCTCCTTCGCCGGTGGTGATGCCGGTGGCGCTGCTGGTCTTGCTCATCAAAGTGGTACGCTGCTCACGAGTGCGCTCGCTCATGGGAGGCTGCCGCACCTCCAGGTCCTCATAACGACTGTTATCTATAACATCATCTGAGAACTTTACCTGCTGAGGTTTGGTCTGGGACTTGGACCTTCTTAAGACAGGTAAGTGAGGTGGTTTGGGCCTCTCCTCAGGGAGCGGGACCACCTGCTCCTGTTCCTCCTCCTCAATAACCTCCACACGCTCAAGCTCGGAGGTGAGGCTCTTCAGGGAGTTGGTGCTCCTGTGCAGCACTGATGAATTGAGCGTCCCCATGTTGCTGGTGTTCTCAAGATCAGAGAACTTTTGTAACAGTAGAGCAACTGTTTCTCTTTTATATCCCCATCGACTGAAGCACCTGAAAGGATCACACAAGTTGAGATTATAACAGTGCAAAAAATGACATTCAATACTCGAGATTTTAAAATGGCAACATCCCAGACTACCAAAAATGCTAAATTCTACAATTCCACTTTGGCACCAAAATTACACACAAACCTGTTTTTCCAGAAAATAAAATATCTAGCTTTGAACTTTGAGCGTCGTAACTTTGCAGGTGTTGTTAATGCTCAAACAGAAACATTACACACAAAATCATAATCAACCACCCCTTTAACAATTCACTATTTCAATTCTGATACCACTACTAGCCTAACTAATATACAGTCAAAAAACATATTCAACATTTTCTCACATTATCACCGTTTATTCGCTATAGTTTAGAAAATGGTAAAATGACAAGAACTGTGTCAGAACAAACTCATCTTGATAATGTGACATCACTTTGATTGAAAGGGATGTAATGGATTACAATCAACCAATCAGATGTTTAATTACAGTACACGATTAGATAATACCAATTTAGCTCAACCAATGACCAAGCAATGCTTCATTTTGTTCAGTGTGTGGTGTCAAAGGTCGCATTCGCAATTAAAGAACAAACACTTCAGCAAAACATGCTCAGATCAAAGTGTCTGAATCATTTTGCTCCAAATGTTTTACTGGTTGTCACTGGATGAAGAATAATTGGGTATAAAATGTGACAGTTTACTTTATTTTGCTATCCTCACTTACATAAATGAATTAAAGTGTCTTGTTAGTGGCTAGTAAAAAATTATATTTGGTGTCTGAATCATTTTTGGTTTGACTGTTTATCCATTCTTCAGATTTCCCCCCAATTGCCTCACACACTTTGCACTCAGCAAATATCCCTTGCACATCAATCCTTTAGTCTCACCTGTGATGTTAGAGAGCGGGAGTCCATTGAGTCTCTCATGTTCTGCTCGGCTTGCTTAAGTTCGTCTGTGATGCACTCCAAAGAGTCATTATACCACTGTTTATCTTCAAGCTTAAAGCTGGCTCCGTGCTCCAGATCGAGCTCCTGGAGCTTTCTGCTGCTCGCCGGTCCAGGGTGACTACCATACGCAGAGTCACCTAGTCCATCCTGGGACTGTGCCCAGTACATGTCTGCCTTGTACCTTTTACAGGCCAGACTGCCATTCCCAGCACTGCCGGGCATCCTTGGCTCAGTCTTGTTTTTGACATCAGAGTCAGTCATCCAGAGGTCGTTTGGCCTAGTGTCCTCCGGCTGCTGGAACATGCCATGTTCACCAAACTTGAGCAGGAGCTGGGTCATGTAGTCCTCATGCTCGGCCCATTCCTCATGGTCCTCGGGAGCTTCCTGCTCCTCCCTGTTCCTCCAAAAGTGGTTGTCTGCAAAGCTTAGCTGTGACAGCTTGTTGGACAAGGTATCATCAGCGTTCCCTGAGAGTCCGGGGAACTTGTAATTGCCTGCGGGTGAAAATAGAAGAGACTGTCGGCATTGGTCTGCAGAGCGGCTGCTTTTTCCCATCTTCACACTGCGGCGTGATTCCCGAGATCTTGCGGACTGGAAGGCTGAATCAGAAGAATCAGAAGCATGGACGTCCTCCCTAGACTGCAGGTCTTGGAACAGTAGATCCTGCCTTGTCTGGGAAGAAAGGGACAACCGAGCAAGGAGCTCTTGCACTGAACACAGCTAAAACAAGCATCTGTGGCGTGCCAGTGAAGGCCATCATACGTCATTTGGGCATGGTCCACCCCTAGAGAAAAAATAAACAGGAGTTAAAGGTCAGGCAAAAGCGAAACATGGTTTGTGGTAAATGACGTTGAGACATCAGAGAGACACATTTGGGCTTACCAATGTGTTCGCCGCAGGCCTCACAGTATTCAGCGTACAGGGACTCAAAGCAACGCAGCAGAAGGGCCGACCATCCTTCATAATGTACCGTTGACCACCCAGGATTGTTTCACACTCAAAGCAGGAAAAGTGCTTCATATGCCAGTGACGACCCTCTGCTTCTGTGCACTCGTCTGCAAAAATAATCTGTGACACCAACAAATAAATTAGAGCATCTATGATATAACAGGCCTTGTTTCATGCACAGAACTATGAATAAACTCACCTCATCACAGGAGGAACAGCGTGGCTTTAGCAATTCAGCATGATGCCGTCCACAATGGACCTTCCCATCTTGGTAGAAGTAAATGAGATCAACCAGGAGCTCATTGCAGGTGGAACATGTGAAGCACGCTGGGTGCCAACACTGACTATGCCCGCTCTGGAAGCAAACACCACCATCTCCTCCACTGATGTTCTCTCCACACTGAAGATGTTTAAATTAAACAATCAGCTTCAAACAGTCACTTCTTGCATCACATCAACCTTGGATTAAACACTTACGTGTTCACACATGGCATGAAGCATTGTCCTTGGCAGCAGTCTTAGAGTTCCTCGCCCGAGGGCCTCTTTCTTTCTCTGCACGCTAAACATGTGAAGCTCCTTCTTCTCCTCTTCACTGAGAGACTGGCAGTATCGCACCTGAGGGAGACGTTAAAAATGTGTTTGCTGTCAAACTATCAAGAAAGAAGCCCCTGTGGACCACATGCAGGGTCTTTTGAGCAAATTAAGTGTTATCTTAATGTGCTTACACACTAGAGAAAGCATTGAAGGAGAGTTTGACAAATACAAATGCATGCAATGTGTTTTGAGTGTGTGGAAAGGCAACTGGGAATACAGCGAATTTGGTTTCCAAAAGCACATCTGGATCCAACAAAAGTCTACATTAGAGTGCACTGCTGAAAAAGATGAAATTCTCTCAAATTTGCATGATAGTCCATCAGTTAAACCATCTATACTCATCCCCATTCTTCTTTGATGCATTGCAAACTAGAGGCACCTTTAAGCATGGTCTGGAAATTTTGCTTCAACCATGAGGACTATTGTTTGACAATACCTTAACACAAGAAAAATGGAACATCTCTTGATTTAAAGAGATAAATTAAGCATCACACACTGAAAAACACAAACTACGCATTTTAAAAGAGTATGTCTCAGATCGAGTCTTCCCAAACACATCACACAATCTTCAGCTCAAACGTCTCATTGTACAAGAACCCACGGAGATATGAAGTGACAAAGCTTCTTTCTGTGATGGCAGGAATGTGGTAAACTTCTAAACCCATGAAGCTAAAAACACCCACACCACGTTGCAGTTAAAAAGCTATTTGAGGGGGTTTTGAAATGTGATGCGTGGGCATTTTTGACTGCAGCGTTATTGGGGAAACAATAGAGGCTTTCATGGCTGCTGATGAAGGTCTTACTTTCCTTTGTTTCTGTAAACTCACCTCATTGTCATGAGGCGGTAGCTGGTACAGGAGCTGCTTGATGCGGTATTTCTCCCCGGGGCTGTTCACATAAGGGACTTTGTCCTCAGGTAGGCAAGAGAAGTAGAGCTGGACCTGGAGGTGAGACGGAGACAAATCTGGTCAGTCATTCCATTGAAAATATGCATAAAGTCCAAAAAGCAGTTACACTAGACTAGCCCAACATCTGTCTTAAGTGTGTTCTTCGTTGTTGGTCATGAGATCAGAGACCTCACTGAAATCAATCTTTCTCAGCACTTGTGATCGGATCTCCAGAGACAAATGTTAATACCATGTGTACCAGGTTAGGTTGTTCCTGTTTACCTGTCAACATTACCATTAACTGACCTTTTCTGAAACTTGAGCCACCAGTTTTGGGCTGAGGAAAGGTTTTTACTGTACTCTTTTGTGCCTCTATGACACCGTGACCTATGCCTTGTGAGTGGAAACTCTTTATGAGTGCTGGTCGTAACAGCCCCCAGATAAATAGCTGGACTGTGCTTGTCTTTTCCTTCATAAAGAGAGTCCTGCTGCTATTGAGTCAGTCTACTGGAATGGCATTTAAACCTGATGATCAGCTGCACCATAAATCACCCTCATTTCAAGCTGATATTACCTCTGGAACAGAGCCTTAGGCACTTGAACAACACTATTCCTGAGTGTTTGTGTTCTTGCCCACAATGATCACCTATAATCTGCAGGGCAATTCACAGAATGGCTGCTATAAAGGCATTACAGTTGCCTCTTGCATTTAACACAAAAGCTGCACTGGGATTTTAGGGGTCTCCAAATTGCTTTTCACTTCAGATTTTATTCAAGGGTGCTCTTAAGGACAGCCGGGAAGTGTGGGACACCGACTGGAATCAGCGCCACATCAGCGCGCCTCCAGGCACGAGAGGACCGCCTTTTGGACAATGCCAGGAACAAAAAAAAGTTGTGGCTGTGAGCTTGGCTGTTAGCAAACTGCTTTTCCTCATCATTTCAAGCCCTTTTGTCTGGCAGCTTGAGATAATGACTTGCAGATTTTCCATTAAGTAGTTTGTAAATAAAAAGCAGCATTTCCTGTTCCCAAATGCCTGTGGGGTGCTTCCTTCACAGTGTTTAGCTGTGCCTGCAAAAATGCAGTAAGGTCCTTTAAATCTTAGTGACTATGACTAGCTCTGCTGACAGAATGATTGACCAACAGTTTGGAATTTTAATAAAGATCACATCTGGTGTATTTACTTTATAACAACTTGCACATTGTGTTAAGATATCACATCTTGAACTGCATGATACTATTTAGCCATTACAGAGCAGACTCTTTCCTGAAACTGAAGACACGGGACTGCTTTGCATTTTGTGACATGGTTGTTATTGCGGTTTTTCCTCTCAAAACAATGTAGGCATTTTGGCTTCATGCTGCCTTCTAACCATTTCCTGCCTGGCGTGTGTAGCACTAATGCAAGTTCTCTGTTAAATGCTGTACATCATGGAGGCAAAATACCAGTAAGTTCTAGACTTTCATAAGCCCACAGAGATTGGTTTACCTGCTCTGGTCGAAGTCCTGGTGGCACCCAAGCGTATTCCTCCAAGGCACAGCCCGAGTCGTCATCCGAGGTGGAGCTCGCTGGAAGCCGACGTGAGCTTGCTGACCTTCGGCTCCATGTCCAGCTGCCTCACGGTGCCGTGGAAACTGCCGGAATTCTCGAGGTTCATCAGAAAGACCTCCTGGAGTGGTTAAGAGGGAACAGTGTGTCACGAAACCACACGATAAAACGCCTCGTAAGATACATTGTATTGGGATGAGAACAATAACGCGACTGGAATAATGCAGCGTCCTAAAACATTTCATGGCAGTTACGGTGACTTCCAGCCCAGGGTGGAGGCCTGTTAAGTAGATTCTACTCATAAACGATGGCAGTTTTATTGTTACTGCTATTGTGCCGAGTTTTGCCGTGATGTGGTCGGACATTCCCTCCAAACTTCCACCATCCTAACTCTTTTACAGTCTATTTACTTTAATGCATTTTCCTGACTCATCATCACCGTGGAAGCCTTCTGGTATTTTCCATTTCTTTCTGTTGGGACGCTCTTCTGCTCAAGTTGAGCACTAATGCATGCCATATATATGATTTTTCCCAACAACATTGTCTGTTTGAGCTGAAAGAACAGAGTCAAGTAAACTGAGGACTGAAACTTCTCAAAACAAGATCTCTTGCGTTCTTCCCTGTCACTCCTTTGAAGTCCATTCAGGACACCAAGCATAACAAAGCCATATGGTAATTCTTGAAAAAAATGTCTTTCTTCAAGCCCCTGTGCTGTTTGTTGAGGACAGTGTTTTAGAACCTGCCACACCGCATCACGTCCTGCTGAGTGACGCATCATCTGATGCTTTGATCTCTGGAGCTGCTGTTTTTGGAATGAAAACAGGTGAGATGGATGGAATGAACCCAATGACAGGTGGTAGTTTCACATGTACAGCAATTTAGACTGGAATTGGAAGATGCATCCAGAATATGTGCATCAACAATCAAAGGCGAATCTCACAAAAAGTGATAAGAATTGTCATATTACACACCAAACAGAATGAGTTGCCTTTTTTGCAATTTAGTCAGATACAGAGATTTAGTAAGATGGAAAATGTACTTAGTTTCATAAAAGTAATGCCAGAATGTGGGGAAACAAATCTTAAATGGTCCTAAAAAACAGGTTTCATCCTCAACCAAGTCAGAAGCAAAACGTTGAGTTGCACACAAGAACATCAGAAGGCTTAGCTATCAATTAACACCGGATAAATGTATTGCAACACAGCTTCATTGATGTTTTATCGGTGGTAGTACACATTTGAGATTTTGAAGCAAATGCAATCGTGCCTGACCCCCAACAATCCCATCTATAGATGAACTGAAATGACCCAACATGTTTTTTGTTGTTTTTGTTCAGGCCTTAAATTATCTTCAGTTGAATTCAGTGGAAATCAAACAGAAAACCCCATTCCAACAGAGGCCCAAATATTTAAAGATGGTGACTTCTTCCCCAAAGTACTTTAGGTGTTCATATACCCTGACCTCGTCTCAGAAGACTCCTGAATAAAGGTTCCTGTAAGAGACTCCTCAATCATTAACCTAGTTATGCAATCATATCAGAATAAATACATCTCCTGCCATGTTACACATGTGTTCCGGTGGTGCAAAATCCTCTAGGATATGATATTTTCTTCAAAGGAAGTCAATGACACAGGAAAGGAGCTCAAAGTGGCAACACCCTTTCTGCTAAACAGTCTCCTTAAGTATGCTAATTTCTGTCTTAGATGCCATCAGCATCACTTCCTGAGCCTCCAGATCTAATCAACAACTCAAGTCGAGAGAAACTGCAGTAATGTTTCATCGAAAATAAACAGCCATTTTATGACTGAGTGGTTCTGAGTGAATCGCTGGGACCTCTGGGAACCCAAAGGCAGTTCCTGTCTGCGGGCGCTCGCCCTGAAAAAGCCCTCCAGCCCTGAGTGTTTAACAGCCTGCTCTCTTGTAGAGCTGCTTGTTAACATGACTTTGGAGGTCTGAGATGCATATCTGTTAGATCCACCCACGGGAGGCCTGAATGGCCCTCAATGGGGGGTAGATATGGGTGGAGGGCGAGTTGCCTGGGGAGGGGATGGACCCCAGGTGATCACACAAGGGTAACTGCCAGCGACTCATATGCTAATGGACCCTCAGCATAGCAAAGAACCAATTTCATGAAGACCTCAAGTGAATAAATGCAATTTAAGCACCTTTACTTCTACATTAAATGATGCATACCTTCACTTGGCTAATGAAAACGATATGACAATGCTCATGAATGCTCATTTGCACAAGTGTCCTGAGGACACTCGGTCAAGCCCCAACAAATTACATCTTAAATTGCCCATTTCCACAACTTTGGTTCAGTGAAGTGTAGAAATGTGAGAGGTAACTGTTCTCACAGAAATAGCATGGCTTAACTGGGTTAAACCAGATTCAGTTCAATTACTGTGAGCATAGTGGTAGTTAGGTAACAGATTGCACTTTTGAGAGACATTTTGAACATAACATGGCTTTACGGAGTAACTTCCACATTTTTCTCAGCTAAATTAGTCAGAATGGCACTAATTATGGGTGCATTAAAAATGATGCGGTTAATGAGATGATTATGAATTGGACAAACAAGTCTTCATTAAGTCTAGTAAATGTGGAAATGTTCAGCCGATCCACTGGCACCAATGCCGCTCCATTAGTCCGGCCCGTCAGGACCTGTTTGATTTGGCCTAGTCCAGACCTGAGTCAGTGCTGTAATTCTGTCTATGGATTTAATGTTAAGAACAGCAGAACTGGCAGACGATGTGAGCGATTCCTGCGCTCCACAAATGAGGAGTTTCCCTCCACGGCTGTTGAGCCAGTCATAAAACTTCAATCCAACAAATACAGACGTTTGTTATGACATGTCACTTCCAAAAACACTTGAATACAAAAGCATCTTTGAATCTTCTAAAACAAACAAGTCCAAAACTACAGCAAACTAGAACTTAAACTACCTCAAAGCTTCAACACATACCTTCAAATGATCATATGGGCAAATAATTATTACATCTGTGTTTTTCTCGAGTAGAGCCAAAATAATACTGATATATTACACGTGATGCATTTTAATGATGGCAAATTAGATTTAAAAGAACTCACAACATTTAGGCTACTCAAAATTCAATGTTTACCCAAAATTCCCCTACAAAATATTGCAAAACGTGCCATTAGAATCAACCACTCCTGTTAATGAGTCCGATTACCAATTATGATTACTAGATTTTACCCTCCAAAACACTGAAAATATATTTATAATGCTGTAATGATCTTGACACATCCAGGTTTATCAGACAAAAAAAAAAACAATGTGATATCAGAGAGTACTAGACTTTATAAACAGGAAGGCAGTGTCGACTCATTTTGGAGCCAAACTTTTGGCCAAACTCTGAAGAACTCCAGTGTTATTCCAGGACCAAATGTTTTCGAGGCTTGTCCCAACAGACTGAAGACATTAGAGAAAGACCACCTGCGTTCTGACCGGCTGGAGCCAGATGACTAGAAGCTTCTGATATTTACCCACAACACACCTCTCTGACACCTTCCTTTTCAACAGAGTCTTCAAATCTGTGCTGCACCACCTACAATTAGCTCTAGTTTATAAAAGCTTCCAAATATAACTAGAAGAAGTAGGACGTGACATCATAATATAGGCTAAATATGCACTTAAAGCCGCCTTTTAAATGTGACATACGCACAAATGTTTTAAAACCATACCTGCTCGCTCAGCAACGTCTTCAAGCAATTCAATGCTCTCCGAATCAAACACTGTTCTCCAAAAGCCCTGTGGTTCCTTGACTACATGTTCTCAGTTTGAGCCTCATCCCATCTAAATCCAAAGCAGACACGTGTGTGTGAGCCCACGGCGCAGGACGTGTACAGTAGAGTGTGTGGAGAACAACTCCAGCAGATGTCTCTTCCATTTACTGCAGTCCTGCGGAGCCACTCCCCCGACAACCCGAGCTCGGCCCTCAGCGTGGGCTCCAGACCCTCTAAACCAAACCCCCTTCACTTCAAACACACTTCACATCACAGCAATGCTCGGTTTCTCCCAGCCCTTCCTCAGGTTTCCTGAGCGACTCTTTCAGGGTCTAAATGCACTGAGACACTCATGCTGTTATACATACAAACATCACAAAACGCTGGTACTCTGAAAGTAAAGGATCTACTTCTTTGAAATATTCACTAAAAAATAGTAATAATTACAAAGATACAAATAACTGTTGTTGCATTTTCTACAATAAAATCTACAATAATCTTTTTATTTGCAACATTAACAAATCTACAAGGTAGAATTTTGTTTTAAAACCTAGAAATGGGTTAAAATAAAGGGTTAAATTTTGCATTCAACTCTGACTTCTTCAGTATTTTTGTAGTTTTCTAGCACAAATTACAAGACATTAAGTCTTGCCTTCTAAGAAAAGTGAATTTATGATTAAAATAAGAGAACATATCTGAGAGTGCTGTCAGAAAAATTATCTTGTTTCCCTTTTAATTAAGTTTATTTATTTGACAGCATTTTTAAACAAACTCACCTAATTTGTATAAATGTCTTCCTGTAATTTTGCACCTCAAGTAATGATTTGATTTAAGAATGTTTAGATAATTGAACTAGTAAATGAGACAAAAACATGCATTGAAAATAATTCATAAACATTGTAATATTTAAGTATTTGTTCTGAGATGGCGTCAGATTCAATCGGAATTGCCATGAATTTACCCAAAAAGTCAAACTGCATAAAAAATCAGTTTCTCTACAAATATCGATTTCCACATGGCTCCTTAACCGCTTAACCCCCATCCTTTTTGAGAATAGACATTAATATGCACCATCAAAACTTAAGCATAAGTGAAAAGACTGAAGTGAGCTGCACCCTTCATGCATTAAATGCAGTTTCAGTCAAACGTCACTCTTTCCGTCTAGGGATGCGCGTATACCGTTACTGGGAAAATACGGTATATATTTTATTTCAAACGGTACGATATCATGATTTTGCTCGTTTCGATATTTGCTGCTGTTCCAAAGTGACACCGGCAAATGTGGCAACAGAATAAAATTAAAACAGCGGTTGACTCGCTCAAACACGCACAAAACGAATTAATAAAGACAAGATTAGATGTGAAATTTGGAATTACTTTCCTTATACAACTTCTAAAGAACCATTAAACCTTACCAAGCATCAGGTGAGTGCATCATTCAAACGATCTAATTTAGACATTTATTTTCTTTCAGCACTGATCAACACAAACATAAGATCGTATCGTTTAAATATAAAGACATCTCCGGCGTTCTTTTCAACCAGTGACGGTCAGACCTAATATTTGCACGCATACTATTGCACTATTTACATCCGAAAGACATAACCAACTGTGTTTATGTGACTACTCATGTGACATTTTTGACATAATTTCGAGTGTATTTGACTAAGGAAAAACATCTTAATTTGGAATGCGTGAGCTCTTTTGGCTTGTATGTTTGTTGTTGGTATGAGCGAAAAGAAAACTCAAAGTGTTAACATCCCATATGTATTACGAAATGCTATAAAATCGCTTGCATGTTCAAATTGGCACGGTTTAAAAAGACGTACGCAGTGATTTCCGTCAGCGGTCGCATAACAGAAGCAAAAGTGTTGAATCTGATAAGATTAAACACTTTCGCTGAAATTACTGTTGCAACACAGTAACGCTGAAATTACTAACAAGAAATTTTCCAAATGACTGATTGATGTGATAATCTTTGTTGATTAATTTAATAATAAACATTTGCGGTAATAAACCCAAAACTTGCGAGAGTTAGTAAAATTATGCGCTATAGCAGGTTAAAAATTCAGACCCTGTATGGTATTGATTTAATATCGGTACTTCGGTATTAGATTGTGGTACCGTACCGAAGCCAAAATTGTGGTATCGAGCCATCCCTATTCCCGTCTCAAGTCTACAATGACGTCAGCAGATCCAGACCACAATTCCTGAAAGACTCCATGTGGTACCTTACAGATCGTTTGCAATGCAAATCAAGGCCGTCCCTCCCAGAGCCAATCCACTTCCGTACGGGTGTTTTGCTGTTAGCATGCTCGCCGTTTGGGAAATACACACTTTTTGTCGTTAAATGGCATTGAAACACTAGGAAGGCTGGTTCTGAAGTTACTTTTAGGATCTGACTCAAACCACCAGGAGACCCAAAGGAACAAGGTTTTTGACAGAAAAACTAATTTCAACAGCTGGAAAATAACTCCAACTTTATGGGACGGCATACCTTATGCACCCAAGTAGTGACCCCAAAACCTCAGTGTCCTGCCTGGAAAGACAGTCCACCTCATCTCGCCTTAATTTCCTGTGGAATGTGCTAAAGGTGAAGACCTTCCTGTTGTTTAAACAAACAAAGCTCAGAGTTTGCGCTCCGTCCAGGAGGACAAGCCCGCTGGTTTCCTGAATAAAGGATGATGAAGGAAGTTATGAAACTCAATTCTTCTACGCAGGGTGGTCTTTGTTGTTGTTACCTCAAGCATTTCACCACAAACCAACAACTTTGTGCTCATGAAATGGAGACGTCCCTTGGGGTCTGCAAAAAGTGTCAGATTCAACAGCTCAGTTAACGGGCCAATGATCTTGTCCGACCAAACTGGACAACAACTGCAGCTCAAACCCCCAAAAAATAAAATCTAACCTACAAATATAGGAAGCCTGTAATAGATGGCCACTGTTCACTGAGCTCTTTACGACTGCTGCCTTGAATAAAAGGCCTGGTAATGGGATTGAGGTTTTTTGGAGGACAACACCATTGTTGCGTTCAAGGCCACAGAGGTGCAAACACAGCAGGACCCGGACCAAAGCACAGCCCTTTGTGTTAGAGAAACAAAGAGGAAGAGGGTGTTTGTACCCCCTGGTTTTAGCGGCTTGCCAAAAGATAAACAAACTCTCGGACTTGCTAAGAGGCTTTTCATGCATCTGAAACGTTGAGTAACGTACTGAAAAATGACAGCGGAGAAGTGAAAGAGATCGGATGATTATTTGCTGTCAGAATTACAAGATCAACTCGACTGCTACATTTTTAGGTCCTCTATTCGAATTCACAGCTTCAGAAACTGGAAAAAGTCACTTCGACCACATCGTCTTTCATTCACAACCACTGGAACATAGTTTTGGTCTCATTTAGATTCTCAATGTTAGTAAACCGAGCAATATATCCATCTCAATTGGCGCTGCTCTTCCTCTGTTTTTTGTGAGTTTAATGTGAAAAAAGTGCAATGGTGTCAGAAAAACAAACTTTGAATTGTCAGATGCTTTTTTTTCCAGAAAACAAAAATGCCACTAAAATGGATAAAAAAAATGCCCCCAAAATTTAAGATGTGCGTGTCAAAACGTCCTTGTATGAGATCTTGTTTTTAATATTAATCAGACAATAGAGTGTCGTTTTCCTGAAAATCAGCGCGATTGCAAATGTGATAACCTATTGATTTCACACAACAAGAGGTCAATGTGAGCTTTCATTTTAACCAGGGTTTCTGCAGGTCTTAAGAAGATCAATTCAAGAAAAGTAAGGAATAAATTGAAGGAACACAACTCAATATGTCTAATTAGTGACACTTCAAAGCTTGAAAATACAATTTCCAACAGATCTACATTACTTAAAACATTTTTTTTTTTAAAGAAATAGCTTAAAGTTTGAGATTAGAAATCTTGTGAAAGTGATTTTGTTTAAAACCAGAACAAACATCTGCCAATGGGTTCAGAAAAATCAACTTATAAATCAAAGTCATTTTCATACCCAGTGACAGATATTTGTTCTTGTTGCATAAACCCACATGATTTTGTCTAATTTCGTCATTGATTTCTTCTTTTGCATGTCATTAAATGTCTCTTAATTTAAGGATGTTTTGAGTTTGTGCTGGAAAACACAAATCCCCGGAAAGAGCATCATTTCTGCAGCGCATGCAATTAAATGTAGAGCCCTATGAAATCGGTTTTGTTTCATAGTGTATTCTGTTTTCATTTTTCTGCTTTAATGGTTACATTAAATTTGACTGACTTTTGTTCATCTTCAGAGCACAAATGAAGATATTTTAAAGAAATCTGAGAGCTTCCGGTCCTCCATTGACAGTTTAGGCACTTTGACGCTTCAGAAAGTTTATAAAGAGATGATAACACTAATCCATACGGATCAAGCGGTTTATTCCAGACTTTCTGAAGAGACTTGATGGCTTTAAATGATGAAGGAACGACATTAGAGCGAGTAAATAATGACAGGATTCTCAATTTTGGGTGAACCATCCCTGACCTACTTTTGATTTATTCATCCAAAATGTATTCTGCATTATACAGTATATTTTTATTTTTATGAATGGATTCTGCAATTTCATTGTAGAAATCATTGTGCCCTAATTTAAATGGCATATTGAATTTCCAGTTTAAGACCTTAAATTGTGGAAGGTCAAATTTAAGAAACCTGAAACCCTGCTTTGTCTGTTTTTCCCCAACGAAAATAACGTCAAGTCTGCATCTTATTTTAAGACTTCAGATATCTGAAAAACCAGGCGAATCTGAGCAAGAAAATCACTGATGTGAATGAGCCGTAGTGTGTCGAATCACACTGACGGATGTGAATGAAGTCATTTGCACAAACTCCTGAGCCAAAAATACCAATGGTTTCCCAAAACCCTTGAGAAGAGCCCCTTCACGCGAGTGCTCTATCTGTGCTCGTTTTCAGGACGACCCTGAAAATAGACCAATCCATCACGCCGATGCACTGTTGTGGCTCTTGTTTCACAGTTCAGGGTTGAACAAGGATTCCTGTGGAATATAAAACAGGACAAGTCACACATCCCTGACCTGGGATCCTTTCTAAGCACAAGAGGGGTCGTAAATCTCGCCCCCCTCCGGCCCCCTCATGGTCACAGCGGTTCAAACAGCACCTCACACCTGGCTCGAACCTCCCGGGCTGTAAAACGAAAGGCCGCTTTGACCCGGCATGTCCCCATTCGGAAGAGCCTCCGCCGTTAACGGCCAATGCTTAACATGATCTCGAGGGCTCTTCTAGGATTGACCCATATTTGACAGCGTCCTAAATTCAGACTCCTAATGTGGGCCAATTATCACATGGACGACTGTGTTGAACACAGACATTGGTATTCTTTCAAGTACCTCTGCGGGTCAGCACATTGGCTGGAGACATCCCAGCATGCTTTGCAGAGTTCGGCTTTGAGGGTCAGACTGGTGCGATGGCCCTGAGTTTGGCTGCTATTTATGACCGTTAACAGCCATTGTTCCAGATAGACCTCAGTTGTGTCCACTCCTTATCATAAAAGAGAGGCTGTTCTGGGACTTTAATGACCTGCCAATGGCCGTTATCAGAACACAGGCCTAACAAAGCAACAGCCATAAAGAACAATAAAACGCTGTTATCATACTGTAAAAAGCAATGCCCGTGGGCCTAAAGAATAACGAGAGGTCAACCGCTGTAGCCCTCGCTGGCCTGATATTGACTTAGAGAGATTATCACTGACAAACGCAGGTCAAAACCATTTACAGGCATTTTCTGTGGTGTAGAAGTGAATCCAGATGATACCAATCTTTGATGGGACTGAAGATCCGGCCACTACCACTTGACCTTGCTAAATGTTTCTGAAAGAGTCTCTTCTGCTCATTTATTAGATCATAAATCCAGTGAACAGTGAGATATAAGCTGAATTTATCATCATATTACTCCAGTCTTCAGTCACATGACCCAACTCTGATTCAACACCATTGAAATATTTAGAAATGAAAGAACGGATTAAATCCATGAAAAGTATTAAAATATCCATTAAAAATATTTGATTTTAGGTTAAAACAAATACAAAAATTTAGACATTTGGAAAAACTCTCATATGAGGATCTGATGATCAACACACAGTTATGATTATTATCAGT
>CM040913.1:2516129-2563629 GCA_023029165.1 Gobiocypris rarus
CTGAACACAGGACACACACTCAACACAGGACACACACTTAACACAGGACACACACTTAACACAGCACACAGAACACACACTCACACTGAACACAGGACACACACTCAACACAGGACACACACTCACACTGAACACAGGACACACTCACACTGAACACAGGACACACACTCACACTGAACACAGGACACACACCCACACTGAACACAGGACACACACTCACACTGAACACAGGACACACACTCACACTGAACACAGGACACACACTTACACTGAACACAGGACTCACACTTAACACAGGACACACACTCACACTGAACACAGGACTCACACTTAACACAGGACACACACTCACACTGAACACAGGACACACACTCACACTGAACACAGGACACACACTCACACTGAACACAGGACACACACTCACACTGAACACAGGACACCCACTCACACTGAACACAGGACACACACTCAGACTGAACACAGGACACACACTCACACTGAACACAGGACACACACTCACACTGAACACAGGACACACACTCACACTGAACACAGGACACACACTCACACTGAACACAGGACACACACTCACACTGAACACAGGACACACACTCACACTGAACACAGGACACACACTTACACTGAACACAGGACTCACACTTACACTGAACACAGGACTCACACACACACTCACACTGAACACAGGACATACACTCACACTGAACACAGGACACACACTCACACTGAACACAGGACACACACTCACACTGAACACAGGACACACACTTACACTGAACACAGGACACACACTTACACTGAACACAGGACACACACTCACACTGAACACAGGACACACACTCACACTGAACACAGGACACACACTCACACTGAACACAGGACACACACTCACACTGAACACAGGACACCCACACACACTGAACACAGGACACACACTCACACTGAACACAGGACTCACACTGAACACAGGACACCCACACACACTGAACACAGGACACACACTCACACTGAACACAGGACACACACTCACACTGAACACAGGACACACACTCACACTGAACACAGGACACACACTCACACTGAACACAGGACACACACTCACACACACTGAACACAGGACACACACTCACACTGAACACAGGACTCACACTGAACACAGGACTCACACTGAACACAGGACTCACACTGAACACAGGACTCACACTGAACACAGGACACACACTCACACTGAACACAGGACACACACTCACACTGAACACAGGATACACACTGAACACAGGACACACACTTACACACACTGAACACAGGACACACACTCACACTGAACACAGGACACACACTCACACTAAACACAGGACACACACTCACACTGAACACAGGACACACACTCACACTAACACAGGACACACCACTCACACTGAACACAGGACACACACTCACACTAAACACAGGACACACACTCACACTGAACACAGGACACACACTCACACTGAACACAGGACACACACTCACACTGAACACAGGAAACACACACACTGAACACAGGACACACTCACACTGAACACAGGACACACACTCACACTGAACACAGGACACACACTTACACTGAACACAGGACACACACTCACACTGAACACAGGACACACACTTACACTGAACACAGGACACACACTCACACTGAACACAGGACACACACTCACACTGAACACAGGACACACACTCACACTGAACACAGGACACACACTCACACTGAACACAGGACACACTCACACTGAACACAGGACACACACTCACACTGAACACAGGACACACACTGAACACAGGACACACACTCACACTGAACACAGGACACACACTCACACTGAACACAGGACACACACTCACACTGAACACAGGACACACACTCACACTGAACACAGGACACACACTCACACTGAACACAGGACACACACTCACACTGAACACAGGACACACACACACTGAACACAGGACACACACTGAACACAGGACACACACTCACACTAAACACAGGACCACACTCACACTGAACACAGGACACACACTCACACTGAACACAGGACACACACTCACACTGAACACAGGACACACACTCACACTGAACACAGGACACACACTGAACACAGGACACACACACTCACACTGAACACAGGACACACACTGAACACAGGAGACACACTCACACTGAACACAGGACACACACTGAACACAGGACACACACTCACACTCACACTGAACACAGGACACACACTCACACTGAACACAGGACACACACTCACACTCACACTGAACACAGGACACACTCACACTGAACACAGGACACACACACACTGAACACAGGACACACACTGAACACAGGACACACACTCACACTGAACACAGGACACACACTCACACTGAACACAGGACACACACTCACACTGAACACAGGACACACACTCACACTGAACACAGGACACACTCACACTGAACACAGGACACACACTCACACTGAACACAGGACACACACTGACACTGAACACAGGACACACTCACACTGAACACAGGACACACACTCACACTGAACACAGGACACACACTGACACTGAACACAGGACACACACTCACACTGAACACAGGACACACACTCACACTGAACACAGGACACACACTGAACACAGGACACACACTCACACTGAACACAGGACACACACTCACACTGAACACAGGACACACACTCACACTGAACACAGGACACACACTCACACTGAACACAGGACACACACTCACACTGAACACAGGACACACTCACACTGAACACAGGACACACACTCACACTGAACACAGGACACACTCACACTGAACACAGGACACACACTCACACTGAACACAGGACACACACTGAACACACAGGACACACACTCACACTGAACACAGGACACACACTCACACTGAACACAGGACACACTCACACTCACACTGAACACAGGACACACTCACACTGAACACAGGACACACACACACTGAACACAGGACACACACTGAACACAGGACACACACTCACACTGAACACAGGACACACACTCACACTGAACACAGGACACACACTCACACTGAACACAGGACACACACTCACACTGAAACACAGGACACACACTCACACTGAACACAGGACACACACTGAACACAGGACACCACACTGAACACAGGACACACACTCACACTAAAACACAGGACACACACTCACACTGAACACAGGACACACACTCACACTGAACACATACTCACACTGAACACAGGACACACTCACACTGAACACAGGACACACTCACACTGAACACAGGACACACACTCACACTGAACACAGGACACACACTCACACTGAACACAGGACACACACTCACACTGAACACAGGACACACTCACACTGAACACAGGACACACACTTACACTGAACACAGGACACACACTCACACTGAACACAGGACACACACTCACACTGAACACAGGACACACACTCACACTGAACACAGGACACACACTCACACTGAACACAGGACACACTCACACTGAACACAGGACACACACTCACACTGAACACAGGACTCACACTGAACACAGGACACACACTCACACTGAACACAGGACACACACTCACACTGAACACAGGACACACACTCACACTGAACACAGGACACACACTCACACTGAACACAGGACACACACTCACACTGAACACAGGACACACACTCACACTGAACACAGGACACCCACACACACTGAACACAGGACACACACTCACACTGAACACAGGGCACCCACTCACACTGAACACAGGACACACACTCACACTGAACACAGGACACACACTCACACTGAACACAGGACACACATTCACACTGAACACAGGACACACACTGAACACAGGACACACTCTCACACTCACACTGAACACAGGACACACACTGAACACAGGAGACACACTCACACTGAACACAGGACACACACTGAACACAGGACACACACTCACACTGAACACAGGACACACACTCACACTCACACTGAACACAGGACACACTCACACTGAACACAGGACACACACACACTGAACACAGGACACACACTGAACACAGGACACACACTCACACTGAACACAGGACACACACTCACACTGAACACAGGACACACACTCACACTGAACACAGGACACACACTCACACTGAACACAGGACACACTCACACTGAACACAGGACACACACTCACACTGAACACAGGACACACACTGACACTGAACACAGGACACACACTCACACTGAACACAGGACACACACTCACACTGAACACAGGACACACACTGACACTGAACACAGGACACACACTCACACTGAACACAGGACACACACTCACACTGAACACAGGACACACACTCACACTGAACACAGGACACACACTCACACTGAACACAGGACACACTCACACTGAACACAGGACACACACTCACACTGAACACAGGACACACTCACACTGAACACAGGACACACTCACACTGAACACAGGACACACACTCACACTGAACACAGGACACACACTGAACACAGGACACACACTCACACTCACACTCACACAGGACACACACTCACACTGAACACAGGACACACACTCACACTGAACACAGGACACACTCACACTGAACACAGGACACCCACACACTGAACACAGGACACACACTGAACACAGGACACACACTCACACTGAACACAGGACACAAACTCACACTGAACACAGCACACACTCACACTGAACACAGGACACACTCACACTGAACACAGGACACACACTCACACTGAACACAGGACACACACTGACACTGAACACAGGACACACACTCACACTGAACACAGGACACACACTCACACTGAACACAGGACACACACTGACACTGAACACAGGACACACTCACACTGAACACAGGACACACACTCACACTGGACACAGGACACACACTCACACTGAACACAGGACACACACTCACACTGAACACAGGACACACACTCACACTGAACACAGGACACACACTCACACTGAACACAGGACACACACTCACACTGAACACAGGACACACTCACACTGAACACAGGACACACACTCACTGAACACAGGACACACACTCACACTGAACACAGGACACACACTCACACTGAACACAGGACACACACTCACACTGAACACAGGACACCCACACACACTGAACACAGGACACACACTTAACACATGACACACACTTACACTGAACACAGGACACACACTCACACACTGAACACAGGACACACACTCACACTGAACACAGGACACACACTCACACTGAACACAGGACACACACTCACACTGAACACAGGACACACTCACACTGAACACAGGACACACACTCACACTGAACACAGGACACACACTCACACTGAACACAGGACACACACTCACACTGAACACAGGACTCGAACCCAGTCAATCACGTGGAAATCATGATGTTTAAGACATGCGCTTTACTGATTGTGCTACTGAAGATACTGAAATCTGAGCACTTTTTTAAATCTTGTTTGACCCAACCAGGCATTGGTAGGCAGAGCTAGTGCGAATAGCACTTGCCAACAAGGCACGCTATTTGCACTTAGTGTGAATAGACACTCTGTTATTATTATTATTTAGAATGTTTAGGGGAATTTATGATACTATGCAATACTTATATGATTTAATGTGCCATTATTGCATTAGAATTAATGTATGTATAAATATAATTTTTTTTAATAAATGCAATATTTCACTTTAAAATAGAGTGAATGTTACTAAACCCATTGTTTTGAAGTGAGAACAGCGCCACCTGCTGTGTGTGTGTGTGTGTATCAGTTCATCAATAAACATACTTTAGATTCACACACAGTGCACAGTGTGTGTGTGTGTGTGTGTGTGTGTGTGTGTGTGTGTGTGTGTGTGAGAGAGAGTGTGTAAGTGTGAATGTGTGTGTGTGTGTGTGAGAGAGTGTGTGTGAGTAAGTGTGAGTGAGAGTGTGTGTGTGTGTGTGTGAGTGCGTGTGTGTGAGTAAGTGTGTGTGTGTGTGTGTGTAAGTAGTATGTATGTGTGAGAGAGAGTGTAAGTGTGAATGAATGTGTGAGTAAGTGTTTGTGTGTGTGTGTGTGTGTCTGTGTGTGTGTGTGTATGTGAGGAGTGTGTGTGAGAGAGAGTGTGTGAGTAAGTGTGTGTGTGTAAGAGTATGTGTGAGAGAGAGAGTGTAATGTGTGAATGTGTGTGTGTGTGTGTGTGTGTGTGTGTGTGTGTGTGTGTGTGTGTGTGTGTGTGTGTGTGTGTGTGTGTGTGTGTGTGTGTGTGTGTGTGAGCACACTTGCACACGCACTCACACACAGTAAAGTAAACATCAGGGCTCTTCACACTCAGCAGGACACACACTGCTCGGGTCCGTGGGCCGCAGGGAGTCCAGACCGACACACAAACACCTCTAAACACAGTCACACACACACACACATTCACACACACACACACACTCACACACACACACACACACACACACACACACACACACACACACACACACACACTGCTCTTTGTAACGGCAGACCATCAAAAACACCATCGGCTCTAGTTTGATGAGTATTTTGCCACCTGATTGTTTAATTCTGTGAGTGTTTCTGGAGCGGTGTGTGTGTGTGTGTGTGTGTGTGTGTGTGACGGTGACTCTGCTTCTGAAGGTCATCCCGTCCCTCTGTGTTCTGTGTGTTTGGGTCTGAGTTCAGCGGCGGTCGAGGGTCGTATACGGCTGATGACCAGCTGCCCAATCAGAGCCGTAAACACTCGAGCCATGAGAAAACAGAGACACCCGGCAGCCAATCACACACACACAGCGCAGCTCACCAGCGCTCACGATCGCAGTGGAAGAGAGTGTGTGTGTGCACATCAGAGGAACATAACACTATATAATCAAATCATGTGTAGTTATGATCGCAAAATCAACTTCTGAAAGGGAGAGCGCGCTGAATGGGTTATCATCCTCAACTAATAAAACAGTTCTGATCAAATGAAGCTGAATTAAGACCAAACATCACATGAGCACATTAGAAATGCTGAAGAAAGTGTGTCCAATAACAACTAATCAACCGGAATATTTAAAAAGATCAAGAGCCGACACACATGACAGAAGCACAAAATGACTAAAAGTAAAATAATTCTGAAAATATAAACATTAAAACCTAATTCAAAATAGAAATAAAAGCTGTAATAGTATATAAATAACATTAAAGTGAATAAACAGGATAGTGGTACCTCTGATCCGGTGACATCCCATCTGTGTCCCGTCCCACACGTCTGTCCGTCTGGCCTGACTCCCTCCAAACAGGCCAGAGGTCAGAGGTCAGCGTCCCCTAGCCCGACAGGCTCCACGGAGAACTTCAAAGCCCCGGCTGATCTCCTAAAACAAACACTCAAATTAGCCGGAGAGGAGAAACTCTGGGATTTCTCCCCCTCTGGCCCTACTTACCCCGCATTAGCCGGCAGACGCAGAGGTTACGCCGCGCGACACCTCCGGCTTTATGAAGTGTGTTTCTTATGATCATCTGGTGTGTGTGTGTGTGTGTGTGTGTGTGTGTGTGTGTGTGTCATCAATAAACAGACTTTAGTTACATGTGGAAATCAAGAAGTCTTTTTAGACCACATGGGAATATGATCGTCTCATTTTATTAAATTAATTAATTATTGTATGTTATTTTATATTATTTAATATTATTTGTTATGCTTTTAGTATGTAAATACTGTGAGCTGAAGCCTATGTTAGACTATATATTATAATATAATGTACAATGTTAATTATTTTATTTAATATTTAATATATATATATATATATATATATATATATATATATATATATATATATTATTTTACATAATAGGATCTAATTTTTATTATCTATTACTTTATATTATCTATTAATTGTATTAATATTTTATTTTGTATTATTTATGATAATAATGGAAAAATATTTATATAATTTTTATGTTATTTTTGTATCTTTTTTTTTGCTTTTAGTACATAACTGTGAGCTGTATTAAGACTATATCTGGGATTTTTGTATTATTATTATTATTTATTATTTTATATTATATTATTTTACATTATTATTATTTAATGCCTCATTCTTTTTGCATTGCATTGCGTTTTATTTTTATATAATTATTTAATTGTATTACTATTTTATATTAAATAGTTTGTATTATATATTTATATATATATATATATATATATATATATATATATATATATATATATATATATATATATATATATAATCTTTTTTTTATTTTTATTTTTATTTATTTTATTTTTTTCTAAATATTTTAGGCTGTAACCACTGTGATCTATTGATTTGACTTTATAATTCTTTAATTATTAGACATTTGACTTTTGGGGTCTCACGTGTTTATGCAAATTCATGTTTTATTTAAAAAACGGAAAAATGCATTTATTCATAAAAACGGGTAATGACCCAGTGAATATATAATAGCTCTGACTCTGGTTCAGCTGTAAGACTGAGCTCCAGACGCAGTCTGTGTGTTTTGTGGTTGTTCAGGAGTGGCGGTGCAGTGTCCTCTCAGCCTGGGGTCAGAGGTCAAAGGTTACCCCGTCCACCAGGAGAGGACGCCCTGCTGCAGGCCATCATGGACCTGGAGAGAGAGTGAGTGTCACACACACACACACACACACACGAAAGCTCTTGTTGAAGTAAAGCATGTTGTGTTGTGTGATCAGGGCTGATGGTGATGGCGGGAGGCGCAGACGCAGACGCCCGTCCAGGTCCAGAGCGGCCCGGGTCACCAGACAGCAGAACACGAGCACCGCTCCGCCCTCGTCCACTCGCCCCGAGAGCACCACTAGCCAGCGAGGTCAGGGTCACTGCACTAGATGACCTTTCTGATGATACCAGACGTTATAAAACACTCATGTATTCATTTACTTTCCAACTAACTTTGTAATGATGTAGTTTAATTTGAAGTTCTAAATTAACCAGTTAAACCAAAATGAAATACAAACAGAAAATATAAAAAATAATTCAAAATATTAATAACAACTATAATAGTGTATTAATGAACCTTAATATACTTTCTGTTGAACTAAAACTGAAATCTGAAGAAAAAAAGCCCTGAAAAAAATGTTTTAATTTTCACCAAAGATCTGATTTATGAAAAAGTAATTAAAAAAATGAATAAAACTGTAAAAATTAAATAAAAAAATTCTAGATATTAAAACTATTATAGTATATTAAAATATTGTTTCAATTTAATTAAAAACTGAAAATCTGAAAATTAAAAATTAAAGAATAAAACAACAAAATGTAAGATTTGTCCAAAGATATGATTTATGGAAAAGTAATAATAAGGACAAAAACACACAACAAAATTAATAAAGCTTGAACTAAAGTTAAAATATAGCAAGTAAATAAAAAATTAAATATATTTAAAAATAATCTAAATATTAAAACTATTGTAGTCTATTAATGAAACTAAAATAATATTGTTTCAGTTTAACTAAAAATCTGGGGGGAAATCTGAAAGAAATGCAAAACAGCCTCAAAACACAGAAAATCTTTGGACAAATCATACATTTGATTTATTCATTTTTTTAATAAAAACTACTCATCGAAATATTATATTAAATATTATAACGTTATAGTATATTGATGACGGTTTGAAGAACATTATCACCGATCGCACTGAAGGTCTTCTGCCAGTCTTTGGATGCTCTTGATCTGAAGTTTGTGGAGTGGGTCTATTCCCCATGTTTTCTCCTATGATTCCCGTATCTTTACGGCTGGAAGCCTCTCGAGACCAGCGCTCGGTCCGATCTGATCCAGCTGCTGATGGCTTTTCCACACGGCCTCCTCGTAACGCTCTGAATCCGTGACTGCGGTTTGAATCAGGTTGGGTTACGCTCATCTCCGGCACGGTGGAGAAGCTCGGAGAGGAATCACAGATCCGATGAGGTTTCAGGTCCGTCACGAGAAACTCGAGCAGCCGTGTCCAATCGGATCCGGGTCTGATGAAGGCCCAGTCCAGCGGAAGCTTCCTCATGGAACTGAATCCGTGAGGAGTTTGTTTCACTGGAGGTTTCGTGATTAGTGAGATTAGATAGGCAGGAACCAAACATCATGCCAAAGGAGTCGCACTTCACAATGACCTTCACTGATGATATAGACATTATATGATGCTTATCAGATGAACATACACTCAAAATTACTTGTCAAACAGCTAAACCAGCTGTGAGACAAACTAAACCAGCTGAGACCAGCTAAACCAGCTGTGAGAAAAACTAAACCAGCTGAGACCAGCTAAATGAGCTGTGAGACAAACTAAACCTGCTGTGAGACAAACTAAACCAGCTGAGACCAGCTAAACCAGCTGTGAGACAAAGTAAACCAGCTGTGAGACAAACTAAACCAGCTGAGACCAGCTAAACCAGCTGTGAGACAAACTAAACCAGCTGAGACCAGCTAAACCAGCTGTGAGACAAAATAAACCAGCTGAGACTAGCTAAACCAGCTGTGAGACAAGCTAAACCAGCTGAGACTAGCTAAACCAGCTGAGACCAGCTAAACCAGCTGTGAGACAAACTAAACCAGCTGAGACCAGCTAAACCAGCTGAGACCAGCTGAGACCAGCTAAACCAGCTGTGAGACAAACTAAACCAGCTGAGACCAGCTAAACCAGCTGTGAGACAAACTAAACCAGCTGAGACCAGCTAAACCAGCTGTGAGACAAACTAAACCTGCTGTGAGACAAACTAAACCAGCTGTGAGACAAACTAAACCAGCTGAGACCAGCTAAACCAGCTGTGAGACAAACTAAACCAGCTGAGACCAGCTAAACCAGCTGTGAGACAAACTAAACCAGCTGAGACCAGCTAAACCAGCTGTGAGACAAACTAAACCAGCTGAGACTAGCTAAACCAGCTGTGAGACAAACTAAACCAGCTGAGACCAGCTAAACCAGCTGTGAGACAAACTAAACCAGCTGAGACCAGCTAAACCAGCTGAGACCAGCTGTGAGACAAACTAAACCAGCTGAGACCAGCTAAACCAGCTGTGAGACAAACTAAACCAGCTGAGACCAGCTAAACCAGCTGTGAGACAAATAAACCAGCTGAGACCAGCTAAACCAGCTGTGAGACAAATAAACCAGCTGAGACTAGCTAAACCAGCTGTGAGACAAGCTAAACCAGCTGAGACCAGCTAAACCAGCTGTGAGACAAACTAAACCAGCTGAGACCAGCTGTGAGACAAACTAAACCAGCTGAGACCAGCTAAACCAGCTGAGACCAGCTGTGAGACAAACTAAACCAGCTGAGACCAGCTAAACCAGCTGAGACCAGCTGAGACAAACTAAACCAGCTGAGACCAGCTGTGAGACAAACTAAACCAGCTGAGACCAGCTAAACCAGCTGAGACCAGCTGTGAGACAAACCAGCTGAGACCAGCTGTGAGACAAACTAAACCAGCTGAGACCAGCTAAACCAGCTGTGAGACAAACTAAACCAGCTGAGACCAGCTGAGACCAGCTGTGAGACAAACTAAACCAGCTGAGACCAGCTAAACCAGCTGTCATATTAGTTCAGTAAACATGAACTAAAGTTTAATCATAATGTCTTTGTCAAACTAAACCAGCAGACCAGCTGTGAGACAAACTAAACCAGGATCTGGACTCATTGATGATCTGGGATTGCATTCTATTCAATCAAAGCTTAAATCAAAAGCAGAAATAAACATCACGCTATTGCAACTGGAAACCCTGGAAGAATGATTCGAAATGCCGTCATGTTAGTTTGGTTTGATCTCGTTCGGCACAGAAGCATAAACATAAACACGCTTCTCCAGCGTGCTTCCCAGATCATGTTTGACAGTTCAAATACACAGGGATGGTTCTGATACGGTTTTGGACAGGTTATTTTCCTTCTGCTCAGTTTGACATTTCAAGATTTGGATTTTTAAGAGCAACTGTTTGTCCTGACATCCCTCTCTGTCTCACTGTGACTGCAGAGAAACGCGGGCCATCCGGAGGATCGAAAGAAGAATCTCCACACACTTCTGTATCAGCCAGCAAGGTATCTGACGCTTCTGTTCAAACACACTGAGCCAGAACCAGTCTGTTATCACGTAAACTTACACCACGACCTAACCAGACACGACTCCGTAAGATTACAACGAGACGCAGACACGGCACGACACGACTACACCAGACGCGATTACAAGATGCAACAAAACAAAAAAATCACAGCCAAACAGTTTTGGGCGGAGTCTCTCTGCAAACTCACTGCACTCGCAACCAAATCAATCAAAATCACAGCCAATCAGAAGAGAGTGTGGCGGAGTCTCTGCATATTCACTGCACTCTCAACCAAATCAATCAAAAATCACAGCCAATCAGAAGAGAGTGTGGCGGAGTCTCTGCATATTCACTGCACTCAACCAAATCAATCCAAAATCATAGCCAATCAGAAGAGAGTGTGGAGTCTCTGCATATTCACTGCACTCTCAACCAAATCAATCCAAAATCATAGCCAATCAGAAGAGAGTGCGGGTGGAGTCTCTGCAAATTCACTGCACTCAACCAAATCAATCCAAAATCACAGCCAATCAGAAGAGAGTGTGGGTGGAGTCTCTGCATATTCACTGCACTCGCAACCAAATCAATCCAAAATCACAGCCAATCAGAAGAGAGTGTGGGCGGAGTCTCTGCATATTCACTGATGCAACAAATCAATCCAAAATCACAGCCAATCAGAAGAGAGTGTGGTGGAGTCTCTGCAAATTCACTGCACTCGCAATCAAATCAATCCAAAATCACAGCCAATCAGAAGAGTGTGGGCGGAGTCTCTGCAAATTCACTGCACTCGCAACCAAATCAATCCAAAATCACAGCCAATCAGAAGAGTGTGGGCGGAGTCTCTGCATATTCACTGCACTTGCAACCAAATCAATCCAAAATCACAGCCAATCAGAAGAGAGTGTGGGCGGAGTCTCTGCATATTCAACTGCACTCTGCAACCAAATCAATCAAAATCACAGCCAATCAGAAGAGAGTGTGGGCGGAGTCTCTGCATATTAACTGCACTTGCAACCAAATCAATCAAAAATCACAGCCAATCAGAAGAGAGTGTGGGCGGAGTCTCTGCATATTCACTGCACTCGCAACCAAATCAATCCAAAATCACAGCCAATCAGAAGAGAGTGTGGGCGGAGTCTCTGCATATTCACTGCACTCGCAACCAAATCAATCCAAAATCACAGCCAATCAGAAGAGAGTGTGGGCGGAGTCTCTGCATATTCACTGCATTGGCAACCAAATCAATCAAAAATCATAGCCAATCAGAAGAGAGTGTGGGCGGAGTCTCTGCATATTAACTGCACTTGCAACCAAATCATATCAAAAATCATAGCCAATCAGAAGAGAGTGTGGGCGGAGTCTCTGCATATTAACTGCACTTGCAACCAAATCAATCAAAATCACAGCCAATCAGAAGAGAGTGTGGGCGGAGTCTCTGCATATTAACTGCACTTGCAACCAAATCTTGCAACCAAATCAATCCAAAATCACAGCCAATCAGAAGAGAGTGTGGGCGGAGTCTCTGCATATTAACTGCACTTGCAACCAAATCAATCCAAAATCACAGCCAATCAGAAGAGAGTGTGAGTCTCTGCATATTAACTGCACTTGCAACCAAATCAATCAAAATCACAGCCAATCAGAAGAGAGTGTGGGCGGAGTCTCTGCAAATTCAACTGCACTTGCAACCAAATCAATCAAAATCACAGCCAATCAGAGAGAGTGTGGGCGGAGTCTCTGCAAATTCACTGCACTCTCAACCAAATCAATCCAAAATCACAGCCAATCAGAAGAGAGTGTGGGCGGAGTCTCTGCAAATTCACTGCACTCGCAACCAAATCAATCCAAAATCACAGCCAATCAGAAGAGTGTGGGCGGAGTCTCTGCATATTCACTGCATTGGCAACCAAATCAATCAAAATCACAGCCAATCAGAAGAGAGTGTGGGCGGAGTCTCTGCATATTAACTGCACTTGCAACCAAATCAATCAAAAATCACAGCCAATCAGAAGAGAGTGTGGCGGAGTCTCTGCATATTAACTGCACTTGCAACCAAATCAATCAAAATCATAGCCAATCAGAAGAGAGTGTGGCGGAGTCTCTGCATATTCTTGCAACCAAATCAATCAAAAATCACAGCCAATCAGAAGAGAGTGTGGGCGGAGTCTCTGCATATTCACTGCACTTGCAACCAAATCAATCAAAATCACAGCCAATCAGAAGAGAGTGTGGGCGGAGTCTCTGCATTTTAACTGCACTTGCAACCAAATCAATCAAAATCACAGCCAATCAGAAGAGAGTGTGGGCGGAGTCTCTGCATATTAACTGCACTTGCAACCAAATCAATCAAAAATCACAGCCAATCAGAAGAGAGTGTGGGCGGAGTCTCTGCATTTTAACTGCACTTGCAACCAAATCAATCCAAAATCATAGCCAATCAGAAGAGCATGTGAGTCTCTCTGCAAGCACACAACATTCGCAACCAAATAAGTACATAATTAAATTCATACATGTTACATCATTTAACATTATTAAAATACATACGGAGTGACTGAAAATATCTTTGCCATAGAATACACTTGTTTGTTCAGAGTTTGAACGTTCTTGTTTCCTTTAATTTATTTTCAAGATCTGAGGTGAATTTTCCATCTGTGTTTTAAGTATGACTACAAAGGTCACACAAAATGATATTTAAAAACACACTAGATGCTTTTAACATTAAATAGAGCACATAATCAATACCTGAGATTATCGTTGTCATACTCTGTATGTTGTTGTTCCAGGCGAGATCGATGTCACAGAAATAGAAACTGTTTATAAAGTAGAACTGCCAGTCACTCATTGCCAACTTATGACAAAAACTCTTGATTAACATGGAAAGAAGATGCCTCCATGTGCTGGAGTTAGAAACCAGCACACCGATCTGAAGAAGCTGTGGTGGTGTGGCTTTACACAACTCAAGAACCCTAACAGAAAAAAGCCTCTGACTGATTTCTGAGCATATCAAGTGTTAGATAGAGTGACCCGCTCGACATTAGGTGGTGCAATAATAAGGCGACTTGCATTTTGATCATAACTTTATTTGTTGAAACCCATCAAAATGTATATCTTAAAATGTATACATATTTCCTTTTATACAATTTTTCCGCCATTTCGAATTTTCCTTAAAACCTGATGTTTTACCTCCTAGTCCGATCTTCACCAAGATTGGGACACGGCAGCCAATGACGGTGCTGGCAAATGGCTATCAAAAGAATTTTGATTTGTTAAGGCATTGAAAATTATACATTAATACATTGGTCAGGCAAACCTTTTTACCCTATAGCTGCTAGCAAGCTTAACGAAACTTGGCACTCAAAGTGTGATATCTGTACTGGAACACAAGGCCAAAATACTGGAGGAAGAACTTCTTGGAAACAGCTCCGATACTCAGTTTATCAGAGCATGCCATGGAATAAATCTCCTCTGTTGCAGATCTTTTTTTCCGACCTGGATGAGATTCCCGGTTTGGGCGGAGACCGGAGGAACCCACTCTGGAAGAACATTGTGCTCAGACGATCAAAAACAAAGCTCGGGAGACCGAGAAGGTGCGTTCGGCATGTTTTATAGCATCTTTTCGAGGTTGGTCCGTTTCGTGAGCTGAGAATGGCTGGGAATGATTTTGCCCAGATTTCATCCATCACTCCAATCGCCCTCAACGAAATACATCCACCCGGACCTATTAGACCCTCAGTGATAAAATGCCTCCTAATATTCCCTAATGTGTCCCAGCCCTCAAATAATTGCTCCCGTTCTGTGATTGCAACAGACCTCCGCTTGTTTCGAGTGTGTATTTGAGCACGACGCTTCACTTGCTGCCATAGTTGTGTGTTTTATTTGTAATGCGTTACAGACCATTGCTCTCCCACTGTGTTGTACAGTTCGACCCCTGTTTGTGTGGTCCTCGGTTATCGGACCGTCACATCACGTCTTTCTCTCCCTCCAATTGGGGGGTTGAAACAACGCAAGCGCAGCCACACCAAACAAAGCACACCGGGGTCAAACCTTTCCTCCCTTTAACAAACCTTCCCAGCATTCACTGGTAAATATCACCACTATAAATACAGATCCTCTCTGGGGTGGAGAACTTCCTCTGTCCGTCGCAAACACAAGCTTTTGTTTTCTTTTTTATGTCATTGTTTTATTATAATTACTTGTGGCTTTACTTTGCGGTTTCCAAGATCCTGTAATGGCGCAAGAAATGATTGTAATTTAAGTTGAGTGTTTATTATCACTAGTGATCCAGCTATTTCAAGAGTCTTAGAGAATGATGTCATTTGGGTGAAAATACAATCAATGTCTCACATACGAGGAGAGAGAGAGAGAGAAACACACGTAACATGTGCCAATCCCTAAAACAAAACTGCAGACGAGTCAAGACGCTCCACACACACACACACACACACACACACACACTGATGTTCAGATAATGTTGCCACACATGATTACAAGGGCGTGTTTGCCAGCGAGACATAAAACTGCCGGCGCTCTTTAAGCTCCTGAGAACGGAGCAGGATTCGGTCGGGTGCCAGAACACCGAAACTCTCCCAGGTTTGCGTTCGGATCTGAAGTGTAATAACTCCTCAGACATCGCCACAGGCTCCGAGAACAAACGTCCTCTAATTGAGTCTGAAGCTGTAACTGGCAGATGGGTGGGAACCTGCTCATTACGTTCATCTGGGATGCTTGTGGGAAGCTCCGCCGTTTAACCAAGTTGAGACAAGTAACTATAAGTTCCCTTGGGTTAGTGGAGAGATGTTTGCTTGGATAACTAAATTGTTAAAGGGTTAGTTCAACCAAAAATGAAATTTATGTCATTAATGCCTCACCCTCATGTCGTTCCACACCCGTAAGACCTCCGTTCATCTCCGAACACAGTTTAAGATATTTCAGATTTAGTCCGAGAGCTTTCTGTTCCTCCATTGAATGTGTGCACGGTATCCTGTGCCTTTCCAGAAAGGTCATAACATCATCAGTAGTCCATGAGACATCAGTGGGTTAGAATCTCTTGAAGCATCGAAAATACATTTTGGTCCTAAAATAACAAAAACTACGACTTTATTCAGCATTGTCTTCTTCAAACATTGTTTGTTTTTCCGTGAACAAAGATTCGAACGGTTATGAATCAGTGAATCGACTCATGATTCGGATCCGTGTCAAACTGCTGAAATCACGTGACATTGGCGATCCGAATCATGAATCGACACGCTGATTCATAACCGTCAAAACTTTGTTCACGGATTGAAAACAAACAAAGCTCTCGGACTAAATCTAAAATATCTTAAACTGTGTAAAAAAAAAAAACTCTTCTCTTTTATTCCTTCCTTATTCTAGCTTAAGCTTATTCTATGTAATGTCCAAAACCTGGTATTTAAGGCACTTTTGCGTTTTCGCCTATTCATGACCGATCGCTTCCTGTACTCCTATGTTGTAAGTCGCTTTGGATAAAAGCGTCTGCTAAATGCCTAAATGTAAATGTTCCGGAGATGAACGGAGGTCTTACGGGTGTGGAACGACATTAGGGTGAGGCATTAATGACATAAATTTCATTTGTGGGTGAACTAACCCTTAAAGAGAACATGTGATGCTTTTTTCCATGTTCATCTGTCTTTAGTCCTCTCTATACCAGTCTATTACTGTACTGATGTTGGTAAATATTCCTAATTTAAATAATTAATACGCAGAATAAAGGGGCGGGGCATGGTTGAGTTAGTTAATAGTGTGTTGAAAGCAAACGGCAACATCCCGTGTAGTCTTTGGTGAAACCATTACAGAAGTGACTTAAACTGCAATTCATCGACTGGCCACTAGAGACGTATCTCCTCCATGTTAAACTGCCAAACTTTACAGCAGAAAAAAAACATGTTTACAGTCTTGTACAAAAAGTGGTTTTGGTCTAAACGGCTAATTTTTCCCTTCATGACGACTGTGAGGGGGGTGATGTTTTTTATAACTCATTCATTTAAATTATATTAAGCCTTAAAGTTCTGCATAATTAAGGGTGTGGCCACTTGAGTGACAGGTGGATTGCCACTATGGTCGCGCTCAGTGGGCGTGGTTTCAGCAACCAGGCACCTTAGCTCCACCCACGTCCCGCCTCTTTGCCCATTTTTAATTATCCGGGAGTGACATGCTCCCAAGATGGCGACGGCAGACTTCAAAACTGCTTTTCAGAAACCTAAAGGTGACGTCACAGACTCTACGTCCATATTTTTCTACAGTCTCTGGTTGAAACTGGCGGTTATGGTAAGGGGTGGGATTTGCATTTGACCAATCACAACACACTGCTCCAGCCGACCAATCAGAGCACAGTGTGCGTTTCAGAAGGAGGGGCTTCATAGAGAATGTGTGTGTATATAACACATGGGCTGAATCCGAAATCGCCCCCTAAACCCCATTCACTATTCTCACGGTAGTCCTATTACAGTTCACATGAAGGAGTGAATGAAAACGAGTGCGTGAAGTCGGACAGCCGTTGTGTGTACACTCGTTATTTCAATAGTCCACTTTAGACACACTTCTAACTATTAGTAACTTTATAACTACGTCAACTAACTCTCCTTAGACTGTTTGGTCAGGGTTAGTGTTCGCAGAATAACTCAACATGTAAAGTTACTTGTCTGTTAGTGAGCATCAAAATAAAGTGTTTGTTAGGAAATATTATCTAACCAGAAAGTTTACTAATCATCCAATGTCTGCTAGTTGACAAATAAAGTTACTTATAGTTTTTATTTTCTAAAGTGGACCATCAAAGTGATTTGTGCCATTATTATGAAAGTAAAGTAAAATAATATGATGATAAAAAGCATAATGGACTGTTCAAGCCTTAAATAATCAAGTTACAAATGAAGGTGGCTCGCTCAAACGCTGAATATCTTTAGTTTTGTTCTTCTTGGCTCCCCTTTTGATCGAGCCCAGAACCCCTCCAATCTCTGCGCTGTTGTTCAACTGGACCTGACCGACTAAACGCTGAGGATAAGAGGAAACAGACCTCGTCCCCTGTTGAACCCACTTCAGTGGTCTGTCGGTCTGAGAGCGCTTCTGCTTTTCCTCTCACGTTCAGATTAACCAGCGAGACGCCGCTCAGGAGTCAAAGACAGCGTCTTCAGAGGCTCAACCTAAACTTTCAATACAATGGCCATTTCCGGTGCTCTGATTAGACTTGACCTTTGAACCTAGACCTCAATCTCAGAAGAGTTTGTGTACCAGAGCAGGTTTAGGTTTATCCATAGTTTTGTGTTCAAACAGACAGATTGTCTCTCTCCCTCTAGGAGTTATCATTAAAAACTGAGGTTGAATTTCCAGCTAAAATAATCAGTCACACTGCTTCCAAATAAATGTGAGCATTTCCTCCGGTTTATATTCTCTCTTGAGCTCCAGGGGGATTGTGTGGAATATTTCGTCTCCGACCCAAGCGCTCTTGATTATAAAGCAGTGTCTGAGATGTGGCTCAAATCTGCAGATGCTTTATGATGTTGGTCAAAGAAAAAAACGAGGCGCTTTTGGAGGATTTACCCATCGGACCTGTAATTTTACGCTTTTCTCATGATCGCACAATGAAGCGCTTATACTGTTTAAAGATCATTCCTCATTCACACAAGATCAGCTCCATCAGAACATAATTAGCACTCAGCCCTTTGTTTTCTCTATTATTTGAGATTTTTAGCTGGGAAGTGTCTAAATTGCTCTTTTAGTGGTGGCACCAAACTGCAAAAAAATATTTTCTGTCTTGATTTCCAGCACAAATATCTAAAACACTCTTAAATCAAGACACATGTACAGAAGAAGCAGAATGACTGAAGATATTAAGGAAAAATCAAAAATGTAGTAATTTTAAGCTTAAAATAAGAAAAATATTGATAATATTGACCCCACTGGCAGATATTGGTTCTTGTTTTAAACTCACTTCACTTTAATCAGTATTTCAGTAAACAACACTTCATATCTTCAGTCATTTTGCTTCCTCAGTAAATGTATTTTAATGAATGTTCAGATACTAAGAATGTTTTATTTTTTCAAGTGAACTTAAATTCTGGTGATGAAGTTCCGACTCAATCCAATGAGAAATGTAACTATTTCACAAGGTGGCGATTTCATATTAAGGATGTGTTGTTAATCAACACGTGACAACACCGTAATACCGGTATCACCGCCGGGGCTTTAAAACCGCTAATTTTAAACCAGTGTTATAATTTTCATCAACAACCTTTTTCACTGACGAAACGACGATAACTAAATAAAAGCTAGTGCTGGATGACAAAAACTATGACAAAAATCTACTGTCATTTTCATCAACGAATAGAAATGAGATGAAAATGTCAGGGAGGGAGGATTAGGGAAGAGATCCAGTCAGAGCTGATGTCCTGATGCGCACATTTGAGCTGTAACGTGCGGATCTAACAGCGGGAAAACACGGAGCGGTTGAGCTTCTCCAGGCTCACGCATCTCCAATCCAGCGCTTCAGAGC
Source organism: Gobiocypris rarus (assembly GCA_023029165.1). Classification (NCBI taxonomy): domain Eukaryota; kingdom Metazoa; phylum Chordata; class Actinopteri; order Cypriniformes; family Gobionidae; genus Gobiocypris; species Gobiocypris rarus. The sequence continues at coordinate 2,536,807 of CM040913.1, forward strand.
TCAATCCATCAAGAACACACATCTATAACCGGCAACTGATTTATGAACTCATGCTGATGAACAAGGACAATGTTTACTTTATGATGTGTATATAGTAATGTGTTTTAGATTGTAACAATGCATATTTTATCTCCCTCATCTGAACTTCAAAATAAGAGTCCCGGTGTATTTCGACTTTCGAGCTTGTTCATAATTAAAAGTCACAAAGTTACATAATAAACTGTATTTAATTTAATTCGATTTAATTCATAGTCAGGAGGAAAACCAGTACTGTATTTGACACATATTCAATAAAGTTTTAGAGTTATAATAGAAAAAAATCCATAAAAGCATAAAAAAAAATCTCCATTACTTGAAATTAAATAAATGTTAACTGAAATTAAAATAAATAAATAAACAAACTTGAAGCTTTAGCTTAACCTGATATACTGACTAAAACAGAAATACAAAGTTATAAAAACGATATAGATGTTTTTAAAAAACAATCAAAAAAAGTGACTTGAGCTTTCGTATTTTTAATGTCAAACAAACACAATGATGTCACAATGTCAGTTCAAGTCAGTCGGTTATGTAATGCTTAAATGCTCAATTAATGTGTTACAATTTAACTCATTCAGATTAAGTGACTAAAATATGACTAAAACTAAAAACAATTCAGTCAAAAGACAATGACTAAAACTAAATCATAATTTGCAGTCAAAATGAACACCATTCTAAACCGAAAGTAAAATGCACACGACCGCTCGGGTATTCATAGTGTGGACATGCATCGTGAACGACAGCCAGTTTTTAGGCAGGTTGCTTGAATGGTGGGTTCATTAGCATATTATTCTTAATGAAAAACACAACATCTGAAAAGTACAATGACAAATGTGCTTTTACATTTCACTTTGAAACCAAATCTTCCGCCGTTCACTCGTGATGAATGAAATCTCCTGCTGCTGATGTGCTGCGACTCGAGTTCGGCTCGCTGTATTGAGCAGAGTTTGGTTTTTAATGGTCTGATCTCTAACTGATCTAAATGATTATATTACTAGCTATAAAAAATGACAGTGCTGGTAACCAGTGTTTAAAGATCGGAAAGGGATGTAACCGGTGTTGTGTCTGAACACGGTCAACACGACTATCGCAAAAAGCCTATTTCATTTGAATTTGAATTATGCAATTCATACAAATATGTATGATAAAAAAGCATGAAGCTCGACCCATACTCAACCGTCAATGGGGTGTAAAGCAGATTAAAATCATACAAATTGGCCACCAGTTCGACAAAACGTAAAATAGTTATGAATTACCGTGAGATTGTTTTGCCAATTCCCATGGATGGAGTTTACTCGTATAAACCGTGTTTAATAGATGGCTGTGGGTAAATTGAAATATGAGTTATACAAGTTTAATGTGAGAGAATATTCACATAGTTAATTAAAGAAATGAGTTGAACTTATCTTCTGTGGTAATGGACATGATCTTAACCGAAACGTTCCTATAGATCCTGACAGGATGTGTTAATCTGCATTTATGTACATGAACTCCAGACCTTCCCTACAGCACGGATCAAATACACGCCAATCGCACCTCGGACGTCACACTTGGGACATTTGCGGGGCATAATAAACCTTTTAAGCACCGTCTTTAAACCCAGGGAGAATTTGTTGGCCTTTAAAGTCTGGTGTGAAATAACTTTGCAGTTCTAACTAGCCTCAACACTTTTCCTGCCTTTAGGTCTCCATGCAAACGCACTGTCACACACCTGTTGCTGGACATTTTCCCATAGTCTCTGGCCTCCAAACACACGGCTGTTAAGTTTACAGCCAAACCACTTACTCGCTGGAGGTCAAAGTGTCGTTTAGTACTCGGGGAAAAGCTCCGGTTAGAGAAGCCACAGAGAGACACGTCATCACCTGCCAACAAACAGTGGATGTTTTTCACTGGATAGATCAGCTACATTCACATAAGTCATATATAGACCTGCACAGAACATGCAACCAATGGATTTCCCAGAATTTGGATTCACCTACAACAAATTAAATCTATTCCAAAGAATCCCACCGATTTTCCCCCACAATAGAAGCTGTTTCTGTGCAGGTCTATTGCAGAAATACAATTAATAATCGAATTCATCTTTTTAAAGTACCTTCTTTCTGTTAAGAGTCCAACAGCTGTTCGTTTTTCCAGTTGTACAAACAAGACTGAGACTTTGGGATTGGTGGTGAAGATGCTTATATCCAAAGATGCAACTCGAACTGAAGCTCTGACGGCGCTGAAGAAGAGCCTGGTGGATATCAGGGAGATGCTTGGAAAACCTCAGCCAGTTCATCTCTGAGGTGAACGCACTGCTCAAACCGAACTAAACCAGGCAAACCGAACCACAATCGGCGTTTGATTGGATCTAGTCAAGCTAAGCCCATTTGTTAAGCTTTTAATTCACAGTTCACCTTATATTTTCTAACTATAATTCACAAGTTTTTTATTGTATTGAACCATCCCTGTGGTGATTTCCCAATACTACTCACGCTTCTTCTTCTCATGTTTTCATCTCCATTTAAAATGTTGCATTACTTGATGATACAGTTCTGAAAACATGTAACATGTTTGTTATTAAATTGTTGTTTGGTGGTAACAGTGTTATTTAGCTTACCTTTGTCAGTATCAAGAGTGTATCAAACAGATCTGTTAGATGCTTAAAAGCTTTAAAAAGCTGCACTCGTGACACAAGCCAATAAAAATCAGATGCAATGGTCAATGCACAATAAGAAAATAATGCAGACGGGATACATGAACACATCCTGTGTATCCCAGACTCGACTACAGAAAGGATTCATGTGGACACAAAATGTGCATGTGTATATTTATATATATCTCTTTTTTTTATTATTATTAGCCTTGTGTTCCAGTTTGCATTTATACAGATTACAGTGATCTGTCTGTGTGACCCATCAATAAAATGACACTCAAATAGGTTTTGGATAATACGTATTTTTTTAGTACAAATTGAGCAGCGATGCTGACCGTGGCGATACATATTTATTTTTAAAACCCTGATTAACAAAAGTTGAGTCGCTGCAAGCCTTTGTTCTTCAGTAACATTCTTTAAAAAAATCTTTTGAAACTCAGGGATATAAAAATATTAGCTTTAACTCAACATTTTACATTATATACACATTCATTTTTGCAAAGTTAAATTATTCTCTCCATTAGTCTCTAAAAGCGGCTTTATAAATATTATATTCTTCTGGTTCGTTCAAAGACTATAATCACTTATCACCTAATATGCATTATTGCTGAAAGAAAGCATGGTTTAAATACTGCGTTGGCCAACAACATCACTGTACGGCAAGAGCACTGCAACATGTCCTGGACTGAGAAACCATGAGGAACCAGATGTTTTCCAGTTTAAAGCAACAGCTTAAAGCAAGCTCCAGAAGGGCATTTGAGAAACGGTGTATTAAGATGATGTTTCAATCTTCCATTCTATGATATAATACAGTTTTTGCCCTTTCGTCCTCTCTTCTGTTTGGACTTTGTCCTTGTGCCAATGGGAAGTTCATTAGCGTAATATTGGTACCGAGGTTGTCTTGGTTGTGGGATAGGCTGGCCCAGGAAAAAGCCTTCCTCCTCTGATTCAGACGATGAAGAGGAGCAAGTAGAGCACCAGTCGTCTTCATCCCCGTAAAGACGTAAAAACCTCTCTGCCCCCTGGCTGTGCAAATCCGAGTCAGCGTGGGCATAGGGAGGCTGTCTGTGGTGACCGCTAGGACCCGGCTCGTGCGGGCGACGGTCCTCCTTAAAGCACATACGGGCCTTTTCTTTGGGCACCAAGTGAAGAGCATTGTCCGAACGAGACTTGCGACTCCTCCTTCGCCGGTGGTGATGCCGGTGGCGCTGCTGGTCTTGCTCATCAAAGTGGTACTCGCCTCACGAGTGCGCTCGCCATGGGAGGCTGCCGCACCTCCAGGTCCTCATAACGACTGTTATCTATAACATCATCTGAGAACTTTACCTGCTGAGGTTTGGTCTGGGACTTGGACCTTCTTAAGACAGGTAAGTGAGGTGGTTTGGGCCTCTCCTCAGGGAGCGGGACCACCTGCTCCTGTTCCTCCTCCTCAATAACCTCCACACGCTCAAGCTCGGAGGTGAGGCTCTTCAGGGAGTTGGTGCTCCTGTGCAGCACTGATGAATTGAGCGTCCCCATGTTGCTGGTGTTCTCAAGATCAGAGAACTTTTGTAACGAGTAGAGCAACTGTTTCTCTTTTATATCCCCATCGACTGAAGCACCTGAAAGGATCACACAAGTTGAGATTATAACAGTGCAAAAAATGACATTCAATACTCGAGATTTTAAAATGGCAACATCCCAGACTACCAAAAATGCTAAATTCTACAATTCCACTTTGGCACCAAAATTACACACAAACCTGTTTTTCCATAAAATAAAATATCTAGCTTTGAACTTTGAGCGTCGTAACTTTGCAGATGTTGTTAATGCTCAAACAGAAACATTACACACAAAATCATAATCAACCACCCCTTTAACAATTCACTATTTCAATTCTGATACCACTACTAGCCTAACTAATATACAGTCAAACCAAAACATATTCAACATTTTCTCACATTATCACCGTTTATTCGCTATAGTTTAGAAAATGGTAATATGACAAGAACTGTGTCAGAACAAACTCATCTTGATAATGTGACATCACTTTGATTGAAAGGGATGTAATGGATTACAATCAACCAATCAGATGTTTAATTACAGTACACGATTAGATAATACCAATTTAGCTCAACCAATGACCAAGCAATGCTTCATTTTGTTCAGTGTGTGGTGTCAAAGGTCGCATTCGCAATTAAAGAACAAACACTTCAGCAAAACATGCTCAGATCAAAGTGTCTGAATCATTTTGCTCCAAATGTTTTACTGGTTGTCACTGGATGAAGAATAATTGGGTATAAAATGTGACAGTTTACTTTATTTTGCTATCCTCACTTACATAAATGAATTAAAGTGTCTTGTTAGTGACTAGTAAAAAATTATATTTGGTGTCTGAATCATTTTTGGTTTGACTGTTTATCCATTCTTCAGATTTCCAATTGCCTCACACACTTTGCACTCAGCAAATATCCCTTGCACATCAATCCTTTAGTCTCACCTGTGATGTTAGAGAGCGCCAGGGAGTCCATTGAGTCTCTCATGTTCTGCTCGGCTTGCTTAAGTTCGTCTGTGATGCACTCCAAAGAGTCATTATACCACTGTTTATCTTCAAGCTTAAAGCTGGCCCCGTGCTCCAGATCGAGCTCCTGGAGCTTTCTGCTGCTCGCGGGTCCAGGGTGACTACCATACGCAGAGTCACCTAGTCCATCCTGGGACTGTGCCCAGTACATGTCTGCCTTGTACCTTTTACAGGCCAGACTGCCATTCCCAGCACTGCCGGGCATCCTTGGCTCAGTCTTGTTTTTGACATCAGAGTCAGTCATCCAGAGGTCGTTTGGCCTAGTGTCCTCCGGCTGCTGGAACATGCCATGTTCACCAAACTTGAGCAGGAGCTGGGTCATGTAGTCCTCATGCTCGGCCCATTCCTCATGGTCCTCGGGAGCTTCCTGCTCCTCCCTGTTCCTCCAAAAGTGGTTGTCTGAAAAGCTTAGCTGTGACAGCTTGTTGGACAAGGTATCATCAGCGTTCCCTGAGAGTCCGGGGAACTTGTAATTGCCTGCGGGTGAAAATAGAAGAGACTGTCGGCATTGGTCTGCAGAGCTGCTTTTTCCCATCTTCACACTGCGGCGTGATTCCCGAGATCTTGCGGACTGGAAGGCTGAATCAGAAGAATCAGAAGCATGGACGTCCTCCCCTAGACTGCAGGTCTTGGAACAGTAGATCCTGCCTTGTCTGGGAAGAAAGGGACAACCGAGCAAGGAGCTCTTGCACTGAACACAGCTAAAACAAGCATCTGTGGCGTGCCAGTGAAGGCCATCATACGTCATTTGGGCATGGTCCACCCCTAGAGAAAAAATAAACAGGAGTTAAAGGTCAGGCAAAAGCGAAACATGGTTTGTGGTAAATGACGTTGAGACATCAGAGAGACACATTTGGGCTTACCAATGTGTTCGCCGCAGGCCTCACAGTATTCAGCGTACAGGGACTCAAAGCAACCGCAGCAGAAGGGCCGACCATCCTTCATAATGTACCGCTGACCACCCAGGATTGTTTCACACTCAAAGCAGGAAAAGTGCTTCATATGCCAGTGACGACCCTCTGCTTCTGTGCACTCATCTGCAAAAATAATCTGTGACACCAACAAATAAATTAGAGCATCTATGATATAACAGGCCTTGTTTCATGCACAGAACTATGAATAAACTCACCTCATCACAGGAGGAACAGCGTGGCTTTAGCAATTCAGCATGATGCCGTCCACAATGGACCTTCCCATCTTGGTAGAAGTAAATGAGATCAACCAGGAGCTCATTGCAGGTGGAACATGTGAAGCACGCTGGGTGCCAACACTGACTATGCCCGCTCTGGAAGCAAACACCACCATCTCCTCCACTGATGTTCTCTCCACACTGAAGATGTTTAAATTAAACAATCAGCTTCAAACAGTCACTTCTTGCATCACATCAACCTTGGATTAAACACTTACGTGTTCACACATGGCATGAAGCATTGTCCTTGGCAGCAGTCTTAGAGTTCCTCGCCCGAGGGCCTCTTTCTTTCTCTGCACGCTAAACATGTGAAGCTCCTTCTTCTCCTCTTCACTGAGAGACTGGCAGTATCGCACCTGAGGGAGACGTTAAAAATGTGTTTGCTGTCAAACTATCAAGAAAGAAGCCCCTGTGGACCACATGCAGGGTCTTTTGAGCAAATGAAGTGTTATCTTAATGTGCTTACACACTAGAGAAAGCATTGAAGGAGAGTTTGACAAATACAAATGCATGCAATGTGTTTTGAGTGTGTGGAAAGGCAACTGGGAATACAGCGAATTTGGTTTCCAAAAGCACATCTGGATCCAACAAAAGTCTACATTAGAGTGCACTGCTGAAAAGATAAAATTCTCTCAAATTTGCATGATAGTCCATCAGTTAAACCATCTATACTCATCCCCATTCTTCTTTGATGCATTGCAAACTAGAGGCACCTTTAAGCATGGTCTGGAAATTTTCCTTCAACCATGAGGACTATTGTTTGACAATACCTTAACACAAGAAAAATGGAACATCTCTTGATTTAAAGAGATAAATTAAGCATCACACACTGAAAAACACAAACTACGCATTTTAAAAGAGTATGTCTCAGATCGAGTCTTCCCAAACACATCACACAATCTTCAGCTCAAACGTCTCATTGTACAAGAACCCACGGAGATATGAAGTGACAAAGCTTCTTTCTGTGATGGCAGGGAATGTGGTAAACTTCTAAACCCATGAAGCTAAAAACACCCACACCACGTTGCAGTTAAAAGCTATTTGAGGGTTTTGAAATGTGATGCGGGCATTTTGGACTGCAGCGTTATTGGGGAAACAATAGAGGCTTTCATGGCTGCTGATGAAGGTCTTACTTTCCTTTGTTTCTGTAAACTCACCTCATTGTCATGAGGCGGTAGCTGGTACAGGAGCTGCTTGATGCGGTATTTCTCCCCGGGGCTGTTCACATAAGGGACTTTGTCCTCAGGTAGGCAAGAGAAGTAGAGCTGGACCTGGAGGTGAGACGGAGACAAATCTGGTCAGTCATTCCATTGAAAATATGCATAAAGTCCAAAAAGCAGTTACACTAGACTAGCCCAACATCTGTCTTAAGTGTGTTCTTCGTTGTTGGTCATGAGATCAGAGACCTCACTGAAATCAATCTTTCTCAGCACTTGTGATCGGATCTCCAGAGACAAATGTTAATACCATGTGTACCAGGTTAGGTTGTTCCTGTTTACCTGTCAACATTACCATTAACTGACCTTTTCTGAAACTTGAGCCACCAGTTTTGGGCTGAGAAAGGTTTTACTGTACTCTTTTGTGCCTCTATGACACCGTGACCTATGCCTTGTGAGTGGAAACTCTTTATGAGTGCTGGTCGTAACAGCCCCAGATAAATAGCTGGACTGTGCTTGTCTTTTCCTTCATAAAGAGAGTCCTGCTGCTATTGAGTCAGTCTACTGGAATGGCATTTAAACCTGATGATCAGCTGCACCATAAATCACCCTCATTTCAAGCTGATATTACCTCTGGAACAGAGCCTTAGGCACTTGAACAACACTATTCCTGAGTGTTTGTGTTCTTGCCCACAATGATCACCTATAATCTGCAGGGCAATTCACAGAATGGCTGCTATAAAGGCATTACAGTTGCCTCTTGCATTTAACACAAAAGCTGCACTGGGATTTTAGGGGTCTCCAAATTGCTTTTCACTTCAGATTTTATTCAAGGGTGCTCTTAAGGACAGCCGGGGGAAGTGTGGGACACCGACTGGAATCAGCGCCACATCAGCGCGCCTCCAGGCACGAGAGGACCGCCTTTGCGGACAATGCCAGGAACAAAAAAAAGTTGTGGCTGTGAGCTTGGCTGTTAGCAAACTGCTTTTCCTCATCATTTCAAGCCCTTTTGTCTGGCAGCTTGAGATAATGACTTGCAGATTTTCCATTAAGTAGTTTGTAAATAAAAAGCAGCATTTCCTGTTCCCAAATGCCTGTGGGGTGCTTCCTTCACAGTGTTTAGCTGTGCCTGCAAAAATGCAGTAAGGTCCTTTAAATCTTAGTGACTATGACTAGCTCTGCTGACAGAATGATTGACCAACAGTTTGGAATTTTAATAAAGATCACATCTGGTGTATTTACTTTATAACAACTTGCACATTGTGTTAAGATATCACATCTTGAACTGCATGATACTATTTAGCCATTACAGAGCAGACTCTTTCCTGAAACTGAAGACACGGGACTGCTTTGCATTTTGTGACATGGTTGTTATTGCGGTTTTTCCCTCTCAAAACAATGTAGCCATTTTGGCTTCATGCTGCCTTCTAACCATTTCCTGCCTGGCGTGTGTAGCACTAATGCAAGTTCTCTGTTAAATGCTGTACATCATGGAGGCAAAATACCAGTAAGTTCTAGACTTTCATAAGCCCACAGAGATTGGTTTACCTGCTCTGGTCGAAGTCCTGGTGGCACCCAAGCGTATTCCTCCAAGGCACAGCCCGAGTCGTCATCCGAGGTGGAGCTCCGCTGGAAGCCGAACGTGAGCTTGCTGACCTTCGGCTCCATGTCCAGCTGCCTCACGGTGCCGTGGAAACTGCCGGAATTCTCGAGGTTCATCAGAAAGACCTCCTGGAGTGGTTAAGAGGGAACAGTGTGTCACGAAACCACACGATAAAACGCCTCGTAAGATACATTGTATTGGGATGAGAACAATAACGCGACTGGAATAATGCAGCGTCCTAAAACATTTCATGGCAGTTACGGTGACTTCCAGCCCAGGGTGGAGGCCTGTTAAGTAGATTCTACTCATAAAACGATGGCAGTTTTATTGTTACTGCTATTGTGCCGAGTTTTGCCGTGATGTGGTCGGACATTCCCTCCAAACTTCCACCATCCTAACTCTTTTACAGTCTATTTACTTTAATGCATTTTCCTGACTCATCATCACCGTGGAAGCCTTCTGGTATTTTCCATTTCTTTCTGTTGGGACGCTCTTCTGCTCAAGTTGAGCACTAATGCATGCCATATATATGATTTTTCCCAACAACATTGTCTGTTTGAGCTGAAAGAACAGAGTCAAGTAAACTGAGGACTGAAACTTCTCAAAACAAGATCTCTTGCGTTCTTCCCTGTCACTCCTTTGAAGTCCATTCAGGACACCAAGCATAACAAAGCCATATGGTAATTCTTGAAAAAAATGTCTTTCTTCAAGCCCCTGTGCTGTTTGTTGAGGACAGTGTTTTAGAACCTGCCACACCGCATCACGTCCTGCTGAGTGACGCATCATCTGATGCTTTGATCTCTGGAGCTGCTGTTTTTGGAATGAAAACAGGTGAGATGGATGGAATGAACCCAATGACAGGTGGTAGTTTCACATGTACAGCAATTTAGACTGGAATTGGAAGATGCATCCAGAATATGTGCATCAACAATCAAAGCGAATCTCACAAAAAGTGATAAGAATTGTCATATTACACACCAAACAGAATGAGTTGCCTTTTTTGCAATTTAGTCAGATACAGAGATTTAGTAAGATGGAAAATGTACTTAGTTTTCATAAAAGTAATGCCAGAATGTGGGGAAACAAATCTTAAATGGTCCTAAAAAACAGGTTTCATCCTCAACCAAGTCAGAAGCAAAACGTTGAGTTGCACACAAGAACATCAGAAGGCTTAGCTATCAATTAACACCGGATAAATGTATTGCAACACAGCTTCATTGATGTTTTATCGGTGGTAGTACACATTTGAGATTTTGAAGGTGCCTGACCCCAAACAATCCCATCTATAGATGAACTGAAATGACCCAACATGTTTTTTGTTGTTTTTGTTCAGGCCTTAAATTATCTTCAGTTGAATTCAGTGGAAATCAAACAGAAAACCCCATTCCAACAGAGGCCCAAATATTTAAAGATGGTGACTTCTGTTCATATACCCTGACCTCGTCTCAGAAGACTCCTGAATAAAGGTTCCTGTAAGAGACTCCTCAATCATTAACCTAGTTATGCAATCATATCAGAATAAATACATCTCCTGCCATGTTACACATTTGTTCCGGTGGTGCAAAATCCTCTAGGATATGATATTTTCTTCAAAGGAAGTCAATGACACAGGAAAGGAGCTCAAAGTGGCAACACCCTTTCTGCTAAACAGTCTCCTTAAGTATGCTAATTTCTGTCTTAGATGCCATCAGCATCACTTCCTGAGCCTCCAGATCTAATCAACAACTCAAGTCGAGAGAAACTGCAGTAATGTTTCATCGAAAATAAACAGCCATTTTATGACTGAGTGGTTCTGAGTGAATCGCTGGGACCTCTGGGAACCCAAAGGCAGTTCCTGTCTGCGCCGCTCGCCCTGAAAAAGCCCTCCAGCCCTGAGTGTTTAACAGCCTGCTCTCTTGTAGAGCTGCTTGTTAACATGACTTTGGAGGTCTGAGATGCATATCTGTTAGATCCACCCACGGGAGGCCTGAATGGCCCTCAATGGGGGGTAGATATGGGTGGAGGGCGAGTTGCCTGGGGAGGGGATGGACCCCGGGTGATCACACAAGGGTAACTGCCAGCGACTCATATGCTAATGGACCCTCAGCATAGCAAAGAACCAATTTCATGAAGACCTCAAGTGAATAAATGCAATTTAAGCACCTTTACTTCTACATTAAATGATGCATACCTTCACTTGGCTAATGAAAATGATATGACAATGCTCATGAATGCTCATTTGCACAAGTGTCCTGAGGACACTCGGTCAAGCCCCAACAAATTACATCTTAAATTGCCCATTTCCACAACTTTGGTTCAGTGAAGTGTAGAAATGTGAGAGGTAACTGTTCTCACAGAAATAGCATGGCTTAACTGGGTTAAACCAGATTCAGTTCAATTACTGTGAGCATAGTGTTAGTTAGGTAACAGATTGCACTTTTGAGAGACGTTTTGAACATAACATGGCTTTGCGGAGTAACTTCCACATTTTTCTCAGCTAAATTAGTCAGAATGGCACTAATTATGGGTGCATTAAAAATGATGCGTTAATGAGATGATTATGAATTGGACAAACAAGTCTTCATTAAGTCTAGTAAATGTGGAAATGTTCAGCCGATCCACTGGCACCAATGCCGCTCCATTAGTCCGGCCCGTCAGGACCTGTTTGATTTGGCCTAGTCCAGACCTGAGTCAGTGCTGTAATTCTGTCTATGGATTTAATGTTAAGAACAGCAGAACTGGCAGACGATGTGAGCGATTCCTGCGCTCCACAAATGAGGAGTTTCCCTCCACGGCTGTTGAGCCAGTCATAAAACTTCAATCCAACAAATACAGACGTTTGTTATGACATGTCACTTCCAAAAACACTTGAATACAAAAGCATCTTTGAATCTTCTAAAACAAACAAGTCCAAAACTACAGCAAACTAGAACTTAAACTACCTCAAAGCTTCAACACATACCTTCAAATGATCATATGGGCAAATAATTAGATCTGTGTTTTTACTCGAGTAGAGCCAAAATAATACTGATATATTACACGTGATGCATTTTAATGATGGCAAATTAGATTTAAAAAGAACTCACAACATTTAGGCTACTCAAAATTCAATGTTTACCCAAAATTCCCCTACAAAATATTGCAAAACGTGCCATTAGAATCAACCACTCCTGTTAATGAGTCCGATTACCAATTATGATTACTAGATTTTACCCTCCAAAACACTGAAAATATATTTATAATGCTGTAATGATCTTGACACATCCAGGTTTATCAGACAAAAAAAAAAACAATGTGATATCAGAGAGTACTAGACTTTATAAACAGGAAGGACGGCAGTGTCGACTCATTTTGGAGCCAAACTTTTGGCCAAACTCTGAAGAACTCCAGTGTTATTCCAGGACCAAATGTTTTCGAGGCTTGTCCCAACAGACTGAAGACATTAGAGAAAGACCACCTGCGTTCTGACCGGCTGGAGCCAGATGACTAGAAGCTTCTGATATTTACCCACAACACACCTCTCTGACACCTTCCTTTTCAACAGAGTCTTCAAATCTGTGCTGCACCACCTACAATTAGCTCTAGTTTATAAAAATTTCCAAATATAACTAGAAGAAGTAGGACGTGACATCATAATATAGGCTAAATATGCACTTAAAGCCGCCTTTTAAATGTGACATACGCACAAATGTTTTAAAACCATACCTGCTCGCTCAGCAACGTCTTCAAGCAATTCAATGCTCTCCGAATCAAACACTGTTCTCCAAAAGCCCTGTGGTTCCTTGACTACATGTTCTCAGTTTGAGCCTCATCCCATCTAAATCCAAAGCAGACACGTGTGTGTGAGCCCACGGCGCAGGACGTGTACAGTAGAGTGTGTGGAGAACAACTCCAGCAGATGTCTCTTCCATTTACTGCAGTCCTGCGGAGCCACTCCCCCGACAACCCGAGCTCGGCCCTCAGCGTGGGCTCCAGACCCTCTAAACCAAACCCCCTTCACTTCAAACACACTTCACATCACAGCAATGCTCGGTTTCTCCCAGCCCTTCCTCAGGTTTCCTGAGCGACTCTTTCAGGGTCTAAATGCACTGAGACACTCATGCTGTTATACATACAAACATCACAAAACGCTGGTACTCTGAAAGTAAAGGATCTACTTCTTTGAAATATTCACTAAAAAATAGTAATAATTACAAAGATACGGCAAATAACTGTTGTTGCATTTTCTACAATAAAATCTACAATAATCTTTTTATTTGCAACATTAACAAATCTACAAGGTAGAATTTTGTTTTAAAACCTAGAAATGGGTTAAAATAAAGGGTTAAATTTTGCATTCAACTCTGACTTCTTCAGTATTTTTGTAGTTTTCTAGCACAAATTACAAGACATTAAGTCTTGCCTTCTAAGAAAAGTGAATTTATGATTAAAATAAGAGAACATATCTGAGAGTGCTGTCAGAAAAATTATCTTGTTTCCCTTTTAATTAAGTTTATTTATTTGACAGCATTTTTAAACAAACTCACCTAATTTGTATAAATGTCTTCCTGTAATTTTGCACCTCAAGTAATGATTTGATTTAAGAATGTTTAGATAATTGAACTAGTAAATGAGACAAAAACATGCATTGAAAATAATTCATAAACATTGTAATATTTAAGTATTTGTTCTGAGATGGCATCAAATTCAATCAGAATTGCCATGAATTTACCCAAAAATTCAAACTGCATAAAAAATCAGTTTCTCTACAAATATCGATTTCCACATGGCTCCTTAACCGCTTAACCCCCATCCTTTTTGAGAATAGACATTCATATGCACCATCAAAACTTAAGCATAGGTGAAAAGACTGAAGTGAGCTGCACCTTCATGCATTAAATGCAGTTTCAGTCAAACGTCACTCTTTCCGTCTAGGGATGCGCGTATACCGTTACTGGGAAAATACCGGTATATATTTTATTTCAAGCGATGCGATATCATGATTTTGCTCGTTTCGATATTTGCTGCTGTTCCAAAGTGACACCGGCAAATGTGGCAACAGAATAAAATTAAAACAGCGGTTGACTCGCTCAACACGCACAAAACAAATTAATAAAGACAAGATAAGATGTGAAATTTGGAATTACTTTCCTTATACAACTTCTAAAGAACCATTAAACCTTACCAAGCATCAGGTGAGTGCATCATTCAAACGATCTAATTTAGACATTTATTTTCTTTCAGCACTGATCAACACACAAACATAAGATCGTATCGTTTAAATATAAAGACATCTCCGGCGTTCTTTTCAACCAGTGACGGTCAGACCTAATATTTGCACGCATACTATTGCACTATTTACATCCAAAGACATAACCAACTGTGTTTATGTGACTACTCATGTGACATTTTTGACATAATTTCGAGTGTATTTGACTAAGGAAAAACATCTTAATTTGGAATGCGTGAGCTCTTTTGGCTTGTGTGTTTGTTGTTGGTATGAGCGAAAAGAAAACTCAAAGTGTTAACATCCCATATGTATTACGAAATGCTATAAAATCGCTTGCATGTTCAAATTGGCACGGTTTAAAAGGCGTGCGCAGTGATTTCCGTCAGCGGTCCATAACAGAAGCCAAAGTGTTGAATCTGAGAAGATTCAACACTTTCGCTGAAATTACTTACTGTTGCAACACAGTAACGCTGAAATTACTAACAAGAAATTTTCCAAATGACTGATTGATGTGATAATCTTTGTTGATTAATTTAATAATAAACATTTGCGGTAATAAACCCAAAACTTGCGAGAGTTTGCAAAAATTATGCGCTATAGCAGGTTAAAAATTCAGACCCTGTATGGTATTGATTTAATATCGGTACTTCGGTATTAGATTTTGGTACCATACCGAAGCCAAAATTGTGGTATCGAGCCATCCCTATTCCCGTCTCAAGTCTACAATGACGTCAGCAGATCCAGACCACAATTCCTGAAAGACTCCACGTGGTACCTTACAGAGCGTTTGCCATGCAAATCAAGGCCGTCCCTCCCAGAGCCAATCCACTTCCGTACGGGTGTTTTGCTGTTAGCATCCACGCCGTTTGGGAAATACACACTTTTTGTCGTTAAATGGCATTGAAACACTAGGAAGGCTGGTTCTGAAGTTACTTTTAGGATCTGACTCAAACCACCAGGAGACCCAAAGGAACAAGGTTTTTTGACCGAAAAACTAATTTCAACAGCTGGAAAATAACTCCAACTTTATGGACGGCATACCTTATGCACCCAAGTAGTGACCCCAAAACCTCAGTGTCCTGCCTGGAAAGACAGTCCACCTCATCTCGCCTTAATTTCCTGTGGAATGTGCTAAAGGTGAAGACCTTCCTGTTGTTTAAACAAACAAAGCTCAGAGTTTGCGCTCCGTCCAGGAGGACAAGGCCGCTGGTTTCCTGAATAAAGGATGATGAAGGAAGTTATGAAACTCAATTCTTCTACGCAGGGTGGTCTTTGTTGTTGTTACCTCAAGCATTTCACCACAAACCAACAACTTTGTGCTCATGAAATGGAGACGTCCCTTGGGGTCTGCAAAAAGTGTCAGATTCAACAGCTCAGTTAACGGGCCAATGATCTTGTCCGACCAAACTGGACAACAACTGCAGCTTAAACCCCCCCCAAAAAACATAAAATCTAACCTACAAATATAGGAAGCCTGTAATAGATGGCCACTGTTCACTGAGCTCTTTACGACTGCTGCCTTGAATAAAGGCCTGGTAATGGGATTGAGGTTTTTTGGAGGACAACACCATTGTTGCGTTCAAGGCCACAGAGGTGCAAACACAGCAGGACCCGGACCAAAGCACAGCCCTTTGTGTTAGAGAAACAAAGAGGAAGAGGGTGTTTGTACCCCCTGGTTTTAGCGGCTTGCCAAAAGATAAACAAACTCTCGGACTTGCTAAGAGGCTTTTCATGCATCTGAAACGTTGAGTAACGTACTGAAAAATGACAGCGGAGAAGTGAAAGAGATCGGATGATTATTTGCTGTCAGAATTACAAGATCAACTCAGAGATTTTTAGGTCCTCTATTCGAATTCACAGCTTCAGAAACTGGAAAAAGTCACTTCGACCACATCGTCTTTCATTCACAACCACTGGAACATAGTTTTGGTCTCATTTAGATTCTCAATGTTAGTAAACCGAGCAATATATCCATCTCAATTGGCGATGCTCTTCCTCGGTTTTTTGTGAGTTTAATGTGAAAAAAGTGCAATGGTGTCAGAAAAACAAACTGGTTTTCACTTTGAATTGTCAGATGCTTTTTTTTCCAGAAAACAAAAATGCCACTAAAATGGATAAAAAAAAATGCCCCCAAAATTTAAGATGTGCGTGTCAAAAACGTCCTTGTATGAGATCTTGTTTTTAATATTAATCAGGCCATAGAGTGTCGTTTTCCTGAAAATCAGCGCGATTGCAAATGTGATAACCTATTGATTTCACACAGCAAGAGGTCAATGTGAGCTTTCATTTTAACCATGGTTTCTGCAGGTCTTAAGAAGATCAATTCAAGAAAAAGTAAGGAATAAACTGAAGGGAACACAACACGTCAATATGTCTAATTAGTGACACTTCAAAGCTTGAAAATACAATTTCAACAGATCTACATTACTTAAAACATTTTTTTAAGAAATAGCTTAAAGTTTGAGATTAGAAATCTTGTGAAAGTGATTTTGTTTAAAACCAGAACAAACATCTGCCAATGGGTTCAGAAAAATCAACTTATAAATCAAAGTCATTTTCATACCCAGTGACAGATATTTGTTCTTGTTGCATAAACCCACATGATTTTGTCTAATTTCGTCATTGATTTCTTCTTTTGCATGTCATTAAATGTCTCTTAATTTAAGGATGTTTTGAGTTTGTGCTGGAAAACACAAATCCCCGGAAAGAGCATCATTTCTGCAGCGCATGCAATTAAATGTAGAGCCCTATGAAATCGGTTTTGTTTCATAGTGTATTCTGTTTTCATTTTCTGCTTTAATGGTTACATTAAATTTGACTGACTTTTGTTCATCTTCAGAGCACAAATGAAGATATTTTAATGAAATCTGAGAGCTGGTCCTCCATTGACAGTTTAGGCACTTTGGCGCTTCAGAAAGTTTATAAAGAGATGATAACACTAATCCATACGGATCAAGCGGTTTATTCCAGACTTTCTGAAGAGACTTGATGGCTTTAAATGATGAAGGAACGACATTAGAGCGAGTAAATAATGACAGGATTCTCAATTTTGGGTGAACCATCCTGACCTACTTTTGATTTATTCATCCAAAATGTATTCTGCATTATACAGTATATTTTTATTTTTATGAATGGATTCTGCAATTTCATTGTAGAAATCATTGTGCCCTAATTTAAATGGCATATTGAATTTCCAGTTTAAGACCTTAAATTGTGGAAGGTCAAATTTAAGAAACCTGAAACCCTGCTTTGTCTGTTTTTCCCCAACGAAAATAACGTCAAGTCTGCATCTTATTTTAAGACTTCAGATATCTGAAAAACCAGGCGAATCTGAGCAAGAAAATCACTGATGTGAATGAGCCGTAGTGTGTCGAATCACACTGACGGATGTGAATGAAGTCATTTGCTCAAACTCCTGAGCCAAAAATACCAATGGTTTCCAAAACCCTTGAGAAGAGCCCCTTCACGCGAGTGCTCTATCTGTGCTCGTTTTCAGGACGACCCTGAAAATAGACCAATCCATCACGCCGATGCACTGTTGTGGCTCTTGTTTCACAGTTCAGGGTTGAACAAGGATTCCTGTGGAATATAAAACAGGACAAGTCACACATCCTGACCTGGGATCCTTTCTAAGCACAAGAGGGGTCGTAAATCTCGCCCCCTCCGGCCCCCTCATGGTCACAGCGGTTCAAACAGCACCTCACACCTGGCTCGAACCTCCGGGCTGTAAAGCGAAGGCCGCTTTGACCCGGCATGTCCCCATTCGGAAGAGCCTCCGCCGTTAACGGCCAGTGCTTAACATGATCTCGAGGCCCTTCTAGGATTAACCCATATTTGACAGCGTCCTAAATTCAGACTCCTAATGTGGGCCAATTATCACATGGACGACTGTGTTGAACACAGACATTGGTATTCTTTCAAGTACCTCTGCGGGTCAGCACATTGGCTGGAGACATCCCAGCATGCTTTGCAGAGTTCGGCTTTGAGGGTCAGACTGGTGCGATGGCCCTGAGTTTGGCTGCTATTTATGACCGTTAACAGCCATTGTTCCAGATAGACCTCAGTTGTGTCCACTCCTTATCATAAAGAGAGCTGTTCTGGGACTTTAATGACCTGCCAATGGCGTTATCAGAACACAGGCCTAACAAAGCAACAGCCATAAAGAACAATAAAACGCTGTTATCATACTGTAAAAAGCAATGCCCGTGGGCCTAAAGAATAGCGAGAGGTCAACCGCTGTAGCCCTCGCTGGCCTGATATTGACTTAGAGAGATTATCACTGACAAACGCAGGTCAAAACCATTTACAGGCATTTTCTGTGGTGTAGAAGTGAATCCAGATGATACCAATCTTTGATGGGACTGAAGATTCGGCCACTACCACTTGACCTTGCTAAATGTTTCTGAAAGAGTCTCTTCTGCTCATTTATTAGATCATAAATCCAGTGAACAGTGAGATATAAGCTGAATTTATCATCATATTACTCCAGTCTTCAGTCACATGACCCAACTCTGATTCAACACCATTGAAATATTTAGAAATGAAAGAACGGATTAAATCCATGAAAAGTATTAAAAATATCCATTAAAAATATTTGATTTTAGGTTAAAACAAATACAAAAATTTAGACATTTGGAAAAACTCTCATATGAGGATCTGATGATCAACACACAGTTATGATTATTATCAGTCATATTTCTGTGTAAATTGTGATGCATTTTATTTCTCAGGACTCTTTGATGAATAGAAATATCAAAAGAACAGCATTTATTAGAAATTGAAAAAATCTTGTTACATTATTAAAGTTTAGTGTGTCCTTGCTGGAAAACTAAAAAGGACTGCAAAGTCCTAAAAACTCAAACTAGTCATTATTGTTGTAATAAATGTAAACTATCACTACGTATATCTACAAAGTGATCAAACTTCACAAGGCCTAAATCACTGCTAAAATCAGTGTTAATCAACCAGACGTCATAATCTGAGACCCTGGACCATGAAACCAGTCATACGGGTCCATTTCTGTCATGGATGTGTGGTTTATTAGGACAATATCTGGAATCTGAGGGTGCAAAATGAGGAAATCTCCTTTAAAGTTGTCCAAATGAAGTCCTTAGCAATGCATATTACTACTACTAATACATTTATGATATATTTACGGTAGGACATGGAGCATGATCTTAATATCCATAAGATTTTTGGCATAAAAGAAAAAAGTATAATTTTGCCCCATTGAATGTATTGTTGGCTATTGCCCCAGATATACCCGTTAGACGCAGGACTGCTGAAGTGCTCTTCACATTAGTCTGGCAAACCTTCCCGCTCTCATTGGCTCTGGCTAATACTCATCATCATGACTGGTCAGTGGAGGTCCAGAAGCTTTCGCTCACAGTGATGATGAGTAAATATGCCGTTACATCTCAGAGGCGAGCTCATAGTGGACAAAGCAGCACCCCGGGGTGTTTAAGGGCAGGAAGCCGCTTTATAGATTGCAAATATAACGACACAATGACCGTCTGCACACACACACACACACACACACACACACACACACACACTGAGGGCATGGAGGTCGAGTGGGCTTTTGTGCTGCTGACGGTTTAGTGTTAGTGTAACGGTTTACTTACACAACAAAGACAGTAACTGCCAATCCTACTATTCCCATCAACTGTTGAAACAGCAGTGGAGAGGAAACCTGCAGGCCAAGCTTCACACCAAACCAGCAGAACACAAGAATCAGCATCTGTGTCCAGGGCTACTGGGACTCTACACCAAACCAGCAGAACACAAGAATCAGCATCTGTGTCCAGGGCCACTGGGACTCTACACCAAACCAGCAGAACACAAGAATCAGCATCTGTGTCCAGGGCCACTGGACTCACCAAACCAGCAGAACACAAGAATCAGCATCTGTGTCCAGGGCCACTGGGACTCTACACCAAACCAGCAGAACACAGAATCAGCATCATAGTGAACAGGGCCACTGGGACTACCAAAAACCAGCAGAACACAAGAATCAGCATCTGTGTTCAGGGCTACTGGGACTCCACCAAACCAGCAGAACACAAGAATCAGCATCTGTGTTCAGGGCCACTGGGACACCAAACCATATAATAACACAAGAATCAGCATCTGTGTCCAGGGCCACTGGGACTCCACACCAAACCAGCAGAACACAAGAATCAGCATCTGTGTCCAGGGCCACTGGGACTCTACACCAAACCAGCAGAACACAAGAATCAGCATCTGTGTCCAGGGCCACTGGGACTCTACACCAAACCAGCAGAACACAAGAATCAGCATCTGTGTTCAGGGCTACTGGGACTCTACACCAAACCAGCAGAATACAAGAATCAGCATCTGTGTCCAGGGCCACTGGGACTCCACACCAAACCAGCAGAACACAAGAATCAGCATCTGTGTCCAGGGCCACTGGGACTCCACACCAAACCAGCAGAACACAAGAATCAGCATCTGTGTCCAGGGCCACTGGGACTCTACACCAAACCAGCAGAACACAAGAATCAGCATCTGTGTCCAGGGCCACTGGGACTCCACACCAAACCAGCAGAACACAAGAATCAGCATCTGTGTCCAGGGCCACTGGGACTCCACACCAAACCAGCAGAACACAAGAATCAGCATCTGTGTCCAGGGCCACTGGGACTCCACACCAAACCAGCAGAACACAAGAATCAGCATCTGTGTCCAGGGCCACTGGGACTCTACACCAAACCAGCAGAACACAAGAATCAGCATCTGTGTTCAGGGCTACTGGGACTCTACACCAAACCAGCAGAACACAAGAATCAGCATCTGTGTCCAGGGCCACTGGGACTCTACACCAAACCAGCAGAACACAAGAATCAGCATCTGTGTCCAGGGCCACTGGGACTCTACACCAAACCAGCAGAACACAAGAATCAGCATCTGTGTCCAGGGCCACTGGGACTCTACACCAAACCAGCAGAACACAAGAATCAGCATCTGTGTCCAGGGCCACTGGGACTCTACACCAAACCAGCAGAACACAAGAATCAGCATCTGTGTCCAGGGCCACTGGGACTCTACACCAAACCAGCAGAACACAAGAATCAGCATCTGTGTTCAGGGCCACTGGGACTCCACACCAAACCAGCAGAACACAAGAATCAGCATCTGTGTCCAGGGCCACTGGGACTCTACACCAAACCAGCAGAACACAAGAATCAGCATCTGTGTCCAGGGCCACTGGGACTCTACACCAAACCAGCAGAACACAAGAATCAGCATCTGTGTCCAGGGCCACTGGGACTCCACACCAAACCAGCAGAACACAGAATCAGCATCTGTGTCCAGGGCCACTGGGACTCCACACCAAACCAGCAGAACACAGAATCAGCATCTGTGTCCAGGGCTACTGGGACTCTACACCAAACCAGCAGAACACAAGAATCAGCATCTGTGTCCAGGGCCACTGGGACTCTACACCAAACCAGCAGAACACAAGAATCAGCATCTGTGTCCAGGGCCACTGGGACTCTACACCAAACCAGCAGAACACAAGAATCAGCATCTGTGTCCAGGGCCACTGGGACTCTACACCAAACCAGCAGAACACAAGAATCAGCATCTGTGTCCAGGGCCACTGGGACTCCACACCAAACCAGCAGAACACAAGAATCAGCATCTGTGTCCAGGGCCACTGGGACTCTACACCAAACCAGCAGAACACAAGAATCAGCATCTGTGTCCAGGGCCACTGGGACTCTACACCAAACCAGCAGAACACAAGAATCAGCATCTGTGTCCAGGGCCACTGGGACTCTACACCAAACCAGCAGAACACAAGAATCAGCATCTGTGTCCAGGGCCACTGGGACTCTACACCAAACCAGCAGAACACAAGAATCAGCATCTGTGTCCAGGGCCACTGGGACTCCACACCAAACCAGCAGAACACAAGAATCAGCATCTGTGTCCAGGGCCACTGGGACTCTACACCAAACCAGCAGAACACAAGAATCAGCATCTGTGTCCAGGGCCACTGGGACTCTACACCAAACCAGCAGAACACAAGAATCAGCATCTGTGTCCAGGGCCACTGGGACTCTACACCAAACCAGCAGAACACAAGAATCAGCATCTGTGTCCAGGGCCACTGGGACTCTACACCAAACCAGCAGAACACAAGAATCAGCATCTGTGTCCAGGGCCACTGGGACTCCACACCAAACCAGCAGAACACAAGAATCAGCATCTGTGTCCAGGGCCACTGGGACTCTACACCAAACCAGCAGAACACAAGAATCAGCATCTGTGTCCAGGGCCACTGGGACTCTACACCAAACCAGCAGAACACAAGAATCAGCATCTGTGTCCAGGGCCACTGGGACTCTACACCAAACCAGCAGAACACAAGAATCAGCATCTGTGTCCAGGGCCACTGGGACTCCACACCAAACCAGCAGAACACAAGAATCAGCATCTGTGTCCAGGGCCACTGGGACTCTACACCAAACCAGCAGAACACAAGAATCAGCATCTGTGTCCAGGGCCACTGGGACTCCACACCAAACCAGCAGAACACAAGAATCAGCATCTGTGTCCAGGGCCACTAGGACTCTACACCAAACCAGCAGAACACAAGAATCAGCATCTGTGTTCAGGGCCACTGGGACTCTACACCAAACCAGCAGAACACAAGAATCAGCATCTGTGTCCAGGGCCACTGGGACTCTACACCAAACCAGCAGAACACAAGAATCAGCATCTGTGTCCAGGGCCACTGGGACTCTACACCAAACCAGCAGAACACAAGAATCAGCATCTGTGTCCAGGGCCACTGGGACTCTACACCAAACCAGCAGAACACAAGAATCAGCATCTGTGTTCAGGGCCACTGGGACTCCACACCAAACCAGCAGAACACAAGAATCAGCATCTGTGTTCAGGGCCACTGGGACTCTACACCAAACCAGCAGAACACAAGAATCAGCATCTGTGTCCAGGGCCACTGGGACTCTACACCAAACCAGCAGAACACAAGAATCAGCATCTGTGTCCAGGGCCACTGGGACTCTACACCAAACCAGCAGAACACAAGAATCAGCATCTGTGTCCAGGGCCACTGGGACTCTACACCAAACCAGCAGAACACAAGAATCAGCATCTGTGTCCAGGGCCACTGGGACTCCACACCAAACCAACAGAACAAGAATCAGCATCTGTGTCCAGGGCCACTGGGACTCTACACCAAACCAGCAGAACACAAGAATCAGCATCTGTGTCCAGGGCCACTGGGACTCTACACCAAACCAGCAGAACACAAGAATCAGCATCTGTGTTCAGGGCCACTGGGACTCTACACCAAACCAGCAGAACACAAGAATCAGCATCTGTGTCCAGGGCCACTGGGACTCTACACCAAACCAGCAGAACACAAGAATCAGCATCTGTGTCCAGGGCCACTGGGACTCTACACCAAACCAGCAGAACACAAGAATCAGCATCTGTGTCCAGGGCCACTGGGACTCTACACCAAACCAGCAGAACACAAGAATCAGCATCTGTGTTCAGGGCCACTGGGACTCTACACCAAACCAGCAGAACACAAGAATCAGCATCTGTGTCCAGGGCCACTGGGACTCTACACCAAACCAGCAGAACACAAGAATCAGCATCTGTGTTCAGGGCCACTGGGACTCTACACCAAACCAGCAGAACACAAGAATCAGCATCTGTGTCCAGGGCCACTGGGACTCTACACCAAACCAGCAGAACACAAGAATCAGCATCTGTGACCAGGGCCACTGGGACTCCACACCAAACCAGCAGAACACAAGAATCAGCATCTGTGTCCAGGGCCACTGGGACTCTACACCAAACCAGCAGAACACAAGAATCAGCATCTGTGTCCAGGGCCACTGGGACTCTACACCAAACCAGCAGAACACAAGAATCAGCATCTGTGTCCAGGGCCACTGGGACTCTACACCAAACCAGCAGAACACAAGAATCAGCATCTGTGTCCAGGGCCACTGGGACTCCACACCAAACCAACAGAACACAAGAATCAGCATCTGTGTCCAGGGCCACTGGGACTCTACACCAAACCAGCAGAACACAAGAATCAGCATCTGTGTCCAGGGCCACTGGGACTCTACACCAAACCAGCAGAACACAAGAATCAGCATCTGTGTTCCAGGGCCACTGGGACTCTACACCAAACCAGCAGAACACAAGAATCAGCATCTGTGTCCAGGGCCACTGGGACTCTACACCAAACCAGCAGAACACAAGAATCAGCATCTGTGTTCAGGGCCACTGGGACTCTACACCAAACCAGCAGAACACAAGAATCAGCATCTGTGTCCAGGGCCACTGGGACTCTACACCAAACCAGCAGAACACAAGAATCAGCATCTGTGTCCAGGGCCACTGGGACTCTACACCAAACCAGCAGAACACAAGAATCAGCATCTGTGTCCAGGGCCACTGGGACTCTACACCAAACCAGCAGAACACAAGAATCAGCATCTGTGTCCAGGGCTACTGGGACTCTACACCAAACCAGCAGAACACAAGAATCAGCATCTGTGTCCAGGGCCACTGGGACTCTACACCAAACCAGCAGAACACAAGAATCAGCATCTGTGTCCAGGGCCACTGGGACTCTACACCAAACCAGCAGAACACAAGAATCAGCATCTGTGTCCAGGGCCACTGGGACTCCACACCAAACCAGCAGAACACAAGAATCAGCATCTGTGTCCAGGGCCACTGGGACTCTACACCAAACCAGCAGAACACAAGAATCAGCATCTGTGTCCAGGGCCACTGGGACTCTACACCAAACCAGCAGAACACAAGAATCAGCATCTGTGTCCAGGGCCACTGGGACTCTACACCAAACCAGCAGAACACAAGAATCAGCATCTGTGTCCAGGGCCACTGGGACTCTACACCAAACCAGCAGAACACAAGAATCAGCATCTGTGTCCAGGGCCACTGGGACTCTACACCAAACCAGCAGAACACAAGAATCAGCATCTGTGTCCAGGGCCACTGGGACTCTACACCAAACCAGCAGAACACAAGAATCAGCATCTGTGTCCAGGGCCACTGGGACTCTACACCAAACCAGCAGAACACAAGAATCAGCATCTGTGTCCAGGGCTGCTGGGACTCTACACCAAACCAGCAGAACACAAGAATCAGCATCTGTGTCCAGGGCCACTGGGACTCCACACCAAACCAGCAGAACACAAGAATCAGCATCTGTGTCCAGGGCCACTGGGACTCTACACCAAACCAGCAGAACACAAGAATCAGCATCTGTGTCCAGGGCCACTGGGACTCTACACCAAACCAGCAGAACACAAGAATCAGCATCTGTGTTCAGGGCCACTGGGACTCCACACCAAACCAGCAGAACACAAGAATCAGCATCTGTGTCCAGGGCTACTGGGACTCTACACCAAACCAGCAGAACACAAGAATCAGCATCTGTGTCCAGGGCCACTGGGACTCTACACCAAACCAGCAGAACACAAGAATCAGCATCTGTGTCCAGGGCCACTGGGACTCTACACCAAACCAGCAGAACACAAGAATCAGCATCTGTGTCCAGGGCCACTGGGACTCTACACCAAACCAGCAGAACACAAGAATCAGCATCTGTGTCCAGGGCCACTGGGACTCTTTTATTACTATTATTACATTTTACATTCAAAAAGGTATATTTTATTGCCATAGTGCAAAAAAAAAAAAAAAAAAAAGAAAAAGGAGAATAAACTTAAAAGATTTTTTTTTAAATAGTAAATGTATAAAAACAATATATTTAAATTATAACACAATTTAAAAAGTTTACAGCATGGTCATTTGTTTTACTGTGTTTAATTTACACTCATTTAAATGAATCCTTTTATCTTGAACACTGCAAACGTTCAGAGCGATTACTGAAAAGAGTCAAATGTGTTTATGTATATACTTCACAAAACATTATATATATATATATATATATATATATATATATATATATATATATATATATATATATTTTTTTACATTTTATTTATACATGTATAATTATCATATTTTAAATATATTTAATATTATATATTAATAAAGGTATTAATAAAAGGAATTTTGGTCTTTTGAATTAATTGTTTAAATATATTACAAATTCAATATTAATAAAAAAATTAAGTGTTAAACGTTCAAATGGATTACCGAAAAATTATTATAAAGCAAAAAATATTTATATATTTATTTAAAAATCATCATAATAATAATAAACATATAAATAATCATACAATATATTTAACATAAATATATATAAAATTTAAAAATATATATGAAAAGTATTTATAAAGCATGGTCATTTGTTTCACTGCTTTTGATTGACATTTGTTAAGTTTTACTGTCTTTAATTTATTCTTTTTTATTCATTTTAATCGTAATGCTGTAAAAAT
>CM040913.1:2568629-2586129 GCA_023029165.1 Gobiocypris rarus
TCAAACTTAAAAGATGCAAAAAATGTCATAAAGGCATAATAAAAATAACCAATCGAGTGTCTGATCCAAACCTTCTGAAGAGACACAATGGCTTTATATGATGAATATATTTAACACGACGCGCATACTGTAGGAAACACGTTCAAATGATTGCGTGACGCGTGAAAACAACATGAGAGGGAGTAAACGCAGAATTAACGTTCTTAGAAGAGCTAAACATTTACAGTTTGTTGTGATTGATTGCATTGATCATCTGAAGTGCCAGAACGGCCCTCCTCAAAGTCAAAGCCCAAACTTTATTTAAATCACCAGATCATATTTAGTTTTAGTAGTATGATAATTCACAGCATTTTATATGGTTTATTCTTACATACTGCATTAATAGCGGGAGAGGACACAGAGAATGCCGCCTGCATTGAAAGAGCAAGTAATGCGTGAGGGGAAATAAAATTAAAGTTTATTACATTAATAATCACATAGAATCATACAACGACTATACATAATGTTGAATATAATGTAATGGGGGAATATTTGTGGATCCTGATAATAATACACAAATAATAATATTATTTTAATAATAAAAAATTACAAAAAAACTCTATTTTGGCTTAAAATATCGGAATACATATCGTATCGTGAGTTCAGTATCGAGATACATATCGAATCGTGACACGAGTGTATCGTTACACCCCTACTTGAAACACAACGACTTTATTCTCAAAATTATATTTAGACTTTTTTCTCTAAATTTTTGCCAAAACATGACGGTTTGTCTCAAAATTTTGTTTATTCTAAACATTTTATTTCGAATTTTTTCATTAAATATTTTTTTTGTTTGTTGACGAAACGACTATTCTCAATTTAATACGTTTATTCTCAACATTTTATTTCGACTTCTGAGTTTTTTTCTTTATTCTCAAGATTTTATGTTTATTCACAACATTTTATTTGAACTTTTTTCTCAAAATTTAGTTTTGTTTTCGAAACAGCGCCTTTGTTGAGAACATTTTTGTTTTTAAAACAATGACTATTGTCTAAATGTAAATTTTATCCTCAACATTATATATATTTTTTAAATGTTACGAGTTTAATCTCTCATTATAATGACTTTAATCTCAGGATGGTTTTATTTTCTATTATTGCTTGGCCCTAATCCTCTTACACATATTTTATAAACAAAATTACCAATGGAAAGCCTAAACAAATTTACTGAAAGTGGGAAATGCGTTACATAAACCCGGCTCAAACGTGTGTGCTTGGTGTTAATCGCGTTATTTAAGTCACAGCAGGTTTCAGATGATAAGAAGTACAGTAAATCAGCTTTGAAAACATTACCCTCATGATTTACACTGCGAAGAAATGATGTTCTTCAAGATACATTTACTGGAGAAGCAAAAGGACTGAAGATATTAAGGAAAAGTCAAGTATAAGCTTCAAATAAGAAAAATATCTGCCTTTGGGGTCAGAACAAATACCTGCTGGTGAGGGAAGAACAGTTCCCTTTGAATTAAGTATGAACTTACTTCATTTGAATCAGTAATTCAGTAAATAAAACTCATTGTGCTTCTCCAGTACATGTGTCTTGATTGAAGAACGTTTAGATATGTGTGCAGGAAAAGCAGACAGAGACACGGAGGAAGAAGCCTTAATGAGTTTGACTTTCTAAGCATGATGAAGCTCAATGCTCAACAGCAGTCAGTCTCCACGCCTCGGGTCCGCTGCTGTTCATCTCATAAATCCCATCAGTCTGACATGATCTCAATGCATCCCCAGTCCTGCGCTCGGCCATGAAAGATGCTGTTATTCGCTCTCGAGACGTCCAGTCGCCCTCCACGCGTGCCGTCTCTCAGCGGCTCTATAAACGCCTGCCGGAGGGTTTGGGTTGGGACACAAGCGTGGCTCTGTGTGCGAGGCATTAAATCAACACACACTGGCTCAAAGCTCCAGTCTCACACTCACACACACTCCGTCTGAGGCTGGAATCTCACGCTGCACATTAACCCGATCATAGTTTCAGACAGGTGAGAAGAGAGACGCATGTGCTATTCGAAAGCCTGTTTCTGCCACGGATGCAAATATAAAAAAGGGAATTGTGACTTTTTTCCCAGCAACTGAGAGTTTATTTCACAATCATGAGAAGAAATAAGACTTTCCTCGTGATTGCAAGATATAAACTATATAAATTGATAATATGAGAGATGAAAAGGTGGTTTTCATACAAAGCTAATGTCAGTCGTTGATGCACAATTTTTGAGGAAATGCACAGAACTAATTAAAACGCTGCATTAAGCTCTCCTAAAATAATCACTAAAATAATTCAATTTCAGAAAAGTTTTTAGAGATTCCTCATTTAAACACTTAATAAAATTGTGTGTGTGTATGTGAAATCTTAAATCTTGCAAATTCTGATTTTCTGAATTAAAAATCTCACAATTCAGAATTTTTGACAATTCTTGGTTTAAATCTCGCAATTCATAAAATAAAATTCTCAGAATTCTGAGTTTCAAACTTGCAATTCTATACTTTTTCTCGAAATTCTGCAATTTTATAATTATTTTCTGAATTCTGGGTTAAATCTTGAAATTCTATAATTTTCCTCGGAATTCTGAAAAATTATTCTAAAACTGGCAATTCTATATTTTCTTTTCTGAATTCTGACATCAAATTTGCAATTTAATATTTTTACTTACGATTTCTACCCTATGAAATGTTTTAGATATTCACACAACTACAAAGCTGCAAATTCATTATTGGAGTTCCATGACTTTTCCAGGTATAGAAATCACTTTTAAAGTTAGGTTTTCTGTGTGAATCATGGTTCTTCGAAGATACAAAATCTGAATTAAATTAAAATCAGAACCATCTTGAGTTTTAGTTGTCTAAGCTTGAGTTTTCTATAATTCATTGTATGTTTGCTGAGGGCCTCGGACCTCTTGTGAAGAAACACATTAAGGACTGCAGGATTCAGTAAAACACAGTCTGCATGCATCGCCTCTCAGCACCACAAGAGAGCGCCACCATCTCAAACTACTTCACCATCAACACAGAGGCTTTAACACCCTGAGCTCAAAAAGATCACTCATTATTTCAAGCACACATCAATGGCAGTTTCTCCTGATGGCTTTTAGGCTTCAGTCGTCTCAATCTCAGTTCAAGGGGGTCTCTCAAAGCCTCGTGTTGGTGAATGCGTCTCCATATGGAAACCGAGTCCTGTTGACATTTGCGGTCCCCTGTGGGGCCGAACTCTGCCAGCTGGCATCAGAGCAAACGGCTTCATGACTGCTGTCATAGATATGAGTGAAGATAAACTCCTACTGTACCACGGTAAAGCTGATTTCAACTTCCCTTCTGACTCAAACTGCGCTTATCAAAGTAAAACATCATCTTTTACTCGCCGCCACGTCCTTCCAAACCTGTTTGACTGCCGTTCTTCAACGGAAAACAAAAGAGGTATTCTGGAAATTCTTCATGCTGCATTTTTCCATACAATGAATTGGTTAACAGGACTATCAAGCTCCTAAAAATAACAAAAAAAACACCATAAAAGCCCCACAAAAGTATCCGAACTGTAGCCCATATGCACTGTAGTTCATGTCTTCATATGGACGGCTGTACGATGCTGGAGCCAGACAGTCGCGGTTCACAATCAACTGAATCAGCAAAAATAAATAAATAACAGCACACAGGTTCAGAAAGTCTGGAAGCTTGCTTCCGCCACGGAATAAAACAATAAAAATTGTAATTGCGATTTTTTTCTCTCATAATTCCAATTTTTTTCTGAATTCTGTTTAAATCCCACAATTCTAACTTTTTTCTTGGAATTCTAAGTTTAAATCTCACAATTCTGAATTTTTTCTCTGAAATTCTGAGTTTAAATCTCGCAATTCTAACTTTTTTCTCTGAATTTTAAGTTTAAATCTCGCAATTCTAACTTTTTTTCTCTGAATTTTAAGTTTAAATCTTCCAATTCTAACTTTTTTTCTCTGAATTCTGAGTTTAAATCTCGCAATTCTGAATTTTTTCTATATATTTTAAGTTTAAATCTCGCAATTCTAACTTTTTTCTCTGAATTCTGAGTTTAAATCTTGCAATTCTGAATTTTTTCTCTGAATTTTAAGTTTAAATCTCACAATACTTACTTTTTTCTCTGAATTCTGAATTTTTTCTCTGAATTTTACGTTTAAATCTCGCAATTCTTACTTTTTTCTCTGAATTCTGAGTTTAAATCTCGCAATTCTGAATTTTTTCTATATATTTTAAGTATAATTCTCGCAATTCTGAATTTTTTCTCTGAATTTTACGTTTAAATCTCGCAATTCTAAGTTTAAATATCGCAATTCTTACTTTTTTCTCTGAATTCTGAGTTCGCAATTCTGACTTTTATCAGGATTGCGAGTTTATATCTTGCAATTTTGAATAAACTCGAAATTGTGAGGAAAAAAAGTCAGAGCTGTGATATAAAAAGCCACAATTACCTTCTTTATTTGTGTAGTTGTGTGGTGGAAACAAGCTGAGGATGAGTAGCCTAAATGATGACAGAAGTGTCATTTTCACACTGATCTATTCCCACGGTTTCTGGAAAGAGGCAGCGGTACAGATCAATGATGAACAGCCTCTGAGGAATCTGATGGAAAACTCTGGATTAAGATTAAGATCCGAACCCTGGAGATGGCAGATAACCCAGTGTTTGGGAGGGAGCAGTTGTCACTGAAGTGACAGGCACAGCTGAGTCCAAACACACATGCAAGAAACCCTTCAGTGTATCTGGCAACCTCACAGCCATTTCTGTAAAAATGACCTGGATAATGAGTTTAGAAATAGACCAGAAGCTCTTGGGACACTTTTCCTTTGAGCTTTTCCACAGAGTTTTTCCAGACTTCACAACTAAACGCCCCTAATAACATTAGACATCAGTCTGAGCTTGTCTCTGAATGCAAATGTTACAAAAAGCAAAACAGACCCAGTTATACTGTATCCCTTATATCTGAGCAGAACTCTTTCACACACGCATGAAACGCTAGACATCAGAACTTACCCGAATATTTCTCCTGTAGCGACCCAAAACAATCCCGTTTCCAGCACAGATCCTCGTTATTCGCCGAGCAGATCCGTGCGCTCGCTCATTGGCGTCGGTAAAATCTCCGCGCGTCAGTCACTGCTGATCCGGAGCTTTAAACTGCATATCTGAGGTGAAACGCACTCGGATGAGGGGAAAGAGCGTGTTTGTGTGAGAGCTCAGTGTGTGTGTGTGTGTGTGTGTGTGTTGGGAGGTTCGCGTCCCTCCAGCGCGCTGCGCCTCCGCGTGTGTCACATGACGCAACGTAATACGCGTGCAATTTCTTCAGTGCAAATTCAATATTTTTCTTAGCAATTTTGTCTTGTTTTCCAGAACGAATATCTAAATATTCTTAAATCAACATACATTTAATGGAAAAGCAAAATTACTCAGGATATTAAGTCAAAAATTAGTTTTAAAAACAGAAGAAATATCTGTCAGTGAGGTGAAAAAAAAAAAAACTTTATTTTTCTGACCCCATTGGCAGATTTATCTTCAGTCATTTTCCTTTTCCAGAAAATGTACACAATATTGCCAAAAGTTTTGGGACGCCTGCCTTTACATGAGCTTTAATGCCATCCCATTCCCAATCCGTAGGGTTTAATATGGAGTCGGCCCACCCTTTGCAGCTCTAACAGCTTCAGCTCTTCTGGGAAGGCTTTCCTCAAGGTTTAGGAGTGTGTTTATGGGAATTCTTCTAGAAGCGCATTTGTGAGGTCAGGCACTGATGTTGGACGAGAAGGCCTGGCTCGCAGTCTCCGCTCTAATTCATCCCAAAGGTGTTCTATCGGGATGAGGTCAGGACTCTGTGCAGGCCAGTCCAGTTCCTCCACACCAAACTCGCTCATCCATGTCTTTATGGAGCGACGCTTTGTGCACTGGAGCGCAGTCATGTTGGGACAGGAAGGGCCGCCCCAAACTGATCCCACAAAGTTGGGAGCATGAAATTGTCCAAAATGTCTTGGTGAAGCATTAAGAGTTCCTTTCACTGGAACTAAGAGCCCAACCCCTGAAAAACAACCCCACCCCATAATCCCCCCTCCACCAAACTTTACACTTGGCACAATGCAGTCAGGCGAGTCCTGTTCCTCTGGCAACCGCCAAACCCAGACTCGTCCATGGGATGGTCAGACAGAGAAGCGTGATTGGTCACTCAGAGAACACGTCTCACTGCTCTAGAGTCCAGTGGTGGCGTGCTTTACCCCACTGCATCCCACGCTTTGCATTGCTCTTGGTGATGTAAGGCTTGGATGAGCTGCTCGGCCATGGAAACCCATTCCATGAAGCTCTCTCCGCACTGTTCCTGAGCTCATCTGAAGGCCACAGGAGTTTGGAGGTCTGGAGCGATTGACTCTGCAGAAAGTTGGTGACTTCTGCGCACTGTGACCCTCAGCATGCGCTGACCCCGCTCTGGGATTGAGTTGCTGTTGTTCCCAATCGCTTCCTCTTTGTTATAATCCCACTAACAGTTGAGCGTGGAATATTTAGTAGTGAGGAAATGTCAGGAATGGCCTTATTGCAAAGGTGGCAACCTATCCCGGTCCCACGCTTGAGTTCACTGAGCTCCTGAGAGCGAGCCATTCTCTCACAAATGTGTGTAGAAGCGTCTGCATGCCTAGTGCTTGATTTATACACCTGTGGCCATGAAGGGATTGAACACCTGAACTCTGGGATCTGGAGGGGCGGCCCAATACTTTTGGCAATATGGTGTATCTTGATTTAAGAATGTTTAGATATTTGTGCTGGAAAAGAACTGGTTTTGTGCAGTGTATGAGAGGTAACGTGGAGGTTGTTGAGGTCACTCTAGTTCAGCCTGTCAATAAAACGCTGCTTGATCTTAAGTTTGCGGCTCCAAAACAGACGTGATTGTATTACATCAGCTTCATCTGGACCAGGTGGATGTTATTCTGCCCTTCAGCTTAAATTTCAAACTGTCTTATTTGAGGAGCATGCAGATCCTGGATCAGTAAAACATTTTGCCCATTACAAGATGCACAGAATGAAACGTCCCAAATCACAGTTCCTTTGTGGTTTGGAAATGCGAGTTATTCCTGCGTCAGTAAATAAGCAGCAGGAGCTCTTAAAGGTGTCGTCAGTCGTTCTGCTCACAGATATCATATCTTCAGACCTGATTTACGAGCCTGAAGACATGCTAACCCATTAGCCCCCTCGCACTCACTCTTATCTGAGGCTTATCTACGCTTTATCTGCCCCAATATTTATGGCAGAGGCTCGTAAAAATGCTTTCAACAACATGATTGAGTTGTAAACTAGCAATGGCCTCCACTTACAGCGCTTTATAATGGACTTTCCTTCTACTGTGTCATTTATCTTCAGATTTATAGGCTTCAAGAGAAGGACTAGCAACATTAAACCACAACATTAACAAGAACAACCAAAGACGAAACGTTCCGCTAAAGTTAGTATGTGGTTCCATTTTTGTTATTTTATCTCTTAAGGCTCATTCACACGAAGAGCGATGCGCCTACACCAGCGCACAATATCCTTCTGTTTATTATAAGCTGCAGTTTTATCGTCTGTCGCTTTAAATGCTCAAGCTCTTTAATGGATTCTGATTGGCTCTCAATGTTTTAATCGTTCATCAACTGGGGAAAAAAGTGATTCCAACTGTATAGTTCCTCTGTCAATGTTTTTATCATTCATCAGAAGGAAAAGTTTGTTCTGAAAGTGATTCCTAAGACATTGTTTCTCTATGCCATTATCATTATAGTTGTACTGTGGACGATTTTTACAACAATATATTTATCATTATAGTTATACTTATCATCCTTTTGTTGAATATCCCATGTTTAATTTTGTTTCAAAACACAAACTAGCATTCCCATGAACTGCATCAAGGTTTTTATGTACTAACAGGAATGCAGACAAAATGTTCTCTAATAGTTCTTTTTAGGTTTTAGTCATTAAACAGCTTAACCTTCCACAGTATTTTATTTACATGGAAGAGTTATTCATTTTCAGAGTGAACCAATTAGCTGGTTAGGATTAGCGTGGGTCGGTCAGCGGGAGCGGGAAACTGTGGAACACATTTCCACTAATGACACACTGGATTGTGAAAGCGTGAGCGAGAGCTTCCGCCACCCTGGATTCACGACGTGTGCACTGAAAGTTTAATCCCTTAAATAAGATTGAGAGCTCAGAGTGTCTCCCACAGGGTAAGCGCTCCAACAAACTCTTGCTAATTAGGCAAAGATGCCATTTTTCCGTGGACCACTTCCCAACGTCCCACTGGAGAACCAGCACAAGTTCTTCATCTCCTGCTGGGATTCTCCTCCTCTGTCCTCCTCCTTCATCTCTAGATGGGTTTTGCTCTTTGAATGGAAATCTAAAGCTGTTTTCCCCTTTTTTTTTTATCCCTTCCAATAATTAATTGAGTTTTCCGGTGTGAAACTGGCTCTTGGCTGAGGGATAATGGCAGTGTGGTTTGTTTGGCTGCACTGCTTATTCCATAAAAACTTAACAAATGCAAAAAAAGTCCCAAAAATGAAAACAACGGAAGCTCTAAACGTTCACTTTGATTTAGCGTGTAGCCCAGCAGAAAAACAAACCCTCACTCAACCAGGGCCATTAAATAAACTGGCCACTAGATCTGATGTATTTGACCGAATTGTCGTCCAAAACAGAGCGATGCTGTTGCACAGTTTACTCAGGAAAACTCTAGAATAAACAAAGCCAGGAAAGCAAGCAAACAGAAGGAGCTGAACACCAGTCCACCATCAAACATCAGCCAATCAGACCTCAAACCTGAAGTCCTGGACGCTCGTTTGCTGTACAGCGTCGCAGATTGACGAACACGTTTTTATTACTAAAGCAAACATGCTAATGCGGACGCTACTTTAGCTTTACTGCATGAATCCCAGCATGCTTTAATTCAATATTAGCACATGAACTGGTGCGTTTCATTGCAGAGTTTCTCTCAAACTGACTTTTTATGCTTCAACGGGTTAGACAATCTCAGGAAAACTGGGACTAGGGCACATTTCAAAATCAACAGAAGTTTTTTTTTTTTGGTATATTCTCATGACATTTCCCCAAATTTGCACTTTACAGTTTTGTGGACGGCCCCTTCCTGTCCCAACATGACTGCGCTCCAGTGCACAAAGCGTCGCTCCATAAAGACATGGATGAGCGAGTTTGGTGTGGAGGAACTGGACTGGCCTGCACAGAGTCCTGACCTCATCCCGATAGAACACCTTTGGGATGAATTAGAGCGGAGACTGCGAGCCAGGCCTTCTCGTCCAACATCAGTGCCTGACCTCACAAATGCGCTTCTAGAAGAATTCCCATAAACACACTCCTAAACCTTGAGGAAAGCCTTCCCAGAAGAGCTGAAGCTGTTAGAGCTGCAAAGGGTGGGCCGACTCCATACTAAACCCTACGGATTGGGAATGGGATGGTATTAAAGCTCATGTGCATGGAAAGGCAGGCGTCCCAAAACATTTGGCAATATAGTGTATGTTCTACTGGTGCGTTCACACCAGACGTGAATGGCGCGATAAGCACGAGTGATTTACATGTTAAGTCAATGCCAAGACACGAAAAGACATTCTGCAGCGCAAATGAGGTGACGCGAATGGTGCGGTTTGCGCCTAAGACACAAATTGAACATCTGAGGCATGAAACACGTGATTCGCGCAAGTTGAAAAACTCTGAACCTTGGCAGATATTCATGCCACGTTAACCAATCAGGAGCTTGCTCTAGTAGTGACATCAATGAGGATAAAATCATATGTGGATACCCGGAGCTGTACGACACATCTTCAGACTTTATAGAAACAGGAATAAAAGGATCTTGCTTGGAAGAAAGTGAGTGAGGAGGTCGGACAGTCTGGTACGTTGTTAAAAGCGCTCGTTACTCAGTTTGAGCGATGCATCGGGTGATTTCAGGGTGACTGGGACACTTTAGCCATTGATATGACTTGGGAAAAGTGTCCCAATCGCTCTGGATTCCCCCTATGGACACTACAAGCTAGCTAAAGCCGGATTGAGCTTATTCGCCATATTTTAAAACAATCCATGTCAGCCATTTCACAACGAGACGAGCCGGGCGGAAGCCCCTCCCATGATGCGAGTTCGCATCAGTTGTAGTGAATGTCATGCGCTAATGAAGCGAATAAACTCAAAATATTCAAGCGTCCAACTTTGCGCAATTTATTAGCTTCATTCGCGTCTGGTGTGAATGCACCATAAGAATGTTTTGCTAACGTTCCCATTTGGTTATGAAATGAAAGTTTCTTTGAAAACATCCAGTTTTTTTATTTATTTTGTTTCTTGGTTAAAGGAACATTCCTTTTGATCATTCTTCAAACATTATGAGAATGTTAATTTTGAGTGCTCTCTGAATGTTCCGACTCAAGTAGAAACGTCTCAGAAAATGTCTTCCATGAATGATGTGCTAACAGAACATTATCAAAGGCCAGATAACTTTGAATTAACGCTCTATTAATGTTACTGGAAAAATGTTGGGAGAACCATGACACAACGTCCCCTTAGCTGGAGGTGTCTTTATATTGTCCCGTGGCATTTAAAACATCTATTTCAGGACATTAGGCCCTGAGAAACCTGCTGTTGTGACTGTCACATGTCATCTTCAGTCTGGAGAACTGTTTGCCCTGCTGGAGAACGAATCAAAGAATTAAATCAGTGAGAGTCTGAAGTAAAACGAGGCTAAAAAAAAACCTTACCTTCTGTAGGAAGGAAATGGGAAAGAAACTCTTGAGCAGTTATGTAAGATGTTTTTGACGTGACATCTCTCCTCTAGGATTCAAGCTCAACATCAAGGATTCGTATCCGTGTTTTGTCCTCAATCAGAGCTTGTTTCAGATCTGTCAGAAACGGGGAAGTGCATATTAAGGTCAGTTTAAATGCACAGACATTTCAGATTACAACTATAGTTACCTGGGTGCAGAAAACGGCATTTGCACTTCCCTGAGAAGAAAACGTTTTAAGTGATTTACTTGATTTAACAGGTTCAGTAATCACTTTCCAATGAACTGCCATGCAGATCTGAACTCAAATGCTGGTGGTTCAGGAATGCTTTGGAAAACACAATAAGGTTGGTCTCGTTTTAAAGAGACACTCAACAGTGAAAGCAGCTTTAAATATGAAAGTGTAAAAAAGTTATAGACGATAAAGTTTACTAAGCTAATTAGTTTCTACAAAATATATATTTGCACTTTAAATGGCTATAAATTGTGTTACAAATTTAAAGTTGGTATGCCACTAAAATAAAGTAGCATTTCCAATGTAACGCAATGTTTTAAAAGGGTTTTCACATGGATTTTGAGTCTTTAAGCTTTCGAATGAACTCTAACGCTCAAAATAATGACTTGGTCAAATTAAACACATTAGTTAACTTTAATGAGTATTTAGAACTCAATCTTTCTTTTGAGTTCACAAAACTGGCACATTTAAGTAATCTGAATTGTTTCATTGTTTTGAGTTGTATAAACTTGTTTCTTTTAATTTAGACTTAACTTAATTTTTTAAGTTTTGCCACGACACTCAAAAGGGACAGTAAATGCCAAAATTAAGTGTTATATTATGTTTTTGTGTGCAAGATTATAAGAGTTTCTGTTATGTTGGATTTTAGGGTTTCCATCGTGTGAGTGATGAAGCATGAGCTTAGTTTGAGAATAGATTTATGTTAAATGTTTTATATTGCTGTCCTCATTCAGCAAATGCTATACTAATGCTATAAATGCATTGTGTAATTAGCAAGGTGGCATTTATTTAATTAGCTAATTAACGCTAGTCAAGTTTCCGCTACTAAAAATGTGAGATTACATGATATTTTTAAGTTAAATGTATGAATTAGCTAATAGCGTATCCTACACATTGGTAAGTTCTGCTTACTTAAACGTTACATTTCTTAACTTATTTTTTTGAGTTCCGCCAACTTATTTGGGTTTAAAGTGTACCTATTTTATGATGATTACTAAAATGTTACTTTAAAAACATGAAAAATCCACTGCAAATAAGATTAATGCATTTCAATTGCATAAAAATGTCCATGCATTTAACATAAACCAATAAACTTCAATCAGTTTTAAAACAGATTTGATCAATTAACGATAAATATAAAACTGGTATTTGTGTATTTAAAACACATTCAGTTCCATTGATGCATGACTGACAAATATGCATGGAGATGGAGATGTGCAATTCAAATGCCTAATATTTCAGTCTCACAGCCATGATTTCCTCATTTCATCAGGCGAACGGCTCTCAATTCTACTGGACAAATTTCCAGGATCGTTCTGGTTGTGTTCTGCATTCCCCGCTTTGATCCCTGGCAGATTCCTGGCATGGGGAGTGCGATCCGATGAGGGGGAGGGCCGGAGGACACAATACTCGGCCTGTGCGGGACTCATATGAGTCTGACTCGCTCAAAACAGCCAATAATGCCTCTAAACTCCAGTCTGACTGAATTATGAAGCCCTGCACTACAAAATATCCCATGAGTGATGAGGATTATTGTCTTGTTTTTCAGATATAACATCCAAAAAAATACTTAAAAACAAGACAATTATTTAGAAGCAAGACTGCATATGATATTGAGACATGTTTTCATGAGAGCTCCTGCAAAAAAAATGATGTTCTTCTCTGTATTTATGTCTTGTTTTCCAGTTTCTATGATTAACATATACATATATATATATATATATATATATATACACATATATATATATATATATATATATATATATATATATGAAAAATATAAATATGCTTTTTAAATGAATAAAAAAATAAAATAACTAAAATATAAATACACATTCAAAAATTACTAAAACAACCTAATAACAACAACAAAGACACAAAAATAACTAAACCTAACTAACATTAAATTGTAAATATATATATATATATATATATATATATATATATATATATATATATATATATATATGTGTCTTTAGAGGATTTTATGGTACTAAATGATATTTATGCGGTAGTTACAATCCATTTATTCACTGAAAATTTGATTTCCAACTTAAACGGTTATAAATCTTGAATGCTTTGGAGCACAGACTGAAGTTTGGTCTGTTTTTAAAGATGACACTTTACAAAAAAAAAAAAAAACTGAACTGAATTGTACATTTATTTTTTTATGAAATACATATTTTCCAAAACATGTTTTACTCTAAATCTGCAAGAAAAATAAAGCCACACGTGTAAATAAGTTGTGTTCCAAATTTGAGGTTGATATCTCAAAAAATGAGCTTTCAGTGAGATTTTGTGTGGGTGCAGTACCAAACGCTTCCACTAGGTGAAATTCTTCTCCCATTCATTTCCAGTGAGCTCATTTTTGACTGCACAAACTCAGTTCATTTTGGTGATTTAATCAGTAAACAAAGACTTGATATCTTCAGTCATTCTGCTTCTCCAGTAAATGTGTCTTGATTTGAGAACATTTAGATATTTGTGCTAGAAAACAAGACAGAAACACAGAGGACGAAGCTCATTTTACACTGTGTTTTTGTCTCTAACTCTGGTGTTTCTATCTTTCTCAGACCCTTCTGCTGTTTCTGCCATTAATTCAGAGCGCTGGAGCGAAGCCTCGTCCCGACACACAATCCCAGCAGGCCGTTGGGCTTCCTCGTGTTACTGCCATTGTCTCTTTCTTTTAAGGTCAACATGAAATCACTTCATAAATGTATTCTAAAATACCTTAAAACACATGCAGCGTGTCGTTTCTTCTCATTTTGCGGCCTAAAAGATGAAGGGAAAACATTAAAACAATAATTCAGTTCTCCTGATGCGAGTTAAAATGTCACATGAGCCAGAATATCCATCCCATAATGACTGGAAATATATGGCAAGCTGTAAAACGGAGTCATGACTGTATTTTGAAAGTGCATGTTTATTGTTGAAGACAGATCTGAAGTGTGTGTGTGTGTGTGTGTGTGTGTGTGTGTGTGTGTGTGTGTGTGTGTGTGTGTGTGTGTGTGTGTGTGTGTGTGTGTGTGTGTGTGTGTTTAATGCACTGAATGTGTCAGCGTTGATAAATCTGCTCTGGTTTATGTGATGAATGGGAAAGCTGGAATTGCTGAAATGCTTCTTTCAAACATTTTTCAGGCCTTGGCGTCCACAAATAAACTTTCCCGGCGGATTCTGAGCTTCTCTTGTTAGACTGTGCGTGTATGTTAAGTAAATTATGGGCTGTGATTTAATGGCCACTGATGAAATTCAGCTTCGTTCCTGTGAAAACACCATCAAGAGCTTCGTTCCGGTGTGAGGATTCCTCTGAAACAGGGACGGTTGCAGCGCTGCATTCACAGAGCCAAGTAACGGGATTTACTGGGAAGCAGAAAGCCTCGGTGTGTTTGAATTATTCTGAGGCCTTGAGACGGGTCAGAGTGTCTGTCCGAGCTGAAGGCTGGTCCGTTCGGCTGTGTGCGGAGCCACTCGGAGATTTGAGGTGCTTCTCGTATGACAGATCTCCAGAGGAATCAGAACGACTCCTGATGGACCTGAATGATGACAACAGAGAGTTTTACAAGAGGTTCCACTCAAACCAAAACAAAATAGTAATAATATATATATATATATACACAATGCATTACCAAAAGTTTTGGGACGCCTGCCTTTCCATGCACATGAGCTTTAATGCCATCCCATTCTTAATCCGTAGGGTTTAATATGGAGTCGGCCCACCCTTTGCAGCTCTAACAGCTTCAGCTCTTCTGGGAAGGCTTTCCTCAAGGTTTAGGAGTGTGTTTATGGGAATTCTTCTAGAAGCGCATTTGTGAGGTCAGGCACTGATGTTGGACGAGAAGGCCTGGCTCGCAGTCTCCGCTCTAATTCATCCCAAAGGTGTTCTATCGGGATGAGGTCAGGACTCTGTGCAGGCCAGTCCAGTTCCTCCACACCAAACTCGCTCATCCATGTCTTTATGGAGCGACGCTTTGTGCACTGGAGCGCAGTCATGTTGGGACAGGAAGGGGCCGCCCCCAAACTGATCCCACAAAGTTGGGAGCATGAAATTGTCCAAAATGTCTTGGTGAAGCATTAAGAGTTCCTTTCACTGGAACTAAGGGGCCAACCCTGAAAAACAACCCCACCCCATAATCCCCCTCCACCAAACTTTACACTTGGAACAATGCAGTCAGGCGAGTCCCGTTCCCTGGCAACCGCCAAACCCAGACTCGTCCATGGGATGGTCAGACAGAGAAGCGTGATTGGTCACTCAGAGAACACGTCTCACTGCTCTAGAGTCCAGTGGTGGCGTGCTTTACCCCACTGCATCCCACGCTTTGCATTGCTCTTGGTGATGTAAGGCTTGGATGAGCTGCTCGGCCATGGAAACCCATTCCATGAAGCTCTCTCCGCACTGTTCCTGAGCTCATCTGAAGGCCACAGGAGTTTGGAGGTCTGGAGCGATTGACTCTGCAGAAAGTTGGTGACTTCTGCGCACTGTGACCCTCAGCATGCGCTGACCCCGCTCTGGGATTTCACTTCGTGGCTGAGTTGCTGTTGTTCCCAATCGCTTCCTCTATCTATAAACCACAGCACAGGCCCTGAATCTCCGTCTCTTGCTCTGTTCGTATCTGAGCAGCTGTTTAAAGCACAACTGTGTGTGTTTACAGACACTATCATTACTGAAGGAGGACTGACCTGACCCATGTTATGAAACCAATGCCATAAACAACACTGTTAAATATATACGAGAGGGCATATGGTTCCCCTATTAGAGCAAGAGCCGACCTGCCCAGATCTGCGATGAGTGGAAAGTATGTCAGTGACACATAAAACAGGGAGTTCCTGTCAGCCGCAGGGTCACGATACACACGCTCAGACCAACAGAAAGCAGACTAACAGCGTCTGTGCGGATGAGATAGGATACGCTACTGTGATAATCATTAATGTAAACCGCGTCTATAACACACTGAGAGTAGGCAACAGTCTGACCTCAGCATGTCTCGTGTGATGATCAGTTTCTTCTGTGCTGATGAAGGCCGTGTGTGTGTGTGTGTGTGTGTGTGTGTGTGTGTGTGGACTGGTAATCCCTACGGTATGGGGACAAAATGTCCCCACAAAGATGGCAATATCCAAATTTTTGTCCTTGTGGGGACATTTTTTTGGTCCCCATGAGGAAAACATCTTATAAATCACACTAAGTGATGTTTTTGAAAAGTAAAAATGCAGCATGTCTCCTGTGATGGGTAGTGTGTGTGTGTGTGTGTGTGTGTGTGTGTGTGTGTGTGATGGGTAGGTTTAGGGGCAGGGGCAGTGTGTGTGTGTGTGTGTGTGTGTGTGTGTGATGGGTAGGTTTAGGGGCAGGGGCAGTGTGTGTGTGTGTGTGTGTGTGTGATGGGTAGGTTTAGGGGCAGGGGCAGTGTGTGTGTGTGTGTGTGTGTGTGTGTGATGGGTAGGTTTAGGGGCAGGGCAGTGTGTGTGTGTGTGTGTGTGATGGGTAGGTTTAGGGGCAGGGGCAGTGTGTGTGTGTGTGTGTGTGTGTGTGATGGGTAGGTTTAGGGGCAGGGGCAGTGTGTGTGTGTGTGTGTGTGTGTGTGATGGGTAGGTTTAGGGGCAGGGGCAGTGTGTGTGTGTGTGTGTGTGTGTGTGTGATGGGTAGGTTTAGGGGCAGTGTAGGGGGATAGAAAATACGGTTTGTACAGTTGCATTAAAAATGCATTACGCCTATGGAATGTCCCCATAAAACATGGAAACACAACATGTGTGTGTGTGTGTGTGTGTGTGTGTGTGTGTGTGTGTGTGTGTGTGTGTGTGTGTGTGTGTGTGTGTGTGTGTGCGCTGAGCTCCTGCAGATCTGTATTAACATGCTAATGTACAGGCTTGTTTTGCTCTGGTTGATTTCTCTCATTGTCACAATAACAGGAGTACTCCATACTCGCATGGCCCTCATTAGCATATTCATGAATCACGCAGAGCAGAAAAGCTGATGCAACGTGACATATGGGAGCAGACACGCCTCCAGAAATGAAATACAATGAACTGGAGAACATTACAAACAACACAAATCACTGTCAGTTCATGCAGACCTTCACATTAGTCAGCTCCTCGTCCTCATCCTGGAGATGTTAAACGGTGTTTCGTCAGAGGTGGAAAGTAACGGATTACATTTACTCGCGTTACTGTAATTGGGTAGTTTTTCTGTGTACTTCTACTTTTTTAAGTAGTTTTAAAAAGCTGTAATTTTACTTAAATACATTTTGATTGAAGTATTGTACTTCGCTACATTTTAAACCACTGAGTAAAAATAAATCATTAATGCAAAGGGGAGGGAAAAAACGCGATCCGGAAACGACTATATTAAATAGAGACGCGGAAGAGAACAAGCGCGCAAATATCAGACGGAGACGATCAACACAGACGTCATGACGCAGACCCAGCTGAAAGCTAAACGCCGTCGTGAGCCCCTGGCCAGGATGGAAACACTTTAGATATTGAAAAATA
>CM040913.1:2591129-2643629 GCA_023029165.1 Gobiocypris rarus
CATGTCTGTTCCTCATTTTAAACTTTTTTTAGAAGAGCAAAAGCAAAAGCTCTGTGTAGAATGTTTGAGATGTGCCAATGAGAAGAAAGGTGCTACAACTGCCCTAAAACTGTCAAAACAACCACACAGAACAGCTTAGCATCTCAGAATACTCTAGGAACATCATAGCAACACCTAAGCAACCAACGGCACTAGAAACTGCTTAGCGACATCCTGGCTACAACTCAGAACATCCAAGCTATGCAACATAACACTATAGAAACTGCTTAGCAACACCCTAGCAACCAATGACCCTAGAAACTGTTTAGCAACATTTTGGCAACAACTCAGAACACCCAAGCAACCTCCCAGAGCAGCATAGCAACACCCTAGTAGCC
This sequence comes from Gobiocypris rarus, assembly GCA_023029165.1. NCBI lineage: Eukaryota > Metazoa > Chordata > Actinopteri > Cypriniformes > Gobionidae > Gobiocypris > Gobiocypris rarus. The sequence continues at coordinate 2,591,507 of CM040913.1, forward strand.
AATGACCCTAGAAACTGCTTAGCAACATCCTGGCAACAACTCAGAACACACAAGCCACAACCCAGAACACTCTAGGAACAGCATAGCAACACCTTAGCAACTGAGGACCCTAGAAACTGCTTAGCAACATCCTGGCAACAACTCAGAACACCAAAGAAATGTCCCAGAGCACTCTAGGAACAGCATAGCAACACCTTAGCAACTGAGGACCCTAGAAACTGCTTAGCAACATCCTGGCAACAACTCAGAACAACAAAGAAATGTCCCAGAGCACTCTAGGAACAGCATAGCAACACCTTAGCAACCAATGGCCCTATAGATTGCTTAGCAACATCCTGGCAACAACTCAGAACACCCAAGCAAAATCCCAGAACACTCTAGAAACAGCATAGCAACACCTTAGCAACCAATGGCCCTATAGATTGCTTAGGAACATCCTGGCAACAACTCAGACACCCAGGCAAACTCCCAGAACACTCTAGGAACAGCATAGCAACACCATGGCAACCAATGACCCTAGAAACTGCTTAGGAACATCCTGGCAACAACTCAGAGCACCCAAGAAACCTCCCAGAACATTCTAGAAACAGCATAGCAACACCTTAGCAACCAATGGCCCTATAGATTGCTTAGGAACATCCCGACAACAACTCAGAACACCCAAGCAACCATTCAAAATTCAATCATTCATATTCATATTTTGAATTAGATTTCATTTTAGGTAAAGTTTGAACTTAACTTTGTTGAGTGTTTTTGTCCTTTATAAAAATATGTCTACATACTATTTATTAATTTACATTTACATTTAGTCATTTAGCAGATGCTTTTATCCAAAGCGACTTACAAACAAATGAGAGCAATAGAAGCACCCAAGAATAGTCAAGGGCAACAATATGCAAGCGCTGTAACAAGTCTCACATAATCTAGCACAAAACACATGACAGTTTTTTTTTTTAATAACAAACAGAATAGGGTGATAGGTGATACAATTTATTCATTTATTTATCTAGTTTTAGCTATATACAGTATTTTATTTCATTTCAGTACTGTAGTCAAATTCATAACTATCATGTGAAGCACCGGAGGGCTTTAACCTCAGATGTTAAAGAGCCACTTTGGAGAGTTTTCTTGAGCACTTGAACCTTTAACCCTCCATTTTATTTCCAGGATCCCCTCACCCGATCGCCTGTGGGTTCAAAGCCACGTGAAACCTGGGCCCGGCAGGGTCAAAGGTCACGCTCCATAGGGCAGCACAATCCAGAGACGTTTAACAGCTCAATCAGAGAGCGAGACTCAACATTACAGATTACCGTGACGGTATTAGATGATGAAATACCATATGCACCATAGTGCTGAATGATTACCATATTCATGCTTTTACATTGTACTCCAACATACTTCAAAATTACCATGGTAAATGAATGCTAAAGATATATGATTAATGTGCATAAACACGTCACAAAAAGAGTAACTGGCATTTAAATGACGACACCACAACAGAATGATCTCAATGCGGAGAGCAATTACCCAGTCACCCCTGGGGCACACACATCTTCTGAAGACGGACCTGTTTCTGAAAGATTCACCAAACCAACATGATTTTAAGATGTGATGATGCTTTGATTTATGCTTTCAGAAGCAAATTCTCTCAGTGTTAAAGGTTGAGCACAAACTCATTTCACAGCAGTGAGCGCCATAAAGCGTCATTCTGAACATGCTCTACCTTTGAATCTTGACATTTTGAACTCTAAATGTGAAGAATGCTGCTCCTCACTCACAAACACCACTTACAGTACGTCAGTTTGTTTATGCTAAAACTGTGTGATCCAAACGAATAGAGATTTGATATGCCAACTAACTATACAGAAAAGCCAAATGAGAGCAAAAAAGCTTTAGTCAGAATTCAGGACTGGACTGAGACGGAGCTGCTGTAGTTTCTCCCACTATTCTGCCGACTTTACAGATCAAACAAGCAAACAATTAAACCCACATAACACACTTTACTCAGCTCACGGAGTGTGTTCAAGACATTTCACACTCACTGCTCACTGCTTATCAACAACCAACAGACTTATTCAGGAGTAAACAGTCCCAGAAGAGCATGCTTTTGCTTTTACAGACCTCACAAGACACGGCAGAGTGTCATTGCAGTCTTTGGTGTTTCTCCTCAAAGTTCTGTGGAGAAATAAACTTGATGAGAACTCACATTGAAATCTGACTTTTCAATCTGTGTTCAATGTCACTGCAGAAGTATTGGTGACATTAATGGGATCTCACTGGTACAGTGTGTTCTGTTTCTCACACTGCCATATTTCCCTCCTTCAGTGTTCACAGAGGGCATTCTGGGAAGGCTTTATTGGCCACATGACTTGATGGATGTGTGTTCCGACGGCCCTCCGTCTCCTGGAAGAATTACTCCATACATCACAGTAATAGAGTCCGTCGAGACTTTGACTGCCAACAATTAAACGCTAAAAGCTCCACAAACGAACCGCTTCTGGGAAACAGCCACTCTTTAGTTACTGCTGAGGGTCAGTTAGCCGGTGCTAATGAAATAATCAGACACAACCGGGTCTTCACCAGTACAAAAAACATACTCACACACTTAGTATAAAAGAAGTTAAGAAGCTGAACTTTAGCATTTAAATAACATGCATAAGAATTTTTTTAACAAAAAAAAAGTTGAATGTAAAATGCAACTGTTTGCTTTATCTTTCTGTTCAGAAGACCCTAGAAACCAGTTAAAACTTATTTGCAGCCACATAGCAACACCCTAGCAACCAGTCAAATAATGTTTGCAACCACATAGCAACACCACAGCAACCAGAAAAAGCACATTTACAACCACATAGTAACACCATAGAAACCAGTAAAAACACTTTTGCAGCCACATAGCAACACCCTAGTAACCAGTCAAACCACCTTTGCAGCCACATAGCAACACCCTAGTAACCAGACAAATCACCTTTGCAGCCACATAGCAACACCCTAGTAACCAGACAAATCACCTTTGCAGCCACATAGAAATACCATAGCAACCAGTCAAAACACTTTTGCAACCACATATCAACACCCTAGCCACCAGCCAGAACATCTTTGCTACCACCAGAACCACCTAGCAAACACATAGCAACACTATAGCAACCAGTCAAAACACTTTTGCAGCCACATATCAACACCCTAGCCACCAGCCAGAACATCTTTGCTACCACCTAGCAACCACATAGCAACACTATAGCAACCAGTCAAAACACTTTTGCAGCAACATATCAACACCCTTGCAACCACCAAAACACCCTAACAACCAGCCAGAACATCTTTGCAACCACCAGAACACCCTAGCAACCAGTCAAATCACCTTTACAACCACATAGCAACACCCTAGCAACCATTCAAAACACCTTTGCAAACATCAGAACACCCTAGCAACAACACAGCAATCCATCAAAACACGTTTGAAACCACAATACAACACGTTAGTAACCAGTCAAAACACATTTGCCACCAACAGAACACCCTAGAAACAACATAGCAACCGGTCAAAAACACAATTGAAGACACATAGCAACACCCTAGAAACCAGTCAAAATCCTTTTGCAACCACCAAAACAAACAAAAAATAAAATAAAAAACTCACTCATTGTTAGTATGCGGGTAGATGTGCTTAACTTTGCATAGGAAAACTAAAGTTTGGATGTGAATGTAGAATGCAACAGCTGGCTTTATCTTTCTGGTCTTCACAGTCTCTGTTCAAATATAAATATCAATCAGCGCGCTGGAAATAATGACCCAAGTGTCTTGCGTATGGCTCTATATGAAGTCAGCGAGAGCTAGTGAGCGCGTGCTGAATGAAGGCCCTGTTCCACTAGAATAAACATTTACACAAGGTGACACCTGGATTTATGAAGGTTATTTATTATTTATTTTCTTTAAGGGAGGAAAGAAAAGAAACACGACACCTCTTCCAGACTGATTAACCTTAAAACTGTAGGTTAACAACTTCATGACCAATCAAATGTATATGTGAGCGTGGGGAGAGAGCTGAAGGGATGGAAGTGGACGCATTCAGACAGATTATTGCCTGGATTCATCAAGCCATACAGCACACAGGAGTCTAGACCGCAAACTCTCACTCTGGACGCTTATTTAAACTCTAACGTGAACCATAAAACACACACAGTGTGTTATTGAGTCACTTTCCTGTGTGCTCAGATACAGATGTTAAAAATCACAAATGAGACTTCTTTTCAGTGGTTTATCCTAGACAGCAACGAGACAGAAAAGGAGAAACAGTCTCAGATGTTTCTCCTGAGAAAAGAGCTCTGTAATCTCAAACGTGTGTCTCCTATCGTTTCAGAAGAGATTCTCCAGCAGATGGTGCTCAGATTTGCTCAGGTCATGATATCAATGTGAAATCAAACATTTATCATCAAATGATCTTCTCTACAATAATTGTCTAGCTCTACACTCTTAATGGATGATGACTAGAGAATCATTTGGGCCTGTTCTAATTTTTATGGGGAATTTTAGAAGAAATAAATACATGTAACAATACTAAGTCCACACACACACACACACACACACACACACACACACACACACACACACACACACACACACACACACACACACACACACACACACACACACACACACACACACACACACACACACACACATGTTTGTTTTTGTGAAATGTGGGGACATTCCATAGGCGTAATGGTTTTTATACTGTACAAACCGTATTTTCTATCCCCCTACACTGCCCCTAAACCTACCCATCACACACACAAACACACACACACACATACACATACACACACACACACACACACACACACACACACACACACACACACACACACACACACACACACACACACACACACACACACACACACACACACACACACACACACACACACACACACACACTACCCATCACAGGAGACTGCACAGTTTACTTTCTGTGATAAAAACCTCATCCTGTGTGATTTATAAGCATTTTGAAAAGTGAGGACATGGGGAACGTCCTCATATTTCACCCTCTTTTGTAATACCTGTGTCATACCCATGTCATTATACACATTTGTGTCCTGATATTTCACAAAAACATGCCCACACACACACACACACACACACACACACACACACACACACACACACACACACACACACACACACACACACACACACACACACACACACACACACACACACACACACACACAGCAGTTAGATGTGTTCTGTGTTCTGCTCTCTGGCCTTATATGGACTCAGTTATGTGGACCTGTGGATATCTGATCTACAACAGCAAATGGAAAACAGTCACTAATCCTGAAATAACCAGGAGAAGAAAAAAGAAGGTGAGTGAGACAGAGGTCCGACATTCACTCAGCAGGTTTTGCAACCACAAGATCACCCTAGCAACCACATAGCAACACCCTAGCAACCAGTCAAAACACCTTTGTAGCCACATAGCAACACCCAAGCAACCAGTCAAAATACCTTTACAATCATATAGTAACACCTTAGCAACCAATAAAAACACATTTGCAGCCACATAGCAACACCCTAGCAACCAGTCAAAACACCTTTGTAGCCACATAGCAACACCCAAGTAACCAGTCAAAACTCCTTTACACCCACATAGTAACACCTTAGCAACCAGTCAAAACACCTTTGCAGCCACATAGCAACACCCAAGCAACCAGTCAAAATACCTTTACAACCATATAGTAACACCTTAGCAACCAATAAAAACACATTTTCAGCCACATAGCAACACCCAAGCAACCAGTCAAAACTCCTTTACACTAACATAGTAACACCTTAGCAACCAGTCAAAACACTTTTGCAACCACATATCAACACCCTAGCCACCAGTCAGAACATCTTTGCAACCACCAGAACACCCTAGCAACCAGCCAGACCATCTTTACATCACATATCAACACCCTAGAAACCAGTCAAAACACCTTTGTAGCCACATAGCAACAACCAAGCAACCAGTCAAAATACCTTTACAACCACATAGTAACAGCTTAGAAACCAGTCAAAACACCTTTGCATCCACATAGCAACACCCAAGCAACTAGTTAAAACTCCTTTACAACCACATAGTAACACCTTAGCAACCAGTCAAAACACATTTGCAGCCACATAGCAACACCCAAGCAACTAGTTAAAACTCCTTTACAACCACATAGTAACACCTTAGCAACCAGTCAAAACACCTTTGCATCCACATAGCAACACCCAAACAACTAGTTAAAACTCCTTTACAACCACATAGTAACACCTTAGCAACCAGTCAAAACACATTTGCAGCCACATAGCAACACCCAAGCAACCAGTTAAAACTCCTTTACAACCACATAGTAACACCTTAGACACCAGTCAAAACACCTTTGCATCCACATAGCAACACCCAAGCAACCAGTTAAAACTCCTTTACAACCACATAGTAACACCTTAGCAACCAGTCAAAACACATTTGCAGCCACATAGCAACACCCAAGCAACCAGTTAAAACTCCTTTACAACCACATAGTAACACCTTAGCAACCAGTCAAAACACCTTTGTAGCCACATAGCAACACCCAAGCAACTAGTTAAAACTCCTTTACAACCACATAGTAACACCTTAGCAACCAGTCAAAACACATTTGCAGCCACATAGCAACACCCAAGCAACCAGTTAAAACTCCTTTACAACCACATAGTAACAGCTTAGAAACCAGTCAAAACACCTTTGCATCCACATAGCAACACCCAAGCAACCAGTTAAAACTCCTTTACAACCACATAGTAACACCTTAGCAACCAGTCAAAACACCTTTGTAGCCACATAGCAACACCCAAGCAACCAGTTAAAACTCCTTTACAACCACATAGTAACACCTTAGAAACCAGTCAAAACACCTTTGCAGCCACATAGCAACACCCAAGCAACTAGTTAAAACTCCTTTACAACCACATAGTAACACCTTAGCAACCAGTCAAAACACCTTTGCATCCACATAGCAACACCCAAGCAACTAGTTAAAACTTCTTTACAACCACATAGTAACACCTTAGCAACCAGTCAAAACACCTTTGCATCCACATAGCAACACCCAAGCAACTAGTTAAAACTCCTTTACAACCACATAGTAACACCTTAGCAACCAGTCAAAACACCTTTGCATCCACATAGCAACACCCAAGCAACTAGTTAAAACTCCTTTACAACCACATAGTAACACCTTAGCAACCAGTCAAAACACATTTGCAGCCACATAGCAACACCCAAGCAACCAGTTAAAACTCCTTTACAACCACATAGTAACAGCTTAGAAACCAGTCAAAACACCTTTGCAGCCACATAGCAACACCCAAGCAACTAGTTAAAACTCCTTTACAACCACAAAGTAACACCTTAGACACCAGTCAAAACACCTTTGCATCCACATAGCAACACCCAAGCAACCAGTTAAAACTCCTTTACAACCACATAGTAACACCTTAGCAACCAGTCAAAACACATTTGCAGCCACATAGCAACACCCAAGCAACCAGTTAAAACTCCTTTACAACCACATAGTAACACCTTAGCAACCAGTCAAAACACCTTTGTAGCCACATAGCAACACCCAAGCAACTAGTTAAAACTCCTTTACAACCACATAGTAACACCTTAGCAACCAGTCAAAACACATTTGCAGCCACATAGCAACACCCAAGCAACCAGTTAAAACTCCTTTACAACCACATAGTAACAGCTTAGAAACCAGTCAAAACACCTTTGCAGCCACATAGCAACACCCAAGCAACTAGTTAAAACTCCTTTACAACCACATAGTAACAGCTTAGACACCAGTCAAAACACCTTTGCATCCACATAGCAACACCCAAGCAACCAGTTAAAACTCCTTTACAACCACATAGTAACACCTTAGCAACCAGTCAAAACACCTTTGTAGCCACATAGCAACACCCAAGCAACCAGTTAAAACTCCTTTACAACCACATAGTAACACCTTAGAAACCAGTCAAAACACCTTTGCAGCCACATAGCAACACCCAAGCAACCAGTTAAAACTCCTTTACAACCACATAGTAACACCTTAGCAACCAGTCAAAACACCTTTGCAGCCACATAGCAACACCCAAGCAACTAGTTAAAACTCCTTTACAACCACATAGTAACACCTTAGCAACCAGTCAAAACACCTTTGCATCCACATAGCAACACCCAAGCAACTAGTTAAAACTTCTTTACAACCACATAGTAACACCTTAGCAACCAGTCAAAACACCTTTGCATCCACATAGCAACACCAAGCAACTAGTTAAAACTCCTTTACAACCACATAGTAACACCTTAGCAACCAGTCAAAACACCTTTGCATCCACATAGCAACACCCAAGCAACTAGTTAAAACTCCTTTACAACCGCATATCAACACCCTAGCCACCAGTCAAAACACATTTGCAACCACCAGAACACCCTAGCAACCAGCCAGAACATTTTTGCAACCACCAGAACACCCTAGCAACCACATAGCAACACCCCAGTAACCAGTCAAATAATCTTATTTACAGAACCCAGGCTCCGGCTGATGATCATGAAGGACTTTCAGAAAACACTGTACGGTTCTTTCCCACAAGATGAAAGTACGGCATCTGTCCGTCCTGCAAACTGTCCACAGCACGTCTCACTTCCAGGTCAAAGGGCACTGCAGATGTCAGCAGAGACTGGGACCCTGGAGCAGAGAGACAGAGACAGAGAGAGAGAGAGAGACAGCTGTTCCTCCAAGGCCCATAATGCCCAGAAGACATTAACATAATCAGGACGAGAAACACAAGGCAAGTGCATTTCCTGTCTTAATTGAAAATTTCAGCCAATCAGAACATGTGTAGTGTTTACTATGTGAGGTATTTTGCACCAATGAGATTTCACAGTGGGCGGAGCTTGACCCAGCTGCAATAGGAGCTCATATTAACATATTATCGCTCATCACGTGACCAGCCACTGTACCGGCTGTGCTGTCTGTAAGCCTCCACATAACTCATGTGCTTGTCTGGATGTATTTCGCACACCGCAGCAGAAGCGCTCGCGCTGTGGTCCCGAACTCACATCACACTGACAGAAAATGATCTACAGATGTGCTGAATCTTCACAATATCTGCAGACCTCTGAGACAGTCTGATGAGCTTGAGACGGAGCTGAAGAGCATCCGCTGAGACTGCTGGGAAATACAGATCACATCAAGACAATGCAGTTTCCACACAGAGAGGAACTGATTTCAGCACTGATAATAATCATAACTGTGTGTTGATCATCAGATCCTCGTGTGAGAGTGATTCGTGAAGGGTCATGTGACACTGAAGACTGGAGGAATGATGATCAATCACACTGCACTATATATTCACACAGAGAACAGATGATTTACTAATATTTCATGATTTTCACTGGATTTACTGTGTTTGTGTCACTCACACATGTGTAGGTGGATCTGGACATCTGGACTTCATCCTTCAGTGAGACACAACATTTTGGGATCAAATCAACACAGGCATGATAAAGAAAGATAATTTTATCATATTTTAGTATCACTGGACCATCTCCAGCCCTTTGACCTGAAGATGATATCATAGTTTTTATTAATGTTTTTAATTCAGTTTTATATTTTCCATTTTTACTTTAATTTTAGTAATTTTGTTGTGTATTATTGCCATGTCTAAATATTTTTTAGTAATTTTTATTTTAGTAAATCACATAAACATAAATTAAACTGAGAAATGCTGAAATTAAATAAGTTTAAGTTTTGTTATATTTTACTTTATTTTGTTTAAAAACTATTTTTTATCATTATTTTTATATTTGTATTTATTATTATTATTTAATATAATGTTTATTTATTTTATTATGATGTTTAATTATTATTATTATTATTATTATTATTATTATTATTATTTAATATTTTTTTATTATTATATTTCTATTATTATTTTATTGTCATATTTTAGCTTTATTAATATATTTCTATTTTTATTATCATATTTCTATTATTATTTTATTGTCATCTTTTAGCTTTTTTATTATATTTCTATTATAATTATTTATGTATTATTATTATTATTTAATATTATTTTATTAATATGTTTTTATTATTATTATTATTATACTTGTATTATTATTTTTATTTATTTATTATTATTATTATTTCATATTATTTTGTTATTGTTATTTTTTATTATGATTTTGTTATTGTTATTTTATTCTTTGTTTATTATTATATTTTGATTTATTATTGTTTTTATAATTAGTCTTTATTTTGAGTACCACAGAAGCTGTTATCGTGTGGTTTGGTGTGTGTGTGTGTGTGTGTGTGTGTGTGTGTGTGTGTGTGTGTGTGTGTGTGTGTGTGTGTGTGTGTGTGTGTGTGTAACAGGCCCGTGCTCATCTGTGCGTCCCGAGCGCAGCAGGTCCCGCTGTGTTTGGGGCCCACGGGCTTCAGTCAGACGCGTCCCAGAGCGGCTCGTGACAGCTGGCCCTCGAAGCGTTCGGTCAGGAGCCGGGCCTCCCTCAGGATCTGGCTCTTAATCCCCATCAGATTAACCCAATGCCTGCTCTCTATTTACACAACATACGGCCTCTTAAAACCCCAAAAACACCCTTTTAAAAGCTGTTTTTGTTCCTGAAGGCAAACACTCAGATCTTTGGAGGAATCATCTTTTCATAACACGTTTACGGCAGCCCTTGTGACCCCAAACCGACTTTAACCCTATTTAACCCAATGTACACCTCATAAGAAAAATAAATAAATCATGCTTTTGTAAATTATTAAGACAATGCAAAGGCAAAATGATTAAAATTAAGAGATGAAAAGACAAAATATCACTTATAAAGTCACGATAACATACAGTGCATCAGAGGTGGACAGTAACTAAGTACACTTTTTGAGTATCTGTACTTTACTGGAGTATTATTTTTTTGGGAAACTTTTACTTTAACTTCACTACATTTGAAACACAAATAGTGTACTTTTTACTCCACTACATTTCTATGAAGGTCCTCAAAGTCGAAAGTCGTTTGTGTAGCAGCTTTGAAAGTCACTGGATGATTTATTTCTTCTTTAAAAGTAAAAGTTTTTTGCAGACAGCCTATCAGTAATCACTGCTGTAGGGTCATGGAAAGTTTCCCAACATTTTTTGAACACTGATCGGTTTATAGCAAAATACGGTTCCTTGGCACCCATGGCCATACTTAGAAAGTGTGTTTCAGTTTTCTGAAAATATTAATGATTCGTTTATTTGACATACAATTGATGCATGTCTCATAAAACGTCTGGGAGAAAGAGACGAGTAAACAGTTGGGAGAATATGGGATGTGTTTCAGTGTATTGGATCCGTGCATTCAGCCTTAAAGTGACAGTAGCTTTGTAAAGGTCTTGAAATGAGCTTACGGTAGTCGTATTCTAGCATGTCAGATGGAGCATCACTGACTGGCTTAAACCACCATGAGCATTTATACAACAATGCAACAATAATAAAATACTGCATTGACATGAAAAAATGAAATGTACTTTTGACACTTAAGTACTTTTAAAAGCAAATACTTCTGTACTTTTACTCAAGTAAAACTCTGTTTTTAGAACTTTCACTTGTAGCGGAGTAATATTTGACCAGGAGTACTTTTACTTTTACTCGAGTAGTGGAGTTTGTCCACCTCTGCAGTGCATCCAGTAAGTATTCACAGCGCTTCACCTTTTTAACATTTTAGTCATTAGTTTTCCACATTACAGCATTATTCTACAAACAACACCCCATAATTCAATTCAATTCAATTCAAATATATTTGTATAGCGCTTTTCACAATACACATTGTTTCAAAGCAGCTTTACAGAAAGTGCATTTTATAAATGTACATTGAAAAATGTTAGAAAAAGTTAATCAATCATGTATTATTTTAGGCGTTGAGTCGTCTCATCACAGGTGTTGGGGCATCTGAAGTCTCCATGAGAGGCTGGATACAAACTGGAGCTGACCAACTATTAACCTCCGGACTAGTGTCCGAGATAATAACAGAAAAGCAGATGGGAAATAATTAGCATAGCTGCTGTTCAGAATATTAATGCTTTTGATCCGATTTAACTGTAGTATAAAAGGTAATTATAATGTGAATGCTTGGCTAAAGAGATGCGTCTTTAATCTAGTTTTAAACTGGGACAGCGAGTCTGAACCTCGAACAATATCAGGAAGACTATTCCAGAGTTTAGGAGCTAAATGTGAAAATGCCCTCCCTCCTTTAGTGGACTTAGATATCCTAGGAACGACCAGAAGCCTCGAGTTTAGTGATCTTAAAGAGCGCGATGGATTGTAGGGCGATAGAAGATCCGTTAAATACACTGGAGCTAAACCATTTAGGGCTTTATAGGTCAGTAGCAATACTTTGTAATTGATACGGAACTTAATAGGTAACCAGTGTAGAGATGATAAAATTGGTGTTATATGATCATATTTTCTTGACCTAGTAAGAACTCTAGCAGCTGCGTTTTGGACTAACTGTAGCTTGTTTATTGAGGATGCAGGACAACCAGCTAATAAAGCATTACAGTAATCTAGTCTCGAGGTCATGAATGCATGAACTAACTTTTCTGCATCAGAAATAGATAGCATGTTACGTAGCTTAGCAATGTTTCTAAGGTGGAAAAATGCTGTTCTTGTAACATATGAAATATGATTTTGCGGTCTAATATAACACCCAGGTCTTTTACTGTAGTGGATAAAGTGACAGGACATCCTTCCAAGTTAAAGTTGTATTGTGAGAGGTTTTGTGGGCCGTTTTTGGACCAATAAGTAATACCTCTGTTTTATCTGAATTTAATAGCAGAAAATTACACGTCATCCAGTATTTAATAATGACAGATGACAGAGCTCCAGTGTTTCTCCGTGGAGAGAGGAGAACCTTCCAGAAGAACAACCATCTCTGCAGCTCTCCACCAATCAGGCCGGTGTGGGGGAGGGGCCAGACGGCACATCACAGCCCGCATGGAGTTTGCCAAAGGCGCCTGAAGGACTCTCAGACCATGAGAAACTAAATTATCTGGTCTGATGAAACAAAGATTGGACTCTTTGGCCTGAATGGAGGAAACCAGGCACCGCTCATCACCTGGCCAATCCCATCCCTACAGCGAAGCGTGGTGGTGGCAGCATCATGCTGTGGGGGTGTTTTTCAGCAGCAGGAGCTGGGAGACTAGTCAGGATCGAGGGAAAGATGAATCCTTGATGAAAACTTGCTCCAGAGCACTCTGGACCTCAGACCGGGGTGAAGGTTCATCTTCCAATAGGACAACGACCCAAAGCACACACAGCCATGATAACACAGGAGTGGCTACGGGACGACTCTGGGAATGTCCTTGAGTGTCCCAGCTGGAGGCCAGACTTAAACCCGATTGAACATCTCTGGAGAGACCTGAACATGTCTGTGCACTGACGCTGATGGAGCTGGAGAGGTCCTGCACAGAAGAATGGGAGAAACTGCTCAGAAAGAGGTGTGCCGAGCTTTAGCATCAAACTCAAACAGATCTGAGGCTGTGATCGGGGCCAAAGCTGGTTTTCATTAAAATACATTTGAAAAGATTTCAAACAAACTTCTTTCACATTGTCAATATGGGGTATTGTTTGTAGAATTGATGAAAACAAATAATTAACGGAATCCATTTTGGAATAAGGCTGTAACATAACAAAATATGGGAAAAGTGTGAATACTTTCCATGTCTAGTCGTGGGTCCTCTGAGCATTTCAAGCCCTTCATCACAGACGTGCCATTCTGAAACGGCTCCTAAAGGAAAGTGGGACGCTGTTCCTCGGAGCAGGAATGCTGATTCCTGTCTTTCTGCGGGATTAGAGCATTTATTGGCTTTGGTAAGTGGATTCTGTAAGTAGTACCAGGTGTCGGTGTTTGGAGAGTCCTCAGCGAACAGTGTTTTACTGTACGTACAGCCATTCTCTCCTCACCACATGCTTCACTCAGTCCCGCGCCGTAGATCATGTGTTCTTCATCTTCATTCATACTCCACGCGTGCTTGAATGAGAAGCTTTCCTTGCTCTCGCCGTCCATCCCGAATCGCCTGGTCAGCTTCCAGCCGTACTCCAATCCATATGGTTATTTTCTCAGAAAGAGCCAATGATCTTATCGAGGAAAGAGGATGTGTGTAACAGACTGCTGACGCATGCACGTTTAACACATGATATTCATAAAGCTAACACGCTTTCGACTCGAACGTACCACTGGCATGAAGCCTATACAACAGAAATCTGATGAAGATGCAAATGTTCTTCAGGAATCATGTGCAGTTATCCAAACGGATGACATCTGATTCAATCGCTCCGTGAACGACTTTACGATTCATACGAAGCACAGCTTCTCCAACATTACTTAAGGACAAGGAACAGTATCCATATGTGGTTTAATATCCCGCTCTCTAAGATACAGTGTCCTCATAAAGCCTGTAATAAAGACTTCAGTTAGTCAGAGAAACATAAACTCACGACATAAAGATCAACGGATGAAACTACCGCGTTTATTTACACCTCAAGAAACAAATTCATGAGTAAATGCAAAGCAAAAATTATGACCTACCTAGTCAAAATTATGAGATGAAAAATTATGATTCAAAAACTTGTCAATTATGACAAATAAATTATGATTTAAAAGTTCGAATTTGACAAAAAGTTGAAATTATGATGAGTCAATTATGATTTAAAAATTGAAATGATGATATAAAAAGTCAATTATGACATATTTTTTTTAAATTTTGACAAGTCAATTATGACTTAAAAGTTGAAATGATGATATAAAAAGTCAATTATGACAAATCAATTATGATTTAAAAGTTGGATTAATGACAAAAAGTTGAAATTATGACAAAAAGTAAATTATGACAAATATTTAAATTATGACAAAAAGTCAATTATGACCTAAAAGTTGGAATTTGACAAAAAGTTGAAATTATGATGAGTCAATTATGATTTAAAATGTGAAATTATGATATAAAAGTAAATTAAGTCATAAAAAAATTAATTTTGACAAGTCAATTATGACTTAAAAGTTGAAATGATGATATAAAAAGTCAATTATGACATAAATCAATTATGATTTAAAAGTTGGAATTATGACAATAAATTGGAATTATGACAAATATTTAAATTATGGCAAAAAGTCAATTATGACCTAAAATTGGACTTTGTCAAAAAGTTGAAATTATGATGAGTCAATTATGATTTAAAAGTTGAAATGATTATAAAAAAGTCAATTATGACATAACTCAATTATGATTTAAAAGTTGGAATTATGACAAAAAGTCAATTATGACCTAAAAGTTGGAATTTGACAAAAAGTTGAAATTATGATTTAAAATTTGAAATTATGATATAAAAGTAAATTAAGTCATAAAAAATTTAATTTTGACAAGTCAATTATGACTTAAAAGTTGAAATGATGATATAAAAAGTCAATTATGACATAAATCAATTATGATTTAAAAGTTGGATTAATGACAATAAATTGGAATTATGACAAATATTTAAATTATGACAAAAAGTCAATTATGACCTAAAAGTTGGACTTTGTCAAAAAGTTGAAATTATGATGAGTCAATTATGATTTAAAAATTGAAATTATGATATAAAAAGTAAATTATGTCATAAAATGTTTTATTTTGACAAGCCAATTATGACTTAAAAGTTGAATTGATTATATAAAAGGTCAATTATGACAAATAAATTATGATTTAAAAGTTGGAATTATGACAAAAAGTTGAAATTATGACAAAAAGTCAATTATGACCTAAAAGTTGGAATTTGACAAAAAGTTAAAATTATGATGAGTCAATTATGATTTAAAATTTGAAATTATGATATAAAAGTAAATTAAGTCATAAAAAATTTAATTTTGACAAGTCAATTATGACTTAAAAGTTGAAATGATTATATAAACTATGACAAATATTAAAATTATGACAAAAAGTCAATTATGACCTAAAAGTTGGACTTTGACAAAAAGTTGAAATTATGATGAGTCAATTATGATTTAAAAATTGAAATTATGATATAAAAAGTAAATTATGTCAAAAAAGTTGTAATTTTGACAAGCCAATTATGACTTAAAAGTTGAAATGATTATATAAACTATGACAAATATTAAAATTATGACAAATATTAAAATTATGACAAAAAGTCAATTATGACATAAAAAATTTAATTATGAGAAAAGTCAATTAAGACTTAAAAGTTGAAACTATGAGATAGTTAGTCATAATCAGACAGAAGCCTTGAGTATTGAGTTGACCTGATGGTCTGGTCACATCAGAGGTGTGTGGTCACCGCCGCTCTATATAAAGAGAATCACATCAACACAACAGATTTAATCTGCTGTCCTCGCCCAGTTATCTTCTGCCGTCTCCTGAGGAGCATTCCGGAGGTTCCTGATTAAAGCCAACACATAACTCAGGAATAGCATCTCAGGCACGCAGTAAACACGGTCACTCTCCATCGGCCTCTGCTCACGTCTAACAGCAAACCACAGTGAAATCAGGAGCCTGACCTCTGACCTGGCCTGATCCATGAAGCGCTCCTCGCTGTGTGAGTTACAGACGAGGCGAGGGATGTGGGAGGATCATCACAGACCTCAGCGGAGAGTGAGCTAGGGTTTACTCAGGGGTCACGGGGTCGCGCTGATGGCCCTCATCTCAAAACTCATAAAGCCGGGATTGAGCCACTGTGATCATCTGATTTCGGACTTTTACACACACTGTAGCAGCTTTTGTGCAGGTCAGACGGTCATTACTGAGATAACCTCTTCACCTGAAAGGCTTTGTTTAGCTATAATGACCGCCTGACGTCCAGTAAACAGCATCACATCAGGGTCAGAAGGACAGTCACGCACTAAAAGCCATTACATTTCACACAAATAATAAATGAGAATAAACAATGCAATGAAACAAAGTCAAAATAAAAGAATTACATTAAATAATTAGACGATATGACTCCACTGAATAAGTATGACCATATCAACACGGATCTGAAAAATTGAATAATATTAGGCTCCAAAGTAGAAATTACAGCACAAAAAAAAAGCAATTCTACATGCAATAAAATAAAGTATGCAATATAAAATGTTAATAATTTAAAATATGAGCCCTGCACATGACATGGGCACAATATAATTATTTGCTAACTAATTGACCCTTCGCTAAGCCCCGCCCTCCTTAGTTACTGTTGCTACGCCTGTCAAGCTTCCGCACCTATCCCATATTACAGTATGTGTGTGTGTGCCGGTGTCAGACATTCCCAAGGAGATAATGAGTCATTTTTGGCAAACAGGTGAAATATCCGAGAGAGCGAGACATAAGAGCATGACTAATCGGTTGCATATTATGCCGAGGATATATCCCTCGAATGCATGCTGTAGTCCAGTGTGCTTTCAAGGGATATCCTCGGCATAATATGCAACCGATTAGAGAATCATTTCATCAAAACTTCAGGTAAAGCCTTTAGGTCCGAGCGCACACGCTGGCCATTCCAATGGGAATCACACACACTGACAGCAGGGAAAACCATCTAATAATTATAAATCAAACCGCTTATCCATAAGACTTGTGGATTCAGATTCAGATTATTTTATTTAATGCCGTGTGAGCATTCAATGCTATTTTCATGGGAAAAATTCAACTACAAAAATACAAATATCATATAAATACAATAAAAAACAAAACAGCAAGTCATATTAAATTAACATATGATAAAAAATCCAAAACCTTTTCAGGCATAATCTCATTACATACGTCCTTAAGTGAAGTAGCTTCATAAAAGAGCATTCTGCTTGTAATAATTCCAGGACAATCCAATAAAATATGTTTAACAGATAAAGGAATTTTACAAAATGCATAAAATTGGGTCTTCACCCTTAAGCAGAAAAGCATGGGTCAAAGGTGTGTGACCCATACGACATCTGGTATAAACCACTTGATCAAGTCTAGTTTTAAAATCATGAAAACATCTGTTTGTAATTTCTGGATGAATTCCATACAATTTATTAATCTTGTACATATTCCACTCTTCTTGCCAGTTATTTAAAATATATCGATTAATAATCGGTCTGATGTCTGAAGGAGTAATTTGACATTCCTTAACCTCCTGATGAAGCGCGTCCTGAGCAGCTCGTTCATTTCCTGAAGGTCCCACATGTCCTGGAACCCAGCAAAAGATGAAGAACTGATTTAATAGATAATCCACTTTTGTTAAGATGCAGTCCACTAAAGGATGATCAGTTTTTAAAGTGTCCAATGCTTGAAGACAAGATTTCGAGTCTGTAAAAATTAAAAAAATTGTTGTGTATTTTCAATATGTTCCAAAGCTAAAAGTAAAGCACGTGCTTCAGCAGAAAAATTTGAGCATTGTTTTGGAATACATATTCCATAGCGTTGATGTCCATTCACCATTGCTGCTGTTACACTATTTTCCACCTTCGATCCATCTGTGAATATAGATATATGAAAGGGAATTGGTTTCTTATGTCCAAATATTGCTGTCTATATACATTTGGATGAGTCACTCCTTTCCTCTGATGAGCCAAATCCAAATTGATATTAGGCTTCTTTAATTCAGACTTGTGGAACAAACCCAATACATTAGCCTGACCACTTTGCAATGATAACATTCTCCCGCTTATATTTGATATATAGATTCTCCCGCACTGCTTGATCCACAGCAGTCTGATGGGGTATTTTTCCCTGTTAAATCGTTTTCCCCAATAAGAATCCTCAGTAAAGTTAGTCACAGACAAGGGCGTTTCCAGCATTGAAGGACATCCGGGGCTTAGCCCAGAACATTTAATGCAAATACAGGGATCACTCGAAGAGGGTTTTTATATTACAGTCAGTAACATTTTACTTTCAGTCAAAATACATCTTTAACATTATCTTTTTTGTTTATGAAAGCACACACTGAAGTGTACTCTCAGTAAACTATTAGTTTAGTAGTGTATACTGCAAGTTTTCTTTTAGTCAACATAGCCTTTACTTATAGTTCACTATTGTTGTATTATGTTTGCACTTGCACAGTATACTATTGTGTTTAAATGTAGATATTTTTTATATATATATAAAAAAACTTAAACTGTACCTTAATTTTAAAAACATGTCATTAGCTGCATTTTTTATCAACACTTGATTGTTGGTAAGTTTCATAAAGAAAGGCAGCATTTTAAACAAAAAAAGTTGAAGACTACACCTTGATCAGATTCAGAACGGATTCAGAATAATAATAAAAACACAGATGGAGTAGATCGAGTCCAAAGTCCAAACCTTCACAGACAGTAGTTTTCTAGGCTATTTGTGGGTTAACTTACCCTTCATTTCATCTGGTAATATTAAGCGTTTTATTTATTTTTAACTTTTGATTTACACACTGTTTAATAATTGATGATGATCACATTATTTTATATTTGATTGAGCATGGATTGAGCAATCTTCTATCACTTGCTAGTATTACTAACTTCTATCAGATGCTACAAGTGATGCTAGTACTCTAATAGCTAGTTAAACAAATAGACATACAGTGAAAGAAGACAGCCAGATGATGATCTTTAGATTTAAAGGATTAAAAAAACTGAATTCTAACCCACTGACTTCTTTCCAAAAAAATCCCCAAAGTCTCGTTTGCTTCATTTTTCCTGCCCGCTGTCTGTCGTTATTAACACTCTCTCAGACACTTGACTTTGCTGCTAGCTCCTCCCCTTTGCTGCTAGCTCCTCCCCTTTGCTGCTAGCTCCTCCCCTTTGCTGCTAGCTCCTCCCCTACCTGCTGCATATTCAACAGGAAGAAACGACAGCAAAGAGATGTAGCCTATACTCTAGGCTAGATTATTTTTAAGGTCTATTTTTACAGACTGTATGCACTATGCAGTACGTGCAAAGCCAAAGCGCAAATAGGACAAGATTTCGCGGGTTTACATAGGCTTTAAAAAAAAAAAAAAAAAAAAAAGGGGAATTTTTTTTTTTTTTTTTTCTCGTTCGGGAATCGGGGCTACACTCAAAACATCCGGGGAAAATCGGCTGGCTCCGCCCCTGGTCACAGACGCTAACACGCAGTCTGATTTTTCGATACGGTAGCATGGATTGATAGATATAGAGCTATAATTGTGCGCTACGGTAGGAAAATCTCACAAGGTTGGACAGATCGACATAACAGCGTCATTCCCCCTTGGGTTTAAGGTCTGGGGAAGGGAAAATATTCCACCCCCTGTCCAAATGTATAGGATACCGGGTATGAGATTTGCACAATCCATAAGCACAATATTCCCCTCGCTCGAACGCTTGACAGACCTTCCGCGCCTAGTTACGGTTGCTAAGCCATGATTGGCCTGTGGCGGTTTTCGGGCGTGGCCATTAGAGTCAATTAATAGCCATGATATGAAAAAAACAAAAAAACATGCATAAATAAATAAATGACACCCCTGACCAGACATAATCAAGTATTGCTAACATTACTAACAGCAGCATGTACTCGCATTGTTTGTGTGAACTGTCCCTTTAAGAAGGGAATCCAGCGCAGGACTTCATTACACATGTGTGTTCAATATTCAGAGGAGATTTCTGCTCAACACACACAGGGCTGGACTGGGGCTAAAACTCGGCCCTGGCAAACCCAGCCCATGAGTTCCCCGTTACTGGTTTTGCTGGGGTTAGGGCCTTAAATTGGAGTAAGTATATAAAACTAGGACAGGGACAAATAATGATATATATTATTGAATTTACTGCAAATGCAGATAACAAACGTAATATTGCACTTTTGTCACACAGAAATGCACCTGACAGTAAAGCATTGATTTAGAGCTGGGGTGAAGTAAAGTAAATTTACTGCTTTTAAATGCTCAACATTTACTCTCTCTCATGTCATTCAAACCTGTATGACTTTCTGTCTTCCGGGAAACACAAAAGAAGATATTTTGAAGAATGTTGGCAACCAAGCAATCGAATATTGTTTGAACAAAAAAACAGACTGAAATTACACAGATTCATTTAGGTTTGGAATGACACTGGGATGAGTAAACAATCACATCTTTGGGTTGAGCTACGCCTTTAAAAACAATAAAACATCTCAAGAGTTTTAGCTAATTTATGCAAGACACTGATATCTGTCTTTCATGAGGTCCTCAATGAAATAACATTAGTTCTATTACAAAGTTGATAAAACATTTAAAGAGAAAAGCTTTTTCCTTAATTCATGGGATCCAAGCTTTAAAGCTGTTGTGTTGAATTATAATGGCATTTGAACTGAGTTTAACTGTAAGATCATGGCAGTCACAGGTAAAACATGCTCCTCATTACCATGGGTATGCTTTTAAAATATATAAACCATATATAATAAACTATTGAATTTGTAATAAAAAAAATATTGTAAACATTTAGAAAATACGAAAACAGCCTCTATAAAAGTGATTTATATTTCGAAATATTTAATGTAAGTAATAATAGCAACGTTTTTAATAAATATGTTTCTTCCGAAACACCAATATTTCTTCTCTTTTAGGAGCTGCAGGTGAACTGTGGTTGTGCTGAAGTGATAAGTGTGTATTTGTGTGTATGCATGATGGGCCAGTCAGTGGCAAAAAACAACAAATAAAAACCTTGTATCGGCTCCAAAGTGCGTCGGCCCACCGGGAAAATGGTGAAAATGCCCGGTATGCCAGATTACCAGCCCAGCCCTGATGACGCTGGATTTGAACAAGCGTTTGAATGTAAGCCTCCACATGTCCCATAATAATCCCTGACCTCGGCTTGACCTGCGGCCGTCAGACTCTGCTCTATACTCTATATCACTCGTCTGCTGACTGGGTCATGTTCATAAGCAGTGTTTAATAATATTACATATGAATAAGGTGGGCTGTTAACTGCTGGAATGATGGCGTGTGTTCGGCCGTGATCCGTCTCTCTCGTCTGTGGTACTTCTGATTCTCGGGATCAGCAGAAGTTTAGTGAGTTCCCAAAGCTTTCTTCTGGCTCGAGGCCTTGACACGTCACAATCTGAGCCTGTTCTCAAAGTGTGTGTCAAGACACCGAACCATCTCTCACGCTCAGGAACGGGCGGAGGGGTTCGGCGCAGTCCAGAGAGGGACTACACACGCTTTATGAGATTATTACTGTACATGAGCCCGCCCGTTTAAACACACACCGCTCTCGAACCCGTCAGAGTTCACTCAGACTGATCCTGCAGTGCATTCTGGGGATCTTACAGGCTTTTGTTTTTCTGGAGTATTGGACAGCTTTTGCACACCATTATTACAACATAAATGTATTTTTATGATCTAACATGCCTCTGGTCCTGAAGGCAGTGATGAGATTCATCTGTAAAAACTGATCTGAGCGCATCAACAGACTGAGCCAAATAATGCACAACAACTGGACTCACATCCGAGAGGAAACAAAAGGGGATAAAATACATGTATTAAATTAAATAATCTATATAATAAAATCATTAAAAAGTAATGATTTATAAAATAAAACAATCATTTATAAAATAAATAAAATAATTTATATAATAAAATAATTTTAAAGTAATTATTTATAAAATAAAACAATTATTTACAAAATAAATAAAATAATTTATATAATAAAATAATTTAAAATAAATAAATATTTGAAAAAAATCTAAAATAATTTATATAATAAAGTAAAATAATTTATTTAATAAAATAATACATATAATAAAATAATTTAAAAGTAATTATTTATAAATAAAAAAAATTTATAAATTAAATAATTTATATAATAAAAAATAATTTATAAAATAAATAAAATAATTTATATAATAATTTAAAATAAATGATTTATAAAATATAAAAATAATTCATAAAATAACTAAAATAATTTATATAATAAAGTAAAATAATTTATTAAATAAAATAATACATATAACAAAATAATTTAACATAAATTATTTATCAAATTAAAATAATTAAATAAATAAATAATTAATAAAATAAATTAAAATAAGGGAAAATTGGACTCTTCAACAACTCTTCAAAATGCCTTAAAATCCAAGAAAAACAAATCTTCAAATACAGTAAAATAAAACAACTCTCACAACTCTTCAAAATTACTTAAATCAAAGTAAAAAAATAAAATAAAATAAAGTAAAATATGTAAAGGATTGCATTTCAGTGCAATACAAATAAAATTTGTAGTCTCACAGCAATCTCTCTGTCTGAACAGTTATAGATTTCTTATTCAACAAGACTTCAACTTCAACATAATGAGGAATTAAACAAAGCAGTAAACTGTAAATATATCAAATCTTCCAGATGACGTAGTTGGGAAAATTGGGAATATTGATGGTTTGAGAATAACTGTCTGTGACTCAAACATGCAGAAGAATGATATATTTAATGGCATTTATGGCTCCATGAAGAACCTTTGACGCTCCGAGCGACTACACACACCAGAATTTGTTCAATTTGTGGAATGAACCGGTGAGTGAGTGTGAGTGAGTGTGTGTGTGTGTGTGTGTGTGTGTGTGTGTGTGTGTGTGTGATGGGTAGGTTTAGGGGCAGGGGCAGTGTGAGTGTGTGTGTGTGTGAGTGTGTGTGTGTGTGTGTGATGGGTAGGTTTAGGGGCAGTGTGTGTGTGTGTGTGTGTGTGTGTGTGTAACACACTGTGTGATCCAAATCAATGGACATTTCATGTGCTATTGGCATACATGAATCTCTGAGGAGACGTGGTAAAATCAGTGTAAAGCACACCTGCTGTAGTTTATTTAACATGATGTTGAGCGATGAGATTAAACTCCTGCCGGGCACGTTTGGATATTCCTGTATTATCATTAATCTGAGCTCTTCATCTCATGCACAATAAAGCAACAGAAAACTGTGTGTTTCCATCCAGAGCGTTCCTCACGGAGACTCGTTCTGTCCTCCCTCATCAAATCCTCAGGTGATCCTGAACACAAACGCATCAGAGCCCAGAGAAACACTGCTCAGTCTAAAGACACATAAACGAACCCAATGCCGACTCATTCCGGCCCATAAAACAGCAGATACCGCTCGTGTGATAAATCACTGAGCACCAGTGCTGCGGAACAGTGCGGAAAGACGGGAGAAATAAGGAAAACAGACGGGAGAAGCTGTAATAATGCTGTTTGTTGTTATTCTGAGCGTTTGGCAGCGGCGCTCATGAAAACAAGAGAGTGAAGTTTGTGTCGGAGCTCATCTGGAAAATATTACAACAGGCCAAGAGTCACAGAGCCACACACACACACACACACACACACACACACACACACACACACACTCACACACACACACTCACACACTCTCACACACTCACACACACACACACAGAGTCCTGCACAGGATCATTGTGCCCTGTACGGTCAGTGTTACTGTGTCTGAGAACTGAGACGCGCTTCAGATCATTTTGATCCGTATGTACAGTATATGTCACGCATGGACACACACACACACACACACACACACACAAACACACACACACACAATTCAAGCTCAGGAAACCAGGCAGGGAAAAACAACTGAAACAGACGAGTGTTATTTCCTGAGGTTCATAGCGATAGTCATACACACATTCTCTCTCTCTCTCTCTCTCTCTCACACACACACACACACACTCACTAACCCACATAGTCACTCACACACACGCAAAAACAAACACGCACAAACAAACACACACAGTCTCATGCACACACAACCTCACACACACACACACGCAAACTCACTCACACACAAACACACACAAACACAAACTCTCACTAACCCACACACTCACACAGACACACACACACACACACACTGCCCCTACACCTACCCATCACACAGACACACACACACACACACTGCCCCTAAACCTACCCATCACACACACACACACACACACACTACCCATCACAGGAGACATGCTGCATTTTTACATTTTCAAAAACATCTCTTAGTGTGATTTATAAGATGTTTTCCTCATGGGGACCAAAAATGTCCCCACAAGGACAAGGATTTTGGATATTGCCATCTTTGTGGGGACATTTTGTCCCCATACCGTAGGGATTACCAGTCCACACACACTCTCTCACACACAAAATAGGCCCCAAAATGAGTATCCCGAATCCCACCATGTTTGATGAGGGATGAGATCTGAGATGGTTATGATCCGTACAGTATATGTCTCGCATGGACACACACACGTGATGTAAGGTTTTACTGGGCATCATCTGATAGGGTAACAGGCCTTTCAGCACAGCAGACGCAGGCATTGAGACGCACAGGTCTCTGGGAAGCAGTGTCAGCAGTGTGTGGAGTCTGTGCTTCCGTCTCACACGTACCGGAATGATGACATCACCGGCCGGCAGATCAGGGAACCCCTGACAACAGCGCCAGAACGGGGGCCAGGGATTAAACTCTCCATCTGCGGGATCACTGGAGCAGCGCGCATGGATGACATGCATTATTAATGCTTTTACTCAAAGCTCTGTGTTCTCATTCACATGAATATGAGTGGATGATATGACGTTTGGGCATGCTAGACTACAAGTACAACAGATTTTACTAATTGTTTTGTAATCGTATTGCACGCAGATTTCATCAGCTCACATTTATAGAGAAAAATACATTAATCTATAAGAAAAAAACAATTTATTTTTAAAGTTCAAAAGAAAGTTTTACATTTTAAGATGTTTGACAGTTCTAAATTTCAAAACAAAGGTTTAAAGTTTAAAAGTTCAAAACAGTGTTTGAATATTTGAGCTCAAAAGTTCTACATTTCATAAAGTTTGTGTGGCGAGGTGGGCGAGCGAGAGACGTGGGAGGAGCGAGCGAGACCGGTGTGTGATTGGGAATGAGCGTCTCCTGCGAGGCACACCGGGCTCGAGTCCTCTCATGAGGGAGCTCGGAGGAATATCAGGATGAGCGACACCAGGGACGGATGAGAGAGGACCAGGCCTGGACTTTATGTTGTGTTTATGTTTTATTATGTGTGTGTGGCAGCCGTCCGTCCCATCGGTTTGTTTATTAGTACAGTTTGAAAATTTGAAAGTTCAAAAGAAAGTTTTACATTTTAAAATGTTTGAAAGTGCAAAAGTTCTAAATTTCAAAATACTGTTTGAAATTTTGAGTTAAAAAGTTATACATTTAAAATTTGAAAGTTCAAAAATTCAAAAGTTCAACGTTTGAAAATTTGAACGTTCAAAACAATGTTTGAATATTTGAGAAAGTTCTACATTTCAAAATACTGTTTGAAAATATAGTTCAAAAGTTAAAAATTTTGTTTGGAAATATTTAGTTCATAAGTTCGACATTTCAAAACGTTTGAAAGTTTAAAATTCAAAAGTTCAACATTTGAAAATGTGAACGTTCAAAGCAATGTTTAAAAAGAAAATTATACATTTGACAATGTTCAAAACAAACAATGCTGGAAAATGTTAATATTCAAAACGTTTAAAAGTGTGAAAGCTCAAATTAACACATGGACATTTAAAAGATATTTTGAAAGTTTGAAAATGACCCAGAACTTCAGTTCTACAAAACTAGAGACAAACCTAAAATCCAATCCTCTCAAATGTTGATATTAATAAAAACAAACATTCAACAACATGTCCACATATATTTGTAAAAAGGGTTGTTGCTGTAGTGTCAGACTGCAGTGTTAATAGTGAAAGAAAGCTAGCGTGCAAGCGGCCGTAATGCCCGCTAATCCCTGGCACGGCTGGCATGAAGAGGGCAGCAGGTGGCACTAATGTGGCCTGGCGTTGAAAGTCTTTCACACACTCTCTGACCCCGCTGCGTCTCTTTGACCGTGAACAGAGCCATGCGGTCAGGGAATGAGCCCTGAGCCCAGTGTCTGACCAACACTTTCTATTGTTTCAGGTGATATCAGAGAAACATTAACAAGCGAGTATAAAAAGATTTATTCAGCTTCATAATATGCCCCATAACTAAATTTTTATGGGCAAAACATTTTTTGGCATATCGAGCATTTTATTCAAGCATAATTTGTCAACATATAATTTGCTCAGCAACTATGAAAACAAACACCCATGCAACTGCATAACAACTCCCTAGCAACCATCCAGAACACCATAGCAAATCTGCATAGCAAATCCCAAGCAATCAAACTAAATATACTATTACCAACCACCTAGAACACCATATCTACTCAACTGCATTGCAACTCCCTAGAAACTATCCAAAACATTCTAGCAACCCACTAGAACACCATAGCAACTGCATAGTAACTCCTTAGCAACCACACAAAACACTCTAGCAAGAACCCGAAACACAATATAAATTCCTTAACAACTAACACTCTAGCATCCACTTAGATCACTATAGCAACTCAACTGCTTTGCATGTTCATAACAACCCCCCAAAATACTCTAGCAAACCCCCTAAGACAGGGGTGGGGAACCTTTTTCCTATCAAAGGCCATTTACATTTTGTTTCTAGGGCCTAGAACATCATAGCAACTCCCTAGCAAGTGACCAAAATACTCAAGCAACCACACAAATTACCCAAGTGACCAACAAGAACACCATATTTACTGCATAGCAGCCACCCTAGCGACCACCTAGAATACCATAGTAACTGCATAACAACACCATAGCGGCCACCAAGAACAGCAGAATTACTGCACAGCAACACCCTAGTGACCACCTAGAACACCATAGTAACTGCATAGCAACACCCTAGTGACCACCTAGAACACCATAGTAACTGCATAGCAACACCCTAGCGGCCACCTAGAACACCATAGTTACTGCATAGCAACACCCTAGCGGCCACCTAGAACACCATAGTTACTGCATAGCAACACCCTAGCGCCACCTAGAACATCATAGTAACTGCATAGCAGCCACCCTAGCGCCACCTAGAACACCATAGTTACTGCATAGCAACACCCTAGCGGCCACCTAAAACACCATAGTTACTGCATAACAACACCCTAGTGGCCACCTAGAACACCATGGTAACTGCATAGCAACACCCTAGCGACCACCTAGAACACCATAGTTAATGCATAGCAACACCCTAGCGCCACCTAGAACACCATAGTTACTGCATAGCAACACCCTAGCGGCCACCTAGAACACCATAGTAACTGCATAACAACACCCTAGCGGCCACCTAGAACACCATAGTAACTGCACAGCAACACCTAGCGACCACCTAGAACACCATAGTAACTGCATAGCAACACCCTAGCGACCACCTAGAACACCATAGTTACTGCATAGCAACACCCTAGCGGCCACCTAGAACACCATAGTTACTGCACAGCAACACCCTAGCGCCACCTAGAACACCATAGTTACTGCACAGCAACACCCTAGCGACCACCTAGAACACCATAGTTACTGCATAACAACACCCTAGCGACCACCTAGAACACCATAGTAACTGCACAGCAACACCCTAGCGCCACCTAGAACACCATAGTAACTGCATAACAACACCCTAGCGACCACCTAGAACACCATAGTTACTGCATAGCAACACCCTAGCGGCCACCTAGAACACCATAGTTACTGCATAGCAACACCCTAGTGACCACCTAGAACACCATAGTAACTGCATAGCAACACCCTAGCAGCCACCTAGAACACCATAGTTACTGCATAGCAACACCCTAGTGACCACCTAGAACACCATAGTAACTGCATAGCAACACCCTAGTGACCACCTAGAACACCATAGTAACTGCATAGCAACACCCTAGCAGCCACCTAGAACACCAGAGTTACTGTATAGCAACACCCTAGCGCCACCTAGAACACCATAGTTACTGCATAGCAACACCCTAGCGGCCACCTAGAACATCATAGTAACTGCATAGCAGCCACCCTAGCGGCCACCTAGAACACCATAGTTACTGCATAGCAACACCCTAGCGCCACCTAAAACACCATAGTTACTGCATAACAACACCCTAGTGGCCACCTAGAACACCATGGTAACTGCATAGCAACACCCTAGCGACCACCTAGAACACCAGAGTTACTGCACAGCAACACCCTAGCGCCACCTAAAACACCATAGTAACTGCATAGCAACACCCTAGCGACCACCTAGAACACCATAGTAACTGCACAGCAACACCCTAGCGACCACCTAGAACACCATAGTAACTGCACAGCAACACCCTAGCGACCACCTAGAACACCAGAGTTACTGCACAGCAACACCCTAGCGACCACCTAGAACACCATAGTAACTGCATAGCAACACCCTAGCGACCACCTAGAACACCATAGTTACTGCATAGCAACACCTAGCGGCCACCTAGAACACCATAGTTATTGCATAGCAACACCCTAGCGCCACCTAGAACACCATAGTAACTGCATAACAACACCCTAGCGCCACCTAGAACACCATAGTAACTGCATAACAAAAGCCCTAGCGGCCACCTAGAACACCATAGTTACTGCATAGCAACACCCTAGCGCCACCTAGAACACCATAGTAACTGCATAACAACACCCTAGTGGCCACCTAGAACACCATAGTAACTGCATAACAACACCCTAGCGACCACCTAGAACACCATAGTTACTGCATAGCAACACCCTAGCGCCACCTTGAACACCATAGTTACTGCATAGCAACACCCTAGCGGCCACCTAGAACACCATAGTAACTGCATAACAACACCCTAGCGACCACCAAGAACACCATAGTAACTGCATAACAACACCCTAGTGGCCACCTAGAACACCATAGTAACTGCATAACAACACCCTAGCGACCACCAAGAACACCATAGTAACTGCATAACAACACCTAGCGACCACCAAGAACACCATAGTAACTGCATAACAACACCCTAGTGGCCACCTAGAACACCATAGTAACTGCATAACAACACCCTAGCGACCACCAAGAACACCATAGTAACTGCATAGCAACACCCTAGCGGCCACCTAGAACACCATAGTAACTGCATAACAACACCCTAGCGGCCACCTAGAACACCATAGTAACTGCATAACAACACCCTAGCGCCACCTAGAACACCATAGTAACTGCATAACAACACCCTAGCGACCACCAAGAACACCATAGTAACTGCATAACAACACCCTAGCGCCACCTAGAACACCATAGTAACTGCATAACAACACCCTAGCGACCACCAAGAACACCATAGTAACTGCATAACAACACCCTAGCGCCACCAAGAACACCATAGTAACTGCATAACAACACCCTAGCAGCCACCTAGAACACCATAGTAACTGCATAGCAACACCCTAGCGACCACCTAGAACACCATAGTAACTGCATAACAACACCCTAGTGGCCACCAAGAACACCAGAGTTACTGCATAACAACACCCTAGCAGCCACCTAGAACACCATAGTAACTGCATAACAACACCCTAGCGACCACCAAGAACACCATAGTAACTGCATAACAACACCCTAGCAGCCACCTAGAACACCATAGTAACTGCATAACAACACCCTAGTGGCCACCTAGAACACCAGAGTTACTGCATAACAACACCCTAGCAGCCACCTAGAACACCATAGTAACTGCATAACAACACCCTAGTGGCCACCTAGAACACCATAGTAACTGCATAACAACACCCTAGTGGCCACCTAGAACACCATAGTAACTGCATAACAACACCCTAGCAGCCACCTAGAACACCATAGTAACTGCATAACAACACCCTAGTGGCCACCTAGAACACCAGAGTTACTGCATAACAACACCCTAGCAGCCACCTAGAACACCATAGTAACTGCATAACAACACCCTAGCGACCACCTAGAACACCATAGTAACTGCATAACAACACCCTAGTGGCCACCTAGAACACCATAGTAACTGCATAGCAACACCCTAGCGACCACCTAGAACAGCAGAATTACTGCACAGCAACACCCTAGCGCCACCTAAAACACCATAGTAACTGCATAACAACACCCTAGTGACCACCTAGAACAGCAGAATTACTGCACAGCAACACCCTAGCGGCCACCTAGAACACCATAGTTACTGCATAGCAACACCCTAGCGACCACCTAGAACAGCAGAATTACTGCACAGCAACACCCTAGCGCCACCTAAAACACCATAGTAACTGCATAACAACACCCTAGCGACCACCTAGAACAGCAGAATTACTGCACAGAAACACCCTAGCGCCACTTAAAACACCATAGTAACTGCATAACAACACCCTAGCGACCACCTAGAACACCATAGTAACTGCATAGCAACACCCTAGCGACCACCTAGAACACCAGAGTTACTGCATAGCAACACCCTAGCAGCCACCTAGAACAGCAGAATTACTGCACAGCAACACCCTAGTGACCATCTAGAACACCATAGTAACTGCATAGCAACACCCTAGTGGCAACCTAGAACACCAGAGTTACTGCATAGCAACACCCTAGCGGCCACCTAGAACAGCAGAATTACTGCACAGCAACACCCTAGTGACCACCTAGAACACCATAGTTACTGCATAGCAACACCCTAGCAGCCACCTAGAACACCAGAGTTACTGCATAGCAACACCCTAGCGGCCACCTAGAACAGCAGAATTACTGCACAGCAACACCCTAGTGACCACCTAGAACACCATAGTAACTGCATAGCAACACCCTAGTGACCACCTAGAACACCAGAGTTACTGTATAGCAACACCCTAGCGGCCACCTAGAACACCATAGTAACTGCATAGCAACACCCTAGCGACCACCTAGAACACCAGAGTTACTGTATAGCAACACCCTAGCAGCCACCTAGAACACCAGAGTTACTGCATAGCAACACCCTAGCGACCACCTAGAACACCAGAGTTACTGCATAGCAACACCCTAGCAGCCACCTAGAACACCAGAATTACTGCACAGCAACACCCTAGCGGCCACCTAAAACACCATAGTAACTGCATAACAACACCCTAGCGACCACCTAGAACACCATAGTAACTGCATAGCAACACCCTAGCGACCACCTAGAACACCAGAGTTACTGCATAGCAACACCCTAGCGGCCACCTAGAACAGCAGAATTACTGCATAGCAACACCCTAGCGGCCACCTAGAACACCATAGTTACTGCATAGCAACACCCTAGCGGCCACCTAGAACACCATAGTAACTGCACAGCAACACCCTAGCGGCCACCTAGAACACCATAGTTACTGCATAACAACACCCTAGCGGCCACCTAGAACACCATAGTTACTGCATAGCAACACCCTAGCGACCACCTAGAACACCATAGTAACTGCACAGCAACACCCTAGCAACCACTTCAAATACACTATAGCAAGCACTCACATTTCCTTATTACCGTTCATGATGCTCTCATTTCTGAAGGCCGTCTCGGCCTGAATTCCTCGAGCGTCAGCATTCTTCCTCCTGCTATTAAAGAGAGGAATGGATTAGCGGAGGCAACAATCTATTAGGAGCTGAGGGCAGCAGTTAATCCACACATGAAAGTGCCCGATGTTCCTGTCTAACGCTGTGTGACAGCAGTATAATGGAGCTCCGCCGTGCTGAAACTAAACTAATCCGTGTCGTCTTTTGTAGGGCTTCGGCTCTGAATACAGAGATGTGTGGGTGAAGCTCCACCTATTTGTCTTGAAAAGCGAAGGATTTGTACATCCTTATCAAAACTAGTGCGGTTAAACATGTTCTGCGTGAGTGGGAGGAATGTGCAGATGAGAGGCGAACGCTCGCCGTTCTGGACGATATATGATGCTTTTAAGATGGAAGATGCGTTCAGAGTGTTTAAAGCTGGCACAGATACTGCATGTTCTCCAGCTCTGTGTTTATGAAGGATCCAGCCCGAGTAAATATTCCTGCTCAGGTTTATGTCTTATGTACATTAATGAGCTCATTCGTTTGTCAGATCTGAGAACGGGGAGTTTAGAACATCAGGATACATTAGGCCCGTGTGTTTTTGTTTTAGTCGGCCGCACTAACCAGTAAACGTTAAAAGTGCTACTAACAATCCTACAAAAGTTAGAAACATCCTACTGCAGGCAAAGTGGAGCTTTATGTAGATACTATTAGCACAAATCCTTCTTTTGTGATCACATTGCATTGATAAGGTTCAACAGAAATATCAAACAGACAGCCGTGTTCTGATTGGTCTGTTCTATCATCACCTGTCAATCAATCAGTGCTGCTATAAAGGTCACTAAAGTCAGGGAAAGCCATTGTGTTATTGACGAGAAAATCTCTGCTCTTTAATAATAATTTACAAGTTAACGATGCATTTGTGTCAATAAAGGATGAGGATTTATATTGATAGTGACCAACTTTGTAACAATCTCTTAAGAACGTTTAGATTTTTTTGCAGCGAACTGTGTGTAAAGGTAACTAACTGTATGTTAGTGGGTGGGATATATTAGGCAGCAAGTGAACATCTTGTCCTCAGAGTTGATGTGTTAGAAGCAGGAAAAATGGGCAAGCGTAAGGATTTGAGCGAGTTTGACAAGGGCCAGATTGTGATGGCTAGACGACTGGGTCAGAGCATCTCCAAAACTGCAGCTCTTGTGGGGTGTTCCCGGTCTGCAGTGGTCAGGATCTATCAAAAGTGCTCCAAGGAAGGAACAGTGGAGAACCGGCCACAGGGTCATGGGCGGCCCAGGCTCATTGATGCACGTGTGGAGCGAAGGCTGGCCCGTGTGGTCCGATCAAACAGACGAGCTACTGGAGCTCAAACTGCTCAAGAAGTTAATGCTGGTTCTGATAGAAAGGGCTCAAAATACACAGAGCATCTCAGTTTGTTGAGTATGGGGCGGCATAGCCGCTGACCAGTCAGGTGCCCATGCTGACCCCTGACCCCGCCGAAGCACCAACAGTGGCACGTGAGCATCAGAACTGGACCACGGAGCAATGGAAGAAGGTGGCCTGGTCTGATGATCACGTGTTCTTTACATCACGTGGATGGCCGGGTGTGTGTGGCTTACCTGGGGAACACATGGCCCCAGGATGCACTATGGGAAGAAGGCGAGCCGGGCGGAGGTGATGCTTTGGGCAATGTTCTGCTGGGAAACCTTGGGTCCTGCCATCCATGTGGATGTTCCTTTGACACGTCCCACCTACCTAAGCATTGTTGCAGACCATGTACAGCCTTTCATGGAAACGGTATTCCCTGGTGGCTGTGGCTCTTCCAGCAGGATAATGCTCCTGACACAAAGCACAAATGCTTCAGGAATGGTTTGAGGAGCACAACAACGAGTTTGAGGTGTTGACTTGGCCTCCAAATTCCCCAGATCTCAATCCAATCGAGCATCTTTGGGATGAGCTGAACAAACAAGTGCGATCCATGGAGACCCCACCTCACAACTTACAGGACTTAAAGGATCTGCTGCTAACATCTTGGTGCCAGATACCACAGCACACCTTCAGGGGTCTAGAGGAGTCCATGCCTCGATGGGTCAGAAAAAGGGGGACCAACAACGTGAAGAGCCTGACATGACTCCATGTGGAAGAGGCTTTGATACCGTATCATGTGTTCAGGAAATTAAAATTAGAGGCTGGACAGGAAGGAGGGATGGACGAATAAATGCGTCGACCTTATCAGCAGTGAGCTGAACAAATATTCCCATAATTCAATTTGAGTCGGTCCACAGCTGAGAATCTGGCCCGTTAAAACAACAGAGGTTAATAAAACAAGGACTCGCTCCGTTACGCCACATCAAGACTGGAGGAGACAGAAGTCTCTCACTGCTTTGTGTCGGATCTCAGTCTTCAAATCACTTGAAACCCAAAAGTGAAAAGAACAGAACACTTCTGTTGTGTTTTTATGAAGCTCAATATACGGACACACAAATGGGTTTTTTACCTGTTTAGGACTGTGGTCGGGTCTATCTCATGTTCAGCAGCAGTTTCTGCTCTCATGCATGAACTCGTCACTCTCCACTCTGCATTCCCATCAGCCTTTGCTGTCCAGGTGCAAAACTGAAGGTACTAATTTGACCTGCTGACCAAAAATTCCAGGGGAAATGTTTAAATACTCACACACACTCACTCACTCACTCGCACACACACACGCACACACGCACACACACACACACACACACACACACACACACACACACACACACACACACACACACACACACACACACACACACACACACACACACACACACACACTGCCCCTGCCCCTAAACCTACCCATCACACACACACGCACACACACACACACACACACACACACACACACACACACACACACACACACACACACACACACACACACACACACACACACACACACACACACACACACACACACACACACACACACACACACACACACACACACACACACACACACACACACACACACACACACACACACACACACACACACACACACACACACTCACACACACACACACTACCCATCACAGGAGACTGCACAGTTTACTTTCTGTGATAAAAACCTCATCCTGTGTGATTTATAAGCATTTTGAAAAGTGAGGACATGGGGAACGTCCTCATATTTCACCCTCTTTTTGTAATACCTGTGTCATACCCATGTCATTATACACATTTGTGTCCTCATCTCTCTCTCTCTCTCTGCGTGTTAACAACCATGTTTTAACAATCTATTTTAACCGTGTTGTGTCTTGAATCACCGCACTCGTCCCGTGACCGAACACTCCTGCGCCGCTCGTGAAAGCGTTTGAAGATCATTTGGATAGTTTGGATCTTTTGTGTGAGTTTAAAGGCCGTTTGTCGTGCGCTGAGAGTTGAAGCACATCAGGGTGAAGATGAGAGAAGAGTGAAGCTGATGCTTTGGCTAGCGGGCGATTATCTGAACACAAACATCAGCACATTAATCCCATCATGCCTGTGAGGTCTCGCCAGAGCTCTTTATGCTCAGGAGAGCTGGTCGAGAACACACTATGAAGCTGAAACACACCTTTCATATGAAGTACTTTTGTTTCCCCAGTAAATCTGTCTTAATTTAAAAGGACAGTCCCTTTACATTTTTTTTATTTTATTTTTTTCCATACATGAGGAACAGAAATGTTAGGTTACCAACATTCTTCAAAATAACTTCTTTTGTCTTCGGCACAAGACAGAAAATCATACATTTAGAACAACTTGAGGGCGAATAAATGGTAACAGGATTTTAATTTTTGGGTGAACTGTCCCTTTAAGAAGAATTTTACTAAAAATATTTTTGCTGTGTTGAAAACAGCTTTTCAGGTTGACTTAAAGACGATGTGAATGTCACTAACAACTAGAAATGCGAAGAATTTTTTTTTTATATAAAAAAAGCTCATTAAATAAGTTAGTCCCGCCCCCAAACTCACGTGATTGGTTGATACCGAGTCCGACAGGCTGCTTAAAGGGATAGTTCACTTTGAAATTAAATGTTGATATGTTTTAGCTGACCTCATGGGCATCCGAGATGTAGGAGTATTTATTTCCCCAGTAGTTTCAATTTTGATCATTTTAGGTCAAAGCGTTCTTGTCTGTGCCTCACATAATGCAGGTCTATGGTCACCACCTCAAAGAGCATCCACAGAGAAGATCAAATTAAACAATCCCCCATCGTAAGTACACACTGATGGCCTAAGACACCAAACCAGCCGTTTGTGTGAGAAAACGAACTAACTAAAGCCAGAACGAGTGAATGTCCCAACAGGAAACACGCACACGCGCCCTCGGATCAGTCGAGCGTAGTGCTGTACAAAAGGTAAAAACGATATAAATACTGTTGGTTTTCACACAAACGGCTGGTTTGGTGTCTTAGGCCATCAGTGTGTGCTTACGATGGGGATTGTTTAATTTGGACTTCTGTGTATGCTCTTGAGGTGGTGACCATAGACCTGCATTATGTGAGGCACAGACAAGAACGGTTTGACCTAAAATGATCAAAATTGAAACTACTGGGGAGTAACTTACATTTAATTTCAAAGTGAACTATCCCTTTAAACTAACGGATCAATGTTTTGAAAGCGAGAGTCAAAAAACTACCCGAACGTTAAACTAATAAAATATCTTTATAAAGGCTTCTTATGGTGTTGACATGTTGTGTGTGTACAGAAAATAAACTTGTGAATAACATGACATGAAGAACTGCCTGTTTAAACGGGCTCTTGAGTTTTTCAGATTGATTGATGACGCGTCACCTTGTCAAAGGAAGGGTTACGGATCGCGGCAAACAGCCGTAAAGGATTCCCGTATGAACCGCGAGGCTCAGCACCAGAGCCCGGACATGTTCTCATGTTTTGTGCTGCTATCATTCATTCACTCACTCCCTCTGGAATGAGAAAAATGATTTAAAATCATGTGACGTGAAGAGCGGGCGCTTCATTAAACCAACACCGACCCCTGCAGGCCGCTCGAGTTACTGCATGTGCAGAAATAAAATCAAAATAGACTTGCATTTAAAAATTATCGTTTCATTTTGATGAATGAGAGACATAATAAACGTATAAAGTGTCCATATACATACATAAGGCCACTGTTTTGTTAGTTTCTCATTAAATGTGAATTATTTTGGATGCAGAAAAAGCTTCTGACACTGAAAATGCTTAAAGTGAACATACATAGCCACATGAAAAAAATACTATAGTATATTATAGTAATGTTACTCTAGTAAATACTATAGTGTTTTTGAACCATACTATAGTAAATATACTACAGTAAATTAACAAAGTTTAGTAAATACTATAATATACTACAATTTACTGCGGTATCTTTACTATAGTATGGATCAAAAACACTATAGTATTTACTAGAGTAATGTTACTGTAATATTCTACAATTTACTGTAGTATCTTTACTATAGTACGGTTCAAAAACACTATAGTATTTACTAGAGTAATGTTACTGTAATATTCTACAATTTACTGTAGTATCTTTACTATAGTATGGTTCAATAACACTATAGTATTTACTAGAGTAATGTTACTGTAATATTCTACAATTTACTGTAGTATCTTTACTATAGTACGGTTCAAAAACACTATAGTATTTACTAGAGTAATGTTACTGTAATATTCTACAATTTACTGTAGTATCTTTACTATAGTACGGTTCAAAAACACTATAGTATTTACTAGAGTAATGTTACTGTAATATTCTACAATTTACTGTAGTATCTTTACTATAGTACGGTTCAAAAACACTATAGTATTTACTAGAGTAATGTTACTGTAATATTCTACAATTTACTGTAGTATCTTTACTATAGTACGGTTCAAAAACACTATAGTATTTACTAGAGTAATGTTACTATAATATTCTACAATTTACTGCGGTATCTTTACTATAGTACGGTTCAAAAACACTATAGTATTTACTAGAGTAATGTTACTGTAATATTCTACAATTTACTGTAGTATCTTTACTATAGTACGGTTCAAAAACACTATAGTATTTACTAGAGTAATGTTACTATAATATTCTACAATTTACTGTAGTATCTTTACTATAGTAATGGTTAAAAACACTATAATATTTATTAGAGTAATGTTACTATAATATTCTACAATTTACTGTAGTATCTTTACTATAGTACAGTTAAAAACACTATAATATTTACTAGAGTAATGTTACTATAATATTCTACAATTTACTGTAGTATCTTTACTATAGTACGGTTCAAAAACACTATAGTATTTACTAGAGTAATTTTACTGTAATATACTATAGTATAATATAGTATTTTTTCATGTGGGCACTGCGCAAATGCAGATTATTTTCCACAAAAAAAAAACTAAAACATGAACATATTTCCTTTTATTATGAGCATTAGTATACAGTGCTGTAAATCCATAACATCAATACAATCTCAATTACACAATTATTGTAGCACCGAAGATGATGATTTCATTATAAAATAAAATAAAAACACTATTGAACTCAAGAAAATATCTTTGGGCGACAAGCCTCGTTTTTCATTCCACCACGAATCAAAATGTTCACACTTTTTCAAGTATATGAATATTAAAAATACACACAATGCTGAACTGTTAATATACAGGTGTAAATAATGTCTACACGACTCTTGGCACATAGTGCATCATTATAGTCCTTTAATTTCTGATACAGACCTTATATAGTCCAGTCGTCTATCAACAGGATGATAGTCAAAGGTTCGTTAGCTGCTCGGAGATGATCCGTTATACTGTAGGTTAACCTAAAACAGGCTCAAACTCAATATCCTTCAAGTTACATTATCAAACATTAAGTGTAATCAAGCAGACTTTGGTTGAAAGCGGAAAGTCTCATAGTTCAGATGATTTATTCTACTGCTACTAAGCATTTAAAATACTTCTCAGGTATTCACACATACAGTAGAGAAGGGTAATATATCTCTCATCCCGCTGGAGGTTAAAGGTCGTCAGTAGTAAAAACAGCACCATTACACTGTAAACCTCTGGTTAGTGACAAAAGAAAATGATCAATATTTTAAAACACGATTTCCTGTCATAAGAATATGACGTATGTACATTTAATTACAGAATAAATATTGTCAAACATAAATAAACGCATGATTATGAGAGGTAGGGTTATGCCATTTTAATTTGATCTACTTTAATCTTCCCTTCTAATAAAACTCGAGTGACGCACAACTGATCAAAGCATGTAATCTAGTCCATATTATGTGTCAAATAATTGAATTTTGTGACATGATATCTGACTTTTCCACGGATTCTGGTCTCCCAACGTCAACTACACCAAAAAAAGTAAGTGTTAATGTTGCCTTAACATTTTAAGTTTAGTCAACTTGAAATATGAAGTTGTACTAAGTGACAACTTGGATATTTGAGTTGACTAAACTTAAAATTTTAAGTTTCAAACCACCTAAGGTTTGTTTTATTTAAAGGATTCACTTCAAAATGAAAATGTCCTGTTTCCTCACCCCCATCTCATCCGAGCTGTTCATGTCTGTCTTTCTTCAGTGGGAAAGAAATTCAGTTTTTTGAGGAAGACATTCCAGGATTTTCCTCCACATAACGGACTTCAATGGGAACCAACGGCTGAAGGTCCAAATCACTGCAGTTTCAGAGGAAGGGCTTCAGAGGCTCAGCACGATCCCAGAGGAATAGGGTCTGATCCTGATAAACCATCCCACATTTTCAAGAAAAATAGACTTTTATATAGTTTTAACCTCAAATGCGTGATTTCAGTATCGTGCTTCTTCATGCCGTATGACATCATCCCGTCGGAAAGGTCACATGACGTAAGTGGACGTACCGACCCAGTGTTTTCATGCAAAGACTAAATCAAACGTCCTTTACACAAATTAAGGTAAACCAACAATGTCAGACGATTTTAAAGTTGGAGGAGAACATTAGATGGAGATTTTCTACATCACATGACCTTTCCGACGTGATGTCATACGCCGTGATGAAGCACAACACCGAAGTCACGCATAAAATGTGGCATGGTTTGTCTAGATCAGACCCTATTCCTCTGGGATCGTGCTGAGCCTCTGAATCCCTTCCTCTGAAACTGCAGTGATTTGGACCTTCAGCCGTTGGTTCCCATTGAAGTGGAATTATTTCCTCCAAAAAATGTCTTTTCCACTGAAGAAAGACAGACATGAACAGCTCGGATGAGATGGGGGTGAGGAAATCGTCAGGACATTTTCATTTTGAAGTGAACTGATCCTTTATTTTTTGCTTCACATTGTTCTGTTCTGCCAGATTAGTAACCGTATAAAAAGCAAAAGCACATGCTTGATCAAACTGCTTAGCACCGTAAATGATGTCGGCATGCTATTAAATATTATTAAAAACTATCATATATTCAGGACGGTCTTATACACTTTCAGACATTTTACATTAAAGACAATCGTCGAGATAAAGAGATTTCAGTAGCGCTAGTTTTCAGTGTTTGTCCTTTTCTAGATTGTCATGCCCATGTTAAACGTTCAAATATACAAAACATTCAATTATTTATATTTTCATATCAAGCTGTTTGCTGTCGTCAGGGTCTCACATCTTAAACTCGTTAACAGTGGACAAACAGCAGATATTCTGGATTATGAAACATTTTGAAATTGTTAAATAAATCCCTTTACGTCAACTAAAAATGAAGATACACCCACCCAATCTCATTTGGTTCAACGGGATCTCGACTGACCAGATCATTCATGCAACAACCTGCGTTTCCATTAAAACAAATCCATTCTGCATCCTGATTCTTGGAGAGACTCACTTATTTGGTTCTCGTTACTTTCCTGCAGAAGCCGGACGTCGGAAAGGTTTCTGATGGCTTACCGTAGCTGCCAGACGTTAAAGAGAGACGCAAAGTGAGATTTTCTGAAGAGTTCTGTTCAGTTGAACACGAAGGACAAAGTCACGGTGGCCTTTTCCTTACTGGATTTTGACAGAAAGGCCCGTATGAGGATGAGGAAGACACTTCCCACAGAAACCGCCACAGCGGCCGTAGATTCTAGTGCCGTCCTTCGCAAGACGAGGGAAAGAAACAATAAAATAAACACTATTAAATCACTGTGTACAACAATAATAGTAATAATGATTATAGCTGCAAGCAGCAATTAAGGGGTCAAGCACAAAAAAGACATGATGAGTCTTGTAATATGGTTAAATTGCTTTTCACTTTTGATCAGTAGGTGGCACCGTGATCAAACTGATATGAATCAAAAAGCTTTTAATAACTTTTTGGCGGCATGGTCTGAAGATGATCTGAGTTAGAGGTCTGCATTCCCGCGACCAGATATTTTGCTCCGCGGGATTACATTTCCGACTACAACACGGTAACGGTCGGTAACTCTGGTGTAATTTGAACGGGAGCGGTCGGTCATTCAATATCACGTTCCTGACGTCCTTTCAGAACAGCATATATTTGCTTTACTTAATCTTATTTTAGGACAAAATTCAAAATGGCTGATGCCAAATGGGAAACGTTGGGTATTATTCGACTCGGTATGTTGCACTGAATCAAAAGAGACCAGTTTTATGATTTTTGACAAAACTGTTCAGAAGTTAAATGCAAAAATATAATTTTTTCATATCTCCTGACCAGTAGGTGGCGCTGTGCTGAAACTCTGCATGCAGCCTCACGTGATGTTTGTAATGACATGTACCAATATTAGTCTCAATTTGATAAAGTGTTGCGGAGATACAGCCTTGAGTCCATTTTAATGTGCTCTTCGTTTAATTAATTTGCGGGTTATTTGAAAACGGTTTGGTTTAACAAAAAAAATGTAATACCGTTATACCGACATGGCCTGAAAATGATCTAAGCCGAATTTGGTGAAAATCGAAATTGTGTATCATTCGTCTCGTCACATTGCACTGAATCAAAATAGGCCAGTTTTAGGATTTTTGGGCAAACCGTTAAGAAGTTATAAGCAAAAATAACCATATCTCCTGACCAGTAGGTGGCGCTGTGTTTAAACATTGCATGTAGCCTAACATAATGCTCTTGATAACATGTACCAATATTCGACTGAATTTGATAAAGTGTTGCTGAGATACAGCCTTACGTCCACTTTAATGTGCTCTTCATTTAATTAATTTGCAGGTTTTTTGAGAACGATTTGGTTTATCAAAAAACATTAAAAAACTTTTTATCCAGCATGGCCTCAAAATGATCTGAGCTGAATTTGGCGAAAATCTAAATTGTGTATCATTTGTGTATCTTCACAAAACTGGTCTCTTTTGATTCAGTGCAATCAAAATTTGGTGAAAACAACATACAGCATTTTACGACAAAATTCAAAATGGCTGATGCCAAATGGGAAACGTTGGGTATTATTCGACTCGGTATGTTGCACTGAATCAAAAGAGACCAGTTTTATGATTTTTGACAAAACTGTTCAGAAGTTAAATGCAAAAATAGCAATTTTTTCATATCTCCTGACCAGTAGGTGGCGCTGTGCTGAAACTCTGCATGCAGCCTCAGGTGATGTTTGTAATGAGACGTACCAATATTAGTCTCAATTTGATAAAGTGTTGCGGAGATACAGCTGTATGTCTGATGTGAGACAATATTGGTTAGAAATTGCACAAAATTTATTAGCATGAACACAAGTGCAACTTCAGACCGTAGGTGGCGCTAGAGGGATTGAGTTAGAGACTCCAAATTGGCTGTGGAGACAGCTCAGACTGTCCTCTATCTGCGTATAGACTCAAGAGCAGAAGAAGAAGAAGAATGATTATAACACTGACTGTAACAATAGTTCTGTGCGTCCTCACCTCGGAGCGGTGGACTTTGAGCGTGACGTAGTTGCCTTGAGAAACCCATTTAGTAGATTCTGCGACCGTCAGTCCCGTTCCACTGAGATTTATACTAAATTGACCCTAACCAATCAGAGAGACAATTAAAATGTAATTAATTACCCAGCTGGAAAAGAAAACAGCTAAATCCAGCCTAAGCTGGTCTCACAAGCGGGTTTTAGAAGGTGTTGTCCACTTTATTTAGCTGGCCAGACTGGTTTTAGCTGTTTGTTTGTTTTTCTGCATGGCAATTAGTGCTTCAAGCTGGTTAAAACCAGCCTGATAAACCAGCTATGACCAGGTTTATTCATCAAGGACACATTAAACTGATGAGAAGTGACAGTAAAGACATTTATAATGATACAAAATATTCTATTTTATTGAAATGCTGCTCTTTTGAACTTTATATTCATCAAAGAATCATGAGAAATGAAGTGCACAGGAATCACTTTATCACAGGGATAAATTACACTTTACTATACACCGATCAGGCATAACATTATGACCGAATTTTGTGTTGGTCCCCCTGACCCGTCGAGGCATGGAGTCCACT
Organism: Gobiocypris rarus; assembly: GCA_023029165.1. Lineage (NCBI taxonomy): Eukaryota > Metazoa > Chordata > Actinopteri > Cypriniformes > Gobionidae > Gobiocypris > Gobiocypris rarus. Next base: position 2,635,310 of record CM040913.1, read on the forward strand.
AGACCTCTGAAGGTGTGCTGTGGTATCAAGATGTTAGCAGCAGATCCTTTGAGTCCTTTAAGTTGTGAGGTGGGGCCTCCATGGATCGCACTTGTTTGTTCAGCTCATCCCACAGATGCTCGATTGGATTGAGATCTGGGGAATTTGGAGGCCAAGTCAACACCTCAAACTCGTTGCTCCTCAAACCATTCCTGAAGCATTTGTGCTTTGTGTCAGGAGCATTATCCTGCTGGAAGAGCCACACCAGGGAATACCGTTTCCATGAAAGGCTGTACATGGTCTCAACAATGCTTAGGTAGGTGGGACGTGTCAAAGGAACATCCACATGGATGGCAGGACCCAAGGTTTCCCAGCAGAACATTGCCCAAAGCATCACCTCCGCCGGCTCGCCTTCTTCCCATAGTGCATCCTGGGGCCATGTGTTCCCCAGGTAAGCCACGCACACACACCCGGCCATCCACGTGATGTAAAAGAACACGTGATCATCAGACCAGGCCACCTTCTTCCATTGCTCCGTGGTCCAGTTCTGATGCTCACGTGCCACTGTTGGTGCTTTCGGCGGGGTCAGGGGTCAGCATGGGCACCCTGACTGGTCAGCGGCTATGCCGCCCCATAAGCAACAAACTGCGATGCTCTGTGTATTCTGACCCCTTTCTATCAGAACCAGCATTAACTTCTTGAGCAGTTTGAGCTCCAGTAGCTCGTCTGTTTGATCGGACCACACGGGCCAGCCTTCGCTCCACACGTGCATCAATGAGCCTGGGCCGCCCATGACCCCATTATGCCTGATCGGTGTATATTCACATAGAAAACAGCTATTTTACATTAGAAAAATATTGTACCTTTGAACATTAGTGTATTTAGGACCACTATAATGATGGTACCTGAGGACATTTAGCGGCACTGTAACAGTCTCCCGCGGATGCAAACGGGACAGAGCGACCGAACAGCGTCTGACTGAACTTCACATCCGTCGCTGAAACACAAACACAGTCAGATGAAATCCAACATGTCGTTTACTGAAGTACAGAACTCCTACAGCATTTATTAATCGTAGTAAATGTTAATTTCCACATGTATTTATGCACTGTGAACTAACATAAAGAAGTGTATTTATATCAAATGACATTAACACAGATTGATAATGCTGTATTCATGTAACCCAAAGCATCGGATAATGTTAATATTGTAAAGTGTGACTGCATGTGTGCATGAGCGTTGAGGGGTGAAGGACTCACTGATGATGCGCATGGTGGAAAGGTCGAGCCGCACGCGCTGGAAGACGGTGTAACCGGCCGCGCCGTAATCGCTCCTGCACGCGCAGTCCTGCCGCCTGCTGCCGTTATACGGACACTCGAACGGGTTCTGCAGCCTGAACACAAACCAGTGACTGAGTTTCCTGCGTATGAAGACATGTTGGTTATACACCTGTCAAACGTCTGGAATTATATCAGATGTTGTTGAGTCTCTTCTGCTCATTAATCTGCTCCAGTAACAGTGAGATATTCCTCCACTCAAAAAAATGATTCAGGCCCTTCATAGATATGACTCATTTAAATTATGTTCACTCTACTTAAAGGATTAGTTCACTTTAAAAAAAACTTTTGCTGATGATTTTCTCACCCCCATGTTATCCAAGATGTCCATGTCTTTCTTTCTGCAGTCGAAAAGAAATTAAGGTTTTTGATGCAAACATTCCAGGGGTTTTCTCCATATAATGGACTTCAGTGGGCTCCAAACAGCTCAAACGTGATCATGTCTGACCTCCGCCATAACTTCCGCCAAGTGAGGTCACATCCGAGCGTGGTCATAGATATATGGATCATAGATGGCTCATTCTACTGATCCATGCAGGCGCTAATGAGGCATCTACGTATACATCTATGACCACGCTCGTATTTGACCTCACTTGGCGGAAGTTATGGCGGAGCTCAGAGATGATCACGCTTGTCTAATAAGAGGTCAAATAATAGCATAAATACTGCTGGGTTTCTCTCAGAAACTGATCGTTTGGCTAGATCAGACCCTTATTCATCGTCTGGTGTGGTTTAAAGCCCTTTGAAGCTGCACTGAAACTGTCATTCGGACCTGTAACCGTTTGGGCTCCATTGCCTCCATTTTAAGGAGAAATGTTTGCATCAAAAACCTTAATTTCTTTTCGACTGCAGAAAGAAAGACATAGACATCTTGGATGACATGGGGGTGAGGAAACTATCAGCAAAAGTTTTTTTTAAAAGTCAACTAATCCTTTAAACATGTCTAATTTTGACACAACTTAATTTAATTGTGTTCAATCAACCTAATATATTTAAAACACAAATTTACTTAATTCATTTGTGTTAAAAATACATAAAATATTTGTGTTGACATAACTAACTGGGCAGTGGATCTGTAGTTCCCAGCATGCTTTGCAAAGGACTCCATTAGGAGAGTAAATTTAGGGATTAAAGTGTTATTGTATGTGTTTTTCTGTAAAGGGAAAGGTGTTTATTAATGTTAGTGTTTAATGTTTCATCATTACTCCAGTCTTCAGTGTCACATGACCCTTCACTAATCACTCTCATATGTTCATAATAATAATAAAAGATTTGTTCTGGATTCTGTGATGAATAGAAATTATTATAATCAGTATTATTATGTTTTTTTTTTAAGAAATTAATAATAATCGTTATTTAATTTAATATTAGTTTTAATTCAAATTAAATAATCACTATTTATAATTATATAAATATATATTTAATAAATATATTAAAATAATGAATAAAATAGTTTAGTTTATGTTTATATATTTATATTATATTTAATTATAATTATAGCTATAATAAATACAATTTAATTTATTAATATAATAATGTTTATTATAATTATTTAAAAGACATAAAAAAACCTTAATGATCCCAAACTTTTGAAGGATAGAGTTTATTGTTGTATGTCGTTCAGTACCTCCGTGTGGGAGTGTGTGTTCAGTACCTCGGTGTGGGAGTGTGTGTTCAGTACCTCCGTGTGGGAGTGTGTGTTCAGTACCTCCGTGTGGGAGTGTGTGTTCAGTACCTCTGTGTGGGAGTGTGTGTTCAGTACCACGTGTGGGAGTGTGTGTTCAGTACCTCCGTGTGGAGTGTGTGTTCAGTACCTCCGTGTGGGAGTGTGTGTTCAGTACCTCAGTGTGGGAGTGTGTGTTCAGTACCTCCGTGTGGGAGTGTGTGTTCAGTACCTCAGTGTGGGAGTGTGTGTTCAGTACCTCAGTGTGGGAGTGTGTGTTCAGTACCTCAGTGTGGGAGTGTGTGTTCAGTACCTCTGTGTGGGAGTGTGTGTTCAGTACCTCCGTGTGGGAGTGTGTGTTCAGTACCTCAGTGTGGGAGTGTGTGTTCAGTACCTCCGTGTGGGAGTGTGTGTTCAGTACCTCAGTGGGGAGTGTGTGTCAGTACCTCCGTGTGGGAGTGTGTGTTCAGTACCTCCGTGTGGGAGTGTGTGTTCAGTACCTCAGTGTGGGAGTGTGTGTTCAGTACCTCCGTGTGGGAGTGTGTGTTCAGTACCTCCGTGTGGGAGTGTGTGTTCAGTACCTCCGTGTGGGAGTGTGTGTTCAGTACCTCCGTGTGGAGTGTGTGTTCAGTACCAGTGTGGGAGTGTGTGTTCAGTACCTCCGTGTGGGAGTGTGTGTTCAGTACCTCCGTGTGGGAGTGTGTGTTCAGTACCTCCGTGTGGGAGTGTGTGTTCAGTACCTCCGTGTGGGAGTGTGTGTTCAGTACCTCCGTGTGGGAGTGTGTGTTCAGTACCTCCGTGTGGGAGTGTGTGTTCAGTACCTCAGTGTGGGAGTGTGTGTTCAGTACCTCCGTGTGGGAGTGTGTGTTCAGTACCTCAGTGTGGGAGTGTGTGTTCAGTACCTCCGTGTGGGAGTGTGTGTTCAGTACCTCCGTGTGGGAGTGTGTGTTCAGTACCTCAGTGTGGGAGTGTGTGTTCAGTACCTCCGTGTGGGAGTGTGTGTTCAGTACCTCCGTGTGGGAGTGTGTGTTCAGTACCTCCGTGTGGGAGTGTGTTCAGTACCTCCGTGTGGAGTGTGTGTTCAGTACCTCAGTGTGGGAGTGTGTGTTCAGTACCTCCGTGTGGGAGTGTGAGTTCAGTACCTCCGTGTGGAGTGTGTGTTTCAGTACCTCCGTGTGGGAGTGTGTGTTCAGTACCTCCGTGTGGGAGTGTGTGTTCAGTACCTCCGTGTGGGAGTGTGTGTTCAGTACCTCCGTGTGGGAGTGTGTGTTCAGTACCTCCGTGTGGAGTGTGTGTTCAGTACCTCCGTGTGGGAGTGTGTGTTCAGTACCTCCGTGTGGGAGTGTGTGTTCAGTACCTCCGTGTGGGAGTGTGTGTTCAGTACCTCCGTGTGGGAGTGTGTGTTCAGTACCTCAGTGTGGGAGTGTGTGTTCAGTACCTCCGTGGGAGTGTGTGTTCAGTACCTCCGTGTGGGAGTGTGTGTTCAGTACCTCCGTGTGGGAGTGTGTGTTCAGTACCTCCGTGTGGGAGTGTGTGTTCAGTACCTCCGTGTGGAGTGTGTGTTCAGTACCTCCGTGTGGGAGTGTGTGTGTTCAGTACCTCCGTGTGGGAGTGTGTGTTCAGTACCTCCGTGTGGGAGTGTGTGTTCAGTACCTCCGTGTGGAGTGTGTGTTCAGTACCTCCGTGTGGAGTGTGTGTTCAGTACCTCCGTGTGGGAGTGTGTTCAGTACCTCCGTGTGGGAGTGTGTGTTCAGTACCTCCGTGGGAGTGTGTGTTCAGTACCTCCGTGTGGGAGTGTGTTCAGTACCTCCGTGTGGGAGTGTGTGTTCAGTACCTCCGTGTGGGAGTGTGTGTTCAGTACCTCCGTGTCGGAGAGTGTGTTCAGTACCTCCGTGTGGGAGTGTGTGTTCAGTACCTCCGTGTGGAGTGTGTGTTCAGTACCTCCGTGTGGGAGTGTGTGTTCAGTACCTCCGTGTGGGAGTGTGTGTTCAGTACCTCCGTGTGGGAGTGTGTGTTCAGTACCTCCGTGTGGGAGTGTGTGTTCAGTACCTCCGTGTGGGAGTGTGTGTTCAGTACCTCCGTGTGGGAGTGTGTGTTCAGTACCTCAGTGTGGGAGTGTGTGTTCAGTACCTCCGTGTGGGAGTGTGTGTTCAGTACCTCCGTGTGGAGTGTGTGTTCAGTACCTCCGTGTGGGAGTGTGTGTTCAGTACCTCCGTGTGGGAGTGTGTGCTCCGTGTGGAGTGTGTGTTCAGTACCTCCGTGTGGGAGTGTGTGTTCAGTACCTCCGTGTGGGAGTGTGTGTTCAGTACCTCCGTGTGGAGTGTGTGTTCAGTACCTCCGTGTGGGAGTGTGTGTTCAGTACCTCCGTGTCGGAGTGTGTGTTCAGTACCTCCGTGTGGGAGTGTGTGTTCAGTACCTCCGTGTGGGAGGTGTGTTCAGTACCTCCGTGTGGAGTGTGTGTTCAGTACCTCCGTGTGGGAGTGTGTGTTCAGTACCTCCGTGTCGGAGTGTGTGTTCAGTACCTCAGTGTGGGAGTGTGTGTTCAGTACCCCGTGTGGAGAGTGTGTTCAGTACCTCCGTGTGGAGTGTGTGTTCAGTACCTCCGTGGGAGTGTGTGTGTTCAGTACCTCCGTGTGGGAGTGTGTGTTCAGTACCTCCGTGTGGGAGTGTGTGTTCAGTACCTCCGTGTGGGAGTGTGTGTTCAGTACCTCCGTGTGGAGTGTGTGTTCAGTACCTCCGTGTGGGAGTGTGTGTTCAGTACCTCCGTGTGGGAGTGTGGTGTGTGTTCAGTACCTCCGTGTGGGAGTGTGTGTTCAGTACCTCCGTGTGGAGTGTGTGTTCAGTACCTCCGTGTCGGAGTGTGTGTTCAGTACCTCAGTGTGGGAGTGTGTGTTCAGTACCTCCGTGTCGGAGTGTGAGTTCAGTACCTCCGTGTCGGAGTGTGTGTTCAGTGCCTACGTGTCGGAGTGTGTGTTCAGTACCTCCGTGTCGGAGTGTGTGTTCAGTACCTCTGTGGGAGTGTGTTCAGTACCTCAGTGTCGGTGTGTGTTCAGTACCTCAGTGTGGGAGTGTGTGTTCAGTACCTCCGTGTGGGAGTGTGTGTTCAGTACCTCCGTGTCGGAGAGTGTGTTCAGTACCTCCGTGTCGGAGTGTGTGTTCAGTACCTCCGTGTGGGAGTGTGTGTTCAGTACCTCCGTGTGGGAGTGTGTGTTCAGTACCTCCGTGTGGAGTGTGTGTTCAGTACCTCCGTGTGGGAGTGTGTGTTCAGTACCTCCGTGTCGGAGTGTGTGTTCAGTACCTCCGTGTGGAGTGTGTGTTCAGTACCTCAGTGTGGGATTGTGTGTTCAGTACCTCCGTGTGGAGTGTGTGTTCAGTACCTCCGTGTGGAGTGTGTGTTCAGTACCTCCGTGTGGGAGTGTGTGTTCACTACCTCCGTGTGGGAGTGTGTGTTCAGTACCTCAGTGTCGGAGTGTGTGTTCAGTACCTCCGTGTCGGTGTGTGTTCAGTACCTCAGTGTGGGAGTGTGTGTTCAGTACCTCCGTGTCGGAGTGTGAGTTCAGTACCTCCGTGTCGGAGTGTGTGTTCAGTGCCTCCGTGTCGGAGTGTGTGTTCAGTACCTCCGTGTCGGAGTGTGTGTTCAGTACCTCTGTGTGGGAGTGTGTGTTCAGTACCTCCGTGTGGGAGTGTGTGTTCAGTACCTCCGTGTCGGAGAGTGTGTTCAGTACCTCCGTGTCGGAGTGTGTGTTCAGTACCTCCGTGTGGAGTGTGTGTTCAGTACCTCCGTGTGGGAGTGTGTGTTCAGTACCTCCGTGTGGGGTGTTCAGTACCTCCGTGTCGGAGTGTGTGTTCAGTACCTCCTTGTCGGAGTGTGTTCAGTACCTCCGTGTCGGAGTGTGTGTTCAGTACCTCTGTGTGGGAGTGTGTGTTCAGTACCTCCGTGTGGGAGTGTGTGTTCAGTACCTCCGTGTGGGAGTGTGTGTTCAGTACCTCCGTGTGGGAGTGTGTGTTCAGTACCTCCGTGTGGGAGTGTGTGTTCAGTACCTCCGTGTCGGAGTGTGTTCAGTACCTCCGTGTCGAGAGTGTGTTCAGTACCTCCGTGTCGGAGTGTGTGTTCAGTACCTCCGTGTGGGAGTGTGTGTTCAGTGCCTACGTGTCGGAGTGTGTGTTCAGTACCTCCGTGTCGGAGAGTGTGTTCAGTACCTCCGTGTGGGAGTGTGTGTTCAGTACCTCAGTGTGGGATTGTGTGTTCAGTACCTCCGTGTGGGAGTGTGTGTTCAGTACCTCCGTGTCGGAGTGTGTGTTCAGTACCTCCGTGTGGGAGTGTGAGTTCAGTACCTCCGTGTGGGAGTGTGTGTTCAGTACCTCGGTGTGGGAGTGTGTGTTCAGTACCTCCGTGTGGGAGTGTGTGTTCAGTACCTCCGTGTCGGAGTGTGAGTTCAGTACCTCCGTGTGGGAGTGTGTTCAGTACCTCCGTGTGGGAGTGTGTGTTCAGTACCTCCGTGTGGAGTGTGTGTTCAGTACCTCCGTGTGGGAGTGTGTGTTCAGTACCTCCGTGTGGGAGTGTGTGTTCAGTACCTCCGTGTGGGAGTGTGTTCAGTACATCCGTGTGGGAGTGTGTGTTCAGTACCTCCGTGTGGGAGTGTGTTTTCAGTACCTCCGTGTGGGAGTGTGTGTTCAGTACCTCCGTGTGGGAGTGTGTGTTCAGTACCTCCGTGTGGGAGTGTGTGTTCAGTACCTCAGTGTCGGAGTGTGTGTTCAGTACCTCCGTGTCGGAGTGTGTGTTCAGTACCTCAGTGTGGGAGTGTGTGTTCAGTACCTCCGTGTCGGAGTGTGTGTTCAGTACCTCCGTGTGGGAGTGTGTGTTCAGTACCTCCGTGTGGGAGTGTGTGTTCAGTACCTCAGTGTGGGAGTGTGTGTTCAGTACCTCCGTGTCGGAGTGTGTGTTCAGTACCTCCGTGTCGGAGTGTGTGTTCAGTACCTCCGTGTCGGAGTGTGTGTTCAGTACCTCCGTGTGGGAGTGTGTGTTCAGTACCTCCGTGTGGGAGTGTGTGTTCAGTACCTCAGTGTCGGAGTGTGTGTTCAGTACCTCCGTGTCGGAGTGTGTGTTCAGTACCTCAGTGTGGGAGTGTGTTCAGTACCTCCGTGTCGGAGTGTGAGTTCAGTACCTCCGTGTGAGTGTGTGTTCAGTACCTCAGTGTCGGAGTGTGTGTTCAGTACCTCCGTGTCGGAGTGTGTGTTCAGTACCTCCGTGTGGGAGTGTGTGTTCAGTACCTCAGTGTGGGAGTGTGTGTTCAGTACCTCAGTGTGGGAGTGTGTGTTCAGTACCTCAGTGTCGGAGTGT